>CM019068.1:44014652-44389652 GCA_009667805.1 Leptobrachium leishanense
ACTGTTTTCATTTTCTGCTTTGATTTTAAACACACTGTTCATTTGTGGGTATTTGCTTATTTCCGCGACTTTCCTTTTTATTTTCAGTGTGGCTTAGATTTGCTTGTTGAAAAACATACAACACTGTCAGAAGATTAGAAAACTAATTTAGTTGGCCTTAGGAGTTAATGCCATAGATATTGCATTTACAACCTCATTTTTTTTATTTCTATTCTTAGTGCATTCCCTAGAAACACAATATATATGAAATGGGCTACACCTTGAAGTATATTAAGGTATCTTTTTTTTTTTTTAAAGAGTACATATATTTTATGAAGTTGCATTTGTCCGCTCGCACAGAAATGAAAGGGAAGAACATGTAAAATATATAGTGCAAATTTAATAATGTTATTTTGTGTCTGGACCTTTAGGCAATGCAATTCCTTGAAAATAAATATGATGTGGACTTCGCGTCCCAGCCATCTGAACCTTACCTAATGTTTCATGTTAATATAGGCTGTTCAAATTACTCAAAACTGCCTCCAAGCTCAGAGAATGCACGATCATTCTGTAAACCCGCACCAGCAATTAGTTTTTCAAGATTTTCTCCAGTCTTTACTGACAGAGCCCCTTCTTTGTGTACAGGTTATTTTTAGGGGGCGCATATAGGGTGCAGCTTGAATGCTTTGTGTTTATCACTAGAGGAGATCATTACTAAATGTCTTGAGGTGCCTTGGTGGAGTCACTCGCTTTATTTATTTATTTTTTGGGAATAAAGGCAAATCTCTTATTTATTATCTCACTATATTTATTTGCAAAGTATTTTACCAGGAAGGATACATTGAGATTTCTCTCGTTTTCAAGTATGTCCTGTGTTCAAGAACATTGAAATTGTTACAGTCGTTACAGAAATACAAAGTAATAAATGCAAGATATTAAAAAAACAAAACACAAATATACAGATTAACACAGAAAATAAATATGTAGGAAATATACAGGGTAATTCAAAGAGATCCGAATGGCTGCCGAAAGGGAACCGATCGCTGAAAATCCTGGCGAATTGCCTGCACATACGGTGCCTGTTCGGTGCCTGTTCGAGGGCAGTGAATCCACATAAAAAAGCAATGCTTCGGCTATTCAGAGAACACAAACCAGCAGTGAAAGGTTCCCGAAATGCCCTGCTGTTCGGTGGTTTCATTCAACAGGTTTATTCAGGAGAATCCCGTAGACTTCAATGTTAAAAATATTCCCGTTTTAATTCAATATCTAATAAACCGTTCATTATAATATTCTGCAGTAAAAAGTCTCTTTATTTATAAAAATTTTTTGGATATTTTAAGCATTTGTTTTTAGATTTACTTATTTTTTCTGTAACAGCCCTCTTTATTATCATTCCCTGGACCTCATATGTAAATTTCAGACATTTTCGCTCAGTAGTTTCTTTGCAAACAGCGTTTCACTTTCAAACATTGAAGCAAACTGTTTTTCTAATTTATTCACTTTAATCCAGATGTTTTTGTGGGTTTCGGTGTGCGTTCGCTCTCTTTTTGCAGTGAGTTTTCGGCGGGTTTGCGGCGACTTTTCCCTGCATTTCGGCGGCCCTGTGGTGCTTGCTGAATACACCGCAGTATCGCCGAAATGGGATCGCCAAATCGCACCGAATTGAAGAGAACGAAAAGTCACCGAACGTGCGGTGACTTTTCGATTCTCTTTGAATAACCCTGTATGTTACATGTTTACAGGTGCATTCCGTATTGAGGTATGTTAATAGGGAAGTCTTAAGTGACTTTAGACTGGGGGAAGATTTGATGGCGTCTGGGAGGTTATTCCATAATTGTGGTGCTCTGTAGGAAAATGAGGATCGAGACACTTTCTTTTTGTATTGTGGTATTGCAAGTAAGGTGCAGGTCCTGGATCGGAGGTTATAGGATGAGGGAACTGCTGGAGGAAGCAGTCTATTCAGGTAGGGTTATCCTATGAATGAAAGAGAGATAGTTTAAATAACAAAAAAATAAGACCCAAGTAATCAAATAAAATGTGATCGGGACAAGGGGTATCTTTTGTTAGTAGATGTATTTGCAGATAGATGGACCCTTTCAGGATCTTTCATGACAAAGATCTCTACGAGGAAAGCAATAGCATTGGAAAAAATTAAATCAATACACTCAAATATACAGTATATATTATTATTATTATATATTAACCCTTTCACCATGTAAGATCCATAGGGCTAGATTGCAAACGGAACGCTAACTGTAAAGTTCGGAAATGTCAGCATTATCGTCAGGATAAGTGACTGTAACGCATGCCTCTCCATATGACATCATTAACGCTAAACAGGTTAAATAATCCATTAGCGCATCATGATTGCACTAGCTTGCACGAGTTTACAGTACTTTGCACATCCTATACTTAACATAGGGAGCTACCATTGTGACATGTTAAAAGAGCTAAACTGGCTGTCGCTGGAGTCTAGACGCACCCTTCACCTTTCCAACCTGGGGCTAAATTACAATCTTCACGCAAACGTTTGCGAATGCACCTGTAAACATGTAACATAATGACTATATTTCCTACATATTTTCTGTGTTAATCTGTATATTTGTGTTTTGTTTTAATATCTTGCATTTATTACTTTGTATTTCTGTACCTACTGTAAAAATTTCAATGTTCTTGAACCCAGGACATACTTGAAAACGAGAGAAATCTCAATGTATCCTTCCTGGTAAAATACTTTGCAAAATAAATAAATAAAATCAGTAATTAGCGTTAGGATAAGTAAGGTATTACAAAGTGCTAAGGCTAATTACCGCACTGATGGAATAAACTAATTTTTACTGAGTCCTAAAAGCTGGTGCTAAATTATTCCGCTTTTACAGAATCCTTTAGCACCAGCTAAGACACCCCCCAATAATCCAAAGCTCATCTCTCATCCTGCTATAGGCTAACCACTGGTGGCTCCCTATTACTGGCTCTATTATGAGCAAGCCGGTATACTTGCAGCTTGACTCGTAATCATATGGACCTGTTAATTAATACTGACAGCGGCACCACCACTGGTATCATCTCCTGAAAGCCAATGGATTCCATGGAGAATCCATGGAGCAAACCCTGTGCTAGTTTACCTCAGCTTGGTCAAGCAAGGTCAATGGAACAAGAAGAAAGTCATGAGAACCTTGAGAATGAACAGCAGCAATGAGTGCCTGCCCTACAGTGGGTCTTTGCTTAAGCCTCATAGGGTTTCAGCTCAATGGTGCCATTTCAGAACGGAATAAACTCTTTTAAAATCAGATGCTATCACCCAGAAAGACCCAGAATCCACCCAGAGCTGCATTAATTTACTGCTAATATCTCGTATTGATGACGGGACACCAGAGAGCTAAAAGTACGTATCATGGAGCATTTTTGTAATATTTGGAATGGTAAAGATCATAGTGTCCCCAATCACTGTTTAAGTTGTCCGCAATTTAATTTTGCACACTTCAGATGGTTAGGTATAGAATTAGTTAATCCAGACTGGAGGGGGGGAGACTTCATGAGACTTCTGGTTAAAAAAGAGAGCAGGTGGATTTATGAACTGGGTACCTGGAGTGTTGGGGGTCTGAACATGGAGATTGATGTGGTTAATTGCATCTAGTTATGTGTTATGCTCGATTTTTGATTTTTGTTTTCTTTTTGGGCATAAGTTCTGATTTAAAGGCAAAAAAGGACTTTTAAAGATGACGCCTAAGGATTCTGCTTCCTGTTTCCTGTTTTGAGTGGATCAAAGAAGTAAGTACACGGTGATTACAAGAGGCTGGTGTTCACAATTGAGACACAATTAAGAACAGATGGACATCTTCACTGGAGGATATCGATTGGTTGACAGGACTATTAAGGACATTATAAACGTACTTGGTTTTTATTTGTATACATATCCCTGATGAAGTTAGCTTAGACTAACGAAATATGTTGGATGTGTTTCATTTTAATAAACACACTTTTTATTCATTGTGAATTATGTCCTAATTCATCCTAACGCTGCTGGAGTCCTGAAGTTGCTGTATATCCTGCCCAAGGCTGCCGGATCCACCACTAAAGGCTTCTGTATGGTAATTACTGTTGTATGCCAAAACAGCTGTCCCACCGGAGAGAAGGAGTTATACCTGCTGCCGGCTGGTGTGGATAAGAAGCTGGCGTGCACTTTTGATGGGCCTGAATACTTTCTGCTTTTTGTAAGTTTGGTCCTAGCAGGGACCTAAATACTTACTCACAATAACAGTATTATGCTATGGTCATCTCATTTTATCCTTTACAGACTTCAATTCTCTCTCTTTTTTGCGGTCTCTGCTTAAGCCTCATAGGGTTTCAGCTCAATGGTGCCATTTCAGAGCAGAATAAACTCTATTCAAATCAGATGCTATCACCCAGAAAGGCCCAGAATCCACCCAGAGTTGCATTAATTTACTGCTAATATCTCGTATTGATGACGGGACAGTCTTAGCCTGTGTAAAGTCTTCTCCAGCACATTATCCCAAAGATTCTCAATAGGGTTAAGGTTTGGACTGTGAGGAGGCCAATCCATGTGTGAAAATGATGTCTCATGCTCCTCTTGCACAATTTGAGCCCAATGAATCCTGGCATTGCCATCTTGGAATATGCCTACACCATCAGGGAAGAAAAAAATCCATTGATGAGAAACCTGCTCATTCAGGATATTCAGGAAGTCACATGACCTCATTTTTAGGCACATAACATTGCTGTACCTAGACCTGACCAATTAAAGCAACCCCAGATCATATCAAGCTTGTACTGTAGGTGGTGACTTTTTTGGCCAGGCAGTGTCGCTACTTGTAGAACTTGTCAAAATCTTTACAAACTCAAAAGTTATAAAATGCCTTTTGCAAAACTGAAGCTTTATTTATATCTTAATCGTCTTTTCAAGAATTTTGTGAAATGCGTGTTTGGCATCTCATATTAATTCCCTTTGGATCCCAAAATCACAGTCTGGGGAATAGAACTATTTTCTGTATACAAAAGGGGAAAAAAATTGAATAGTGTGTAAGTATTCAGGTTGAATCATTTACATTAACTATACTTTGGGTAAAGGACAGAAATCTATCAAGTGCCGAACAGATTAACTTATCACCTAGTTAAATAGGCTGTCACTTTGGGCTGGCTCTTCTTGGCAGGGTGAATTCAAATACATGCAAATTTCCCTCGTGGCTGACTCGCAACTATGGAGGAGCTGTCAAACGACAATGACACGAGAAAATACATTAACATTTTTAAAATATATTTGAAGGGGGCGCCCGGAATTTTTGTTGATATTTTTAAGGAATCACGGTGTGTGTACAAAGATGCCGAAATCATAATTCGCTTTATAAAAGCTTCAAATGTCTATAAAACATATTACGATGATCATTATCATCTTAGACGTTCCACCAAACAATTAACAATTGCAATATAAACTGATTTGTATCCCATGTGATTCTGTTGTTTGGAGTCAGTGTTCCGAAATCCGCACTTGTCACTTTCCCTTTTTCATTCAAAAAGTGATTAGAAACTTCAAAAGAAGCAATTACTGAGCCCACTGTGTTATGAGATTGCAAAACTGTACCCACGTTACAGCACCCCAGCAATAACATAATTGAGAGGAGTAGGCTGAATTCATACGATGCGGCTGCGTAGTCGAAAAAGTAATCAAGTTGTTGTCAAATTACACCTCCACATTATTTTCTTATTTGCCGTGTTGGAAACCAGCCATATCTCAATATTGTTTTATGTGTCAGAAGAAAAGGAATCCGGACACTCTAACAGTGGTACACATGCAGTTTTATTGGATGAATATTGGTGGCAGAGTCAACGTTTCGGCCAAGAATGGCCTTCGACAAGACCAATTGATGTTTTAAGGCACAAATTGTGAACATATTGACTACTGCATGTGCCAGTATGGAAATCCCCAACTTCGTGTCCTCCTGGTGAGACAAAGCTCGTTCACTCATTCATACAAGAAGCAATTTGACACTTCCTCTGACCCCCTCCCCCTCCAAAATCAGCTAGGAGCTATGTATATTGTCCGTGTACTAGAAAATATGTACATTAATTCATTGAATCTACAGTAGCATCTGGCCAGTGCCAGAATAAGGAAACTTCATCGAGCATCCGCTCCATACCACTAAACTAATTGTGCTTTTGGCCCCATCACTCTTTCTTCATCTTGTCTATACTAGGGATGAGCTGTTCGGTTCGGACGGTTCGGAGTTCGAACCGAACTTTGGTTGCTCTTCAGATCTTGATAGACTCCAGTGTCTTAACCACTTCGCTGCGGAGGACGCGTCCTCCCGAAGCAGCCTGCGATCGGCCGGATTCCGGCCGATCGCTGTGCCACCCGGTGCGGGCTGACATCTTGGATGTCAGCCCATCAATCCGGGACCGCCGCGGGCACAATAGATGTCATCGCGGCGGCGCGATGACATCTATTTCAGGCGCCCCCCCGCGTGTGCGGAGGAGGCGCCTGAAAGGGAGGGGGGGAGGTCCTTCGGACCTCTCTCCCTCCTGATCGCCGGGGAGCAGGGAGTTAATACAGGCACCGCTTGGAAGGGCACAGCCTGCCCTTCCAAATGGTGGCTGTCATTAACCCCTGGGGAGCCGGATCACGAATTGGGGCTGAAAAACGCCGGTTCGTGATCCTTTCCCAGAGCTGGCCGACATCTTGGATGTCGGCCAAGCCTCCGGGAACTCCCCCTGAGGACTGGCGTCATCGTGCATAGCACGATGACGCCAGTCCTGGAGTTAACCCCTAGCTGCCACCAATGGTGGAGATAGGGGGTTCCAATGAACCCCCTATCTCCCGATCCGTGGCAGCTAGGGGTTAAAGTTTGGTACTGTTGGATCGGCCAAAGCAACAATACCAAACATGACTATGAAAAAAGTTTAAAAAAAAAAAAATTTAAAATAAAAATAAAAAAATATTTTAAAAAAATTATAAAAAAAAAATAAACACGTTTTTTTTATTTTTTTTGGTTTGTTAATGCAGCAATATTGTTCCCATTTCAATTATAATGTGAACAATGATGCTGCACTAACGATTTTTGTATGCGGTGCGTTTGTTAAAAATCAAGTAATTTTCCCCAAAAAAAAATGTAACGAGACCCCATTTCTAATTTTTTTAACAAGCGCACCCCATACAAAATATAACCGCAATTGCTCGCATGTTAAAATGTGAAAAAAAAACACTTTACACGTTGTAAATTATTGAAAATTCATATTTTATTGCATTTTTTGTTATAATATACAGACAGGTCATGACATATACATATAATAATGACATATTATGAATCTGCCGAGTTTGACGGAAAGAACGATATATAATATGTCTGGGTCATATACTAAAATAAGCCTTCAAAACACGTTTAAACATGATGAACAAAACCGGTAAAAATGACCTCAGCACAGGGGCGGGAAATGCCTCAGCAGCGAAAGGGTTAAAGAGAAATGTATACTATAGTGCAGACCATAGCCGTAGGTGAGATATATAATAAAACCAAGATTCACTCACGAGGTTCAGGACCTAAAGCCTGGTCCGAGGGATATATGCCCGGGTAAATTGTTTGAAGGGTACAACTACCATAAAAAACCCATGGTCATCAGGAAGAAATCGCAGATGTTCAGCAGTGGATAAATTAAAAGAACATTTATTCCATAAAAACAAAATAAAAAGTATGCCAATACGCGTTTCACCTGGGGTGTAATATCCTTAAGGCTAGTATCCTCCACTGCTGTTAACTGTCTTAAATATACACTTCCTATCACATGGGCCAATAGAAACTGGCAGTTTTGGCGGGAACACAATTGGGGAATACCTTCCTTAGTTTCACTTTCAGTTTGATCTCAAAGCTTTTTTTTTTCTTCCAAATCTTTATTTATAACAGACAAACTGGGCAAAAAGGACAAAATTAGTATACTTGAATTTCTAATCATCCATAAATAACCTTTGCTTGTTATATACACCATAGCGCAATCAATCTGGTTAATCCTACCAAGGGATCATATTTTTTACTTATAATCCGAAAGCAGAAGACATAGTTTTTATTTTTATTCATTTACGGATTGATCCTAAGTGTAAAATCCAGTTATTGCTCCGTAAATGGCGTGGTGCTGCAACTCTGCCCCCATACAAATATGGGGTCTCAGAGCCACATTGCCATAATGGACCATTAATAGAGTTGATCAATACAAGAGTCTTCAGAGATACTTCCGGGAGACGCAAACAACGCCTGGATCATACCGGCAGTGTGGATAAGTAAATGCTCCCATCCGGATTCGCCAATGTGAGAATGTCAACATCCGGTCAAAAACCGGAAGTGACATAACGCTGGGCTACCTTGTTGATTCGAAAGGGTGAAATACTAAATCTGCGTTCTAACGACCACTCTATCCAATAGGACTTAGACATACTTAACCACAGCGCAAACCTGCAGATCATATGAGGGAACTGCCCCATTTCCAAATAAAGATTTGGAAAAAAAAAAAAAGCTTTGAGATCAAGCTGAAAGTGAAACTAAGGAAGGTATTCCCCAATTGTGTTCCTGCCAAAACTAGCAGTTTCTATTGGCCCATGTGATAGGAAGTGTATATTTAAGACAGTTAACAGCAGTGGAGGATACAAGTCAACTGAAGAAGCCTTAAGGATATTACACCCCAGGTGAAACGCGTATTGGCATACTTTTTATTTTGTTTTTATGGAATAAATGTTCTTTTAATTTATCCACTGCTGAACATCTGCGATTTCTTCCTGATGACCATGGGTTTTTTATGGTAGTTGTACCCTTCAAACAATTTACCTGGGCATATATCCCTCGGACCCGGCTTGAGGTCCTGAACCTCGTGAGTGAATCTTGGTTTTATTATATATCTCATCTACGGCTATGGTCTGCACTATGGTATACATTTCTCTTTAAGACACTGGAGTCTATCAAGATCTGAAGAGGGCGATTGGGTGGCCAGTAATTACCCTAAGGCACAAGATCCCGGAGCCGGTAGCTCAGACAAATGTGAGTGAGACCATAATACATGGTTTATATCTTGAGAGTGTTATGGTCTGCACCATGAAGGTTTTTCTCTTTTATATTTTGAGGTCTGGCTAGAAGAGCAAGCTATCAACCAAGATTTCCCCGTGCGCTACACTTATTTTTTCTTTGTATCCATTCCTTGGTTGTACCGGACAAGGACAACCCCACCAAGTGGACAGCAGCATTGGGACTTGTCATCTCCATCCAAAGTCTTCCATCAGCGCCTATCTATCTCCTGTGTATATTTGTGTTTACATAAAAGCTGAGAAAAAATGAAATTTCTTGTCATTCTCTAAAGATAAATTTAATTTGCATTTTCCAAGACGATACATTATTTATTGACTGGCTCTTCAAGGAGGAAAGTAAGTTTGTAAGTCAAAGGCACACAATTTTTTATACCACAATGCCATGCTCCTTAGACGTTTCTGCGTAGGGTTTTGGGAGTGATACTCTGCTACCATTGATACAGAAGCTGTATTTCCCTATTCTAGGATTATTTAAAAGAACATATGGCACAGTTTACCAGCCAGCGAACTGGATAAAGGAATTAACCATCTTGTCAGGACGGATTATTTACATGATTTTTCAGTGGATGAGACGGAAAATGTGTTTACTGTACGGCAGCAAGATGTCCAAATGTGATGAATAGAACACAATTGGGATATTTAGACAGCTGACACCTATTGAAGCTATCTCGCAACTGTTTCAGTGCTAAATGACAATTGGCAACGATTTTCTGCTTTTTTTTTCTTGTTTTTCTCAAAAGTGGTACCTGAGCATTTTAATATTATTGTTTCTCAGCTCAGAAGAAACTTTATAACACACAGGATCTTGGGCTCGATTTAATGCATTCGGCAGATATTTTGGAAATAAATATACATGCGTTTCTGATGCTTATTTCTCTAAATATCATCTTACTCAATTGAAAGAATTCGTCCAGAGCTGAAAATTGGAAGATGATGCTGGTCGGAAAAAGGTTGGCTGGAAAAATCTCCCGATAAAGCTTATTTTCATCCAGCATTGTATCGTTTTCGTTATTAAGCATGCTTATTTTAAAAAATTTATCAGGGTTCGGTGACTTTTCGTTCTCTTCAATTCGGTGCGATTTGGCGATCCCATTTCGGCGACCCTGCGGTGTATTCAGCAAGCACCACAGGGCCGTCGTAATGCAGGGAAAAGCTGCCACAAACCCAACGAACACTCACCACAAAACTCGGCGAATGCACACCGAAACCCCCAAAAACATCTGGATTAACCCAGCCGAACACGCCTATCGTAACCCGAGCAGCCGCCTATCACAGCGCAGAGCAGCCGCCGGAAACACCAGACACCGCAAACAAATGTAGAGAAGAAAGAAAAAAAAACAGTATGCTTGAATGTTTGAAAAGTGAAACGTTGTTTGCAAAGAAACTACTGAGCGAAAATGTCTGAAATTTACATATGATCCAATAAATGATTATAAAAAGGGCTGTTACAGAAAAAAAAAACGATTTTAATAAAACCGAAAAAAAATTCGTAAAAAAATGCTGAAAAATGCCCAAAAGATCCTAAAAAAATCTATGGATAAAGAGATTTTTTACTGCAGAATATTATAATCAATGGTTTATCAGATATTGAATTAAAACGGGAATATTTTTAACATTGAAGCCTATGGGATTCGCCTGAATAAACCTGCCGAATGAAACCACCAAACAGCAGGGCAATTCGGCAACTTTTCACTGCTGTTTTTTCTTTGGCGAACTGCCTGCTCTCTGAATAGCCGAATGGCCAGGAAAGGTAACTGTACGCTGAATTTCACTGTTCGGTTACCTTTTGGCCACAATTCAGATCTCTTTGAATAACCCTGTATGTTTAAAAAAGTTTAAATCTTACTTTCTCTGTTTTCCTGCTCTAAAATAAATTTTTCAACCCATAATGGCACTTGAATCTTATTGGACATTGGCTTACTGATATTTTCGAATTGAGTCACTGAAGCCGAAATATGAACCAAATTTTTATAAAGAAATCAAAATGCCAGCAAGCCTTTCATATAAATCTCTCAATGAAAAATGGCTGAATTGCGACCGTTAGAGCTGCCGATTTTGGTGATCAAGACAAAATAAATCGAGACCATTGTCAGAAACAGCAAACCCATAGAGGAAAGTATCAGCGGAAGCCGAAAACCCTTAGCGGCCTGTTACCAACTCTATTTTGATCGAGGTACTGTAGCATTTTTCCTTCCTCTCCTTGCTTTCCAATGGGGCCAGAATCACAGTAAATACTCATGCTTTATCATGCCAATGAAACGGTTTTTCATGGTCAATATGGCTGTTCTGCTACTTTTATTGCTGTTTGCCATTAATTGAGAGGAGATAGCTTACAGATGACTGAGGGCAGCTATGTCCTAATTCCTCCTTAACCCTACACCTAAGGGGTTATTTAGAGAGAGCCGATCTGGCCTCGAAATGTCACCAAACAGGGAATTTCCCCGTACTGGGACATTTTCGTGGCCATTCGGCTATTCAGAGAGCAGGCAGTTCGCCAAATTTTGGTGAAGTGCCAGTAGGTATGGTGCCTGTTGGAAGGCAGTGAAATCCCCTATAGAGAAGCAATGGTTAATCTATACAGCAGTGAAAAGTTGCCGAAATGCCCTACTGTTCGGTGGTTTCATTCGGCAGGGTTATTCAGGAGAATCCCATAGGTTTCAATGTTAAAAATATTCCCATTTTTATCCAATATCCAATAAACTGTTCATTGTTTTAATCTGCAGTAAAAAGTCTCTTTGTTTATTGATTTTTTTTTAGGATCTTCTAGGCGTGTTTCAGGACTTTTCCAGGAAATTTTTTCCCCACTTTTTTGTTTAACCCTTTCACTGCTGAGCCATTTCACGCCTGGGTACTGAGCTAATTTTTACCGGTTTCGCTCATCATGTTTAAACGCGATTTGAAGCCACATTTTATTATACGACCCAGACATATTATATATCGTTCTTTCCGGCAGACTCGGCAGATTCATAATATGTCATTATTATATGTATACATCATGTCCTGCCTGTATATCATAACAAAAAATGCAATAAAATCAGAATTTGCAATCATCTTCAGCATGTAAAGTGTGTTTTTTCACATTTCATCACATGAGCATTTGCGGTTATATTTTCTATGGGGTGCGCTTGTACAAAAATTAGAAATGGGGAGTTGGGACTCGTTACATTTTTTGGGGGGAATTACGTGATTTTTAGCAAACGCACCCAATATAAAAAAATCATTAGTGCAGCATCATTGTTCACATTATAATTGAAATGTGAACAATATTGCTGCAATAATAAAAACAAAACACAAAAAAAACATATTTTTTTATTTTTTATTTTATTTTTTCAAATCTTTGTTTTACTTTAAACCATGTTTGGTATCATTCGAAAGGCCATGCTCAGGCCACGGTTCTGGAGATATCGGGGTTCAAAGGAACCCCATATCTCCACCAGGGGATTTCCTTGGGAAATCCCCAGGCAGCTAGGGGATCCCCGGCTATCTGACGTCATCGTGCTATGCACGATATGTCAGGAGCCGAGGGGGAACCCGGAGGTGGAGCCGCCATCCAAGATGGTGGCCCCACATGAGCTAGATCGTGATCTGGCACTGAACAGAGCTGGATCTCGATCTGGCATGTCAGGGGTTAAAAAAAGGCACGGCTTTAAAGGGCAGACACTGGCCTTCAAAACGGTGCCTTTTTTTTTACTTTATACCCTCCCGATCGAGAGGGCGAGGGATCCAAAAGGATCCCCCCTCCCTTCCAGGCGATCTCCCGGCATTGCCAGGGGGTCGCCTGGAAATGACGTTATCGCGCATGGCGCGATGATGTCATTGATGTCGGGAGGGGCTTGACTTCAGCGTCTGAGGATGCTGAAGCCAGAACACCACGGGACCCCGGACAGAGAGGTGAGTATCTCCGTCGGGGCTCCCACTTGCAGATGACGTGTGGGGAACATCCACCGCATATAGTGGGAGTCAATGAGGATGTTCCCCACACATCATCGGCAGCGAAGGGGTTAAAAGTGTTTTTTTCTTTTTCTGTAACAGACCTTTTTATTACCATTTATAGGACTTTATATGTAAATTTCAGGCATTTTCATTGAGAAGTATTTTGCAAACAGAGTTTCAATTTTGACACTTTCAATTGTATTGTTTTTTTTTTTTTTGCCCCGCTTCTCAGCTTTTTTCAGAATCCCATATTTCAGAGGAAGAAGAATGAGACAAGAGAGCTGTGAGCCTGTTCCTGCCTCAGCCACCATAGTGTACACAAGCTGGGAGTGCTGTGTGGGGTTTTTCCATGGACATGGTGTTCAGATCCAGTGTGGCTTCAAGCAGCATGTCACACACTGGGGCTGCCCTTAAAGGGCCCCTACCACCAAACATATTTGTCACTGGGTGCATCCATTGTGTGATATTTTGTGTTGTAAACTGCACCCCCCCCCCCCAGTATATTTCCATCACTTGCTCCTCACTGTGTGGCTTTGGCCATAGAATGGAGTCTGGCGATCGTCAACTCAAATCATTGTTTTGTGTGGGATGTACTCAAAGGACATCAACAGGGGTAGATAAGAAGTATTTCTCCCTGGAAGTAAGCTCCCTGTTTTATCTCATTCGGCTGCCATCTCTTATCTTAGTTAGCCTGTATAACAATACCCTCCTGCTGCCTTATCTAAACATTCCCTCCTCCACCGCATTAACTGCTAAATACTGTAGATTAAATAAGCAAGAGCCACAAACCAAAGCTTTTGGTAAATGTTGCATCATGGGAAAAATACACAAAATGAAATCAAGAGATCAAAATCTTACTTCATTTTTCCTTTTTACATACAATTACTACAAACAAAGAATGAGTAACAGCAGCATGTGTTTTATAATGTGTTTTTTTTGTAATGTGCAAGTTATCTAGTTACAGTTTATGTAATGGTAGTGTCCATTTAAGCTCCCTGTATGCCACGGTGTGCTGCAGCAATTGAGAGCCCCTTAAATACAGAATTACTAAAATCCAGATGACTCAAAAACTGCTGGTTTTCGGAGTCTTTCATATTGTAGAAATTCTGATAAGGGGTGCTCAGTCTGTACTACATGCCAGCTCGCAATGCCTGTGTTATAACAATGAACAGATTTCATCAACATAATTTGTCTATCTCTTTCTAATTTTCCCTCACCCAATATATATTATTTGTTCATTTTCATCAAAGTTTGCCGCACTAATATCCCCGTACAAGTACTCTTAAATTATTTCCAACATTAAAAATAAAATAAAAAAATACAACAATCCCACCACCATACAGATGACAAATGGCAATCATTAAATATGAATAGTGCAAAATTGAAACTTAAGTGTTAGGTTCTCATTGCAGTCTTTCAAACACTTGACAATTAAAATAGCTGTTTTTAAAATTTTAATGAGACACAGTAAGAAACAAGAATACAAAAACATTCATTTAGAAAAAAAAGCCGCGTAGACAATCCATTATTTTTTTTCTCCGACATATATTTTCCATTTGCAAAATATATACTAATCTATTTTTAATTAAATGAATGCGTCATTTATATTCCATATTGCGCATTTAACTTAATATTTATATTGGCGATATAAATAATAATAATCACATAAGACAAACAACATAAATCATAGTTAACAAACAGTATTCCCTTTGTATCAACTTATTTTTCGTTTGTCTTTTCTGAGTATTTGTTTTCGAGGTAGGGTTGACTTCTTGCGCTGGGGTAGAACAGGATATATTATATATTCAGTTGGCTTTACTGTGTCTTATTTAAAAACAATCCGATGCGGCTGCATCCGTACAATTATTGGATCTCTGCTTTTCAAGGTTAAAAGATGATGAGATTTTTTATAATATTACTTTTTTGAGTAAAAGTAATATACTTCTTTTTTGAGCGTGGAATATTATGCTTCAGGTTGTAATATTTCAGATACCGCGTGATAATAAATTCATAATTTGACTCGAGCCGCAAATATTTATTAGGGATTCTTAAACTCGCAGCAAATGCTGATCACTCGAACTTCTCACAAAAGCAGGGAATCATTTATTTAGCTGTTGAAACTTGTTTACAAATACATCATTATTGTGGTATGAACCAAGATTCTCTTCCCAGTTAAGCATCAGAAATACAAATTGAAGCAGAGCAGAAAGTTTTCAATCAGGAAAGAGTTCTGAATTTGTAACAATGCTTTGATAAATGTTTTAGCAGTAGAGGCGCACGCTCTAACCTAAGTGTTCTATTATTTTTTTTCCTGTCAGCTCTACAACATACTTATCTCCATTTACACCATGTAGATGTGTTTGTTGAATGAAAATAAAGGGGACTATATAATATAATATATTATATATTTATTTATTTGCAAATTATTTTACCAGGAAGGATACATAGAGATTTCTCACGTTTTCAAGTATGTCCTGGGTTCAAGAACATTCAAATTGTTACAGTCGTTACAGAAATACAAAGTAATAAACTGCAAGAAATTAAGAACAAAACACAAATAAACATATTTCACCACCACTGATCTCAGCCATTAACCCATAGAGACCACAATCATTGGGGTATACCTGATATTGTCCAACTAAACCAGTGTTTCTCAAACCTGGTCCGCGAATCCCTCTAACAGGACAGATTTTAAGGATTCCCTTGGGGAAATGCAGACGGAATCCTGCAATCACTGAGCAGCAAATCATATCACCTTTGCTGTGCTTCAGATATCTGCAAACCTGGCCCGTTAGGGTAACCTGAGGACCAGGGTTAGGAACCACAGACACTGTATAAACAACTGTGAGCTTACTGTTGTCCACTGGTTCCAATACCAGTCCCTAAAGTAGAAATGGAGCCTGGAAGCTTCTGTCTGCAGATTATATTGGGATACATGGGACAATATTCTCCCAGTCTAGGTTTGACTCACAATGCAGTGTAGTGCAAGTCACTAAATTCCCGAAATTTCACTTTTTTTTAAAAAAAAAAAGCGACATTTTCTATACATGTGTCGCAGCTGCATCACCACGGGAAAATCACCAAATTCTCACAATTAACCCCCCCCCCCAATGTAGCTCTGATATATTGCCAATTATAAGTATAGGAACTCACACAAGAGGAATGTGTGCGTTCCGAAACATGATGGCCAAATTAATGACACAGGGACCTTCCCTTCCATATGAAAAACATAAAGGGCCCTATTACATTCTTCGCGCAAAAATGCACGCGCAAAGCGTGAATTTTTGCGCAAAGCGTTAAACTAGGACCCTGCGAATCATAAATTTTCACTCGAATCGAATCACGAATCGAATCGGCTGTAATGGTTCGAACTCGAATCGAATATCGAATCGAATACTTGGATACTGCCCCCCAGCTCATGGATACTGCCCCCCAGCTCATGGATACTGTCCCCCAGCTCATGGACACTGTCCCCCAGCTCATGGATTTGCCCCCAACATGGATTTGCCCTCAGCTCGCTCATGGATTTGCCCTCAGCTCGCTCATGGATATGCCCCCCAGCTCATGGATACTGCCCCCCAGCTCATGGATACTGCCCCCCAGCTCATGGATACTGTCCCCCAGCTCATGGATACTGTCCCCCAGCTCATGGATACTGCCCCCCAGCTCATGGATACTGTCCCCCAGCTCATGGATACTGCCCCCCAGCTCATGGATACTGTCCCCCAGCTCATGGATACTGTCCCCCAGCTCATGGATACTGTCCCCCAGCTCATGGATTTGCCCCCAACATGGATTTGCCCTCAGCTCGCTCATGGATTTGCCCTCAGCTCGCTCATGGATTTGCCCTCAGCTCGCTCATGGATTTGCCCTCAGCTCGCTCATGGATGTGCCCCAGCTCACCTGTCGCCGCCGCATTAGGCTCCCTCTGAGCGTGCGTCCGGCGGCAGGAAGCTTGGGCACTCGCCTGGGGGAGCCACGTGACCGCGATCTCGCGAGATCGCGGTCACGTGGCTCCCCCAGGCGAGTGCCCAAGCTTCCTGCCGCCGGACGCACGCTCAGAGGGAGCCTAACCCGGCGGTGACAGGTGAGCTGGATGGGATCTTCCAAATTCGAAATTTTTTCGAATCGAGCTGCTAGTTCGAATTCGAATCGAATTCGACCAGCGATTCGATTTCGAATCGAATTTCGAAGCTTCGCAGGTCCCTACGTTAAACGTTAACGCGCGTAAATCAACGCTGGTATTACAATCCTCGCGCGTTTTTTCATCTGTCAAAAAATAAGGCACATTAAACGGACGCGCACAAACGCGCACGCAGCAGCGTTGCGCGCAGAAATCAGTATGTGGACCGTTTCTTCACGCGATTCAGCCAATCAGAATTAAGAACCACAATTGTCTCACGTTAATTTTTTGCGTCTGTCAAAGTCAATCTGCACATATATGTTGCATCAATAAAAAAGGACACTCACAACTTCTCCATTTTATTGGTTTGGTATGTGTAGAATGTGTAACTATACTTTGCTGCATATTTTTTTTTGGGCTGGTGTATTTGGTTTCGGCCAGGTTGATAGAATTTGCCATTAACACCAGCTTTTAGGAGTTGCTAAAATTATGCGCGCAAACGCTGTGCGTTACAAATTGCGCATAGATTGTAATACCATCCACGTACCAGCGCACAAACACATTTGCGCTCACAATGTTAAGTATAGGACACGCGCAGTACAGTAAGCTCGCGCAGCGTTCGCGCAGGTTCACCTGCGGTAGACGTATACGCGCGTTTTTTGCGTTGACATTGTAATATGACGTTCTGTGCAAAGGGATTTGCCCCTCGCGTTAATGCGTTTTAACGCGTGCGCAAACGTATGCGCGAAGAATGTAATAGGGCCCAAACTGTTTAAATAAAATATTCCACCCAATGTCCCCCGAACCCATTTTGCAAGACACGCAAAATTTTAACATGTGCAAGCAGAAATGGTGCAAGTCTAAGGCTAGGGTCAGACGAGCGCATTTTGTACGGACTGTGCGACCGTGCAGTACGGACGTACTTTCTGACTGAGGACAAGGTAGTGGCCACACAGTCCATTTTTTTCACTGACGCATTTTTTGACTGATGTAGCAGGGAAAATAAATTACAATGAAAAAACATTCTGTCCGTCAAAAATGGTGGACGTATAAATGCAGTCCATCTGACCTCGTTTCATAACTCACACACAAAGCTATGCGGACGTTGTGGACGTGGCGCACTCCGCACGTCCGTTCTAGCAGTATTACGTTCTTGCCTAACCTGCGTCCGTTTGCAGCGTCCGTCATGCCTCCGCACTTCTGTGCGCACGTACTTTGTGTGTGGGGCTCCATTTAACACAATTGTATGCTATCACGGATGTACTTATGTGCGGGCAACACGGACGTTAACACTGCGTTCGTCTGACCCCTGCCTTATAGGGTGGTCAGCCCTCAACATGTAATACACAGGACTGGGAGAGACTAACATATCAGAATTACCCATTCACAGAAGAGGTGAATAGCAACTTCTCTGATTGGTTTAACATAGTGTGGCCATGTGTACAAAACTGACCAATCAAAGAAGAGTCCTTTCAGTTTCAGGGCCACTTCTGTGTGTGACTTACATGACTACTGTAGATATCAATGAAATGTTGGAATACATTCCATATAAGACACAAATTTAAACAGGCACTTATATAGGTGTTAATGGGACTCAGAGCATGCCCTGGCTCCCAGCATACATACAGCAAAGAAGAGAATCCAGGTACTCTACGAAGTCTTCATATGCCAGTGGTTTATTGGATAAACAACGACATTTCAGCCATTATCTGGCCTTTCTCGAGCCTCTTCATGAATTCTGGGCCTATGGAAAAAGCATCTCAAACAACCATCTACATTAAATACCATTTTCATAGCTCTTGTTGCATTCCAACATGATGTAATGTAGTGGCTTAAAGCAAAGCTTATACATTTGTAATGTCATATGTACTGGTCTGACCCATCTAAGCAGATAGACAGCTGAGAGATATTAATTAACATTACTGAAAATGTGGGGGTTGAATAAGTATTTACTACTTTGCTACCTGGCTTTCTCACTTCCTGTCTTCTAATCTTCCATGCCTAATTCTCGGCGACTTCAACATTCCCATTGACGATCCTTCCGCCCCTGCTGCCTCCAAACTTCTTTCACTCACATCCTCCCTTGGACTCACACAATCCTCCCTCCTCCCTACCCACCGCGATGGTCACGCTATTGACCTTGTCTTCTCCAACCTCTGCTCCATCTCTGAGTTCAACTGTCGCCCTTTCCCCATCTCTGACCACCACCTTCTCTCTTTCAACCTATCTGGACTTCCTAAACACCCTGCTCCCCCACCCCGCACACACACTCGCAGAAATCTACATGCTGTGGACCCCCATCAATTCTCCAACCTACTTCACCACCTCCCTCATACCTCATCCTTCACCTGCCCTGATGCTGCCACTAATCACTACAACACTACTCTTATCTCTGCTCTAGACACTCTTGCTCCTCTTCGACTCTGTAAGGCCCCACGCCGCCAGCTTCAGCCCTGGCACACCCTCCAGACACGCTACCTGCAAAGATGCTCCCGCACTGCAGAGCGTGCCTGGAGGAAATCCCGCTCTGAAGCTGATTTTGTTCACTTCAAGTTTATTCTCCGGTCATACGCCTCTGCCCTCCACTTGGCCAAACAATCCTTCTTCTCATCTCTTATATCTACGCTGTCCTCCAACCCTAAACGGCTCTGGTCCACCTTCAACACCCTCCTCTACCCACCTGCACCTCCCCCCACAGCTGCCTTCAGCGCTCAAGACCTGGCAGACTACTTCCTCAGTAAAACTCTAAATATCAGACGCAACATCCCAACACAAGATAGTTATCTGCCACCTCCACTCCCACAGGTCCCCTCTGCCACCCTCTGCCGCTTCCTCCCAGCCACTGAGGAGGAAGTCAATTCCTTATTGTCCTCCTCACATCTCACCACATGCCCGCTCGACCCCATTCCCTCACATCTAATTCCTCCCCTCTCCTCCTCCCTCACCCCTGCTCTCACACACATCTTCAACCTATCTCTCTCCACTGGCTCCTTTCCATCCGCCTTCAAACACGCGCTAGTTACCCCTTTACTAAAGAAACCATCCCTAGATCCCAACTCTCCATCCAACTACCGCCCTGTATCCCTGCTTCCCTTCACATCAAAGCTCTTAGAAAAACTAGTCTTCAACCGCCTCTCCCTCTTCCTGTCCTCCAATTCCCTACTTGACCCCCTGCAATCTGGCTTCCGTCCCCTACACTCAACTGAAACTGCCCTCACCAAAGTCACCAACGACCTCCTAACTGCTAAAAAACACGGCCACTATTCTATTCTCATCCTGCTTGACCTCTCGGCTGCTTTTGGCACTGTTGACCACCCCCTCCTTCTACAGACCCTCAATTCTCTGGGTCTCGGTGACACTGCACTCGCTTGGGTCGAATCCTATTTATCCAACAGGTCCTTCTGTGTGTCCTTTGCTGGTAACTCCTCCTCCTCATTGCCTCTATCTGTTGGTGTACCTCAAGGCTCTGTCCTTGGTCCTCTGCTCTTTTCCATCTACACCTCCTCCCTGGGCAAAATCATCAACAGCTTTGGCTTCAATTACCACCTCTACGCTGATGACACTCAGATCTACCTCTCTACCCCTGATCTCTCTCCCCCTGTCCTTTCAAAAGTCAGTGACTGTTTATCTGGCATCTCCTCCTGGATGGCCTCCCACCACCTAAAGATCAACATGTCGAAGACTGAACTCCTACTTATTCCTCCCTCCAATGCCTCCCCACCTCCTGACTTCTCTATCACGGTGGAGGGTATCACCATTTCCCCATCAAACCAAGTTCGCTGTCTTGGAGTTACACTTGACTCTGCTCTTCCTTCATCCCCCACATCAAGTCTCTTTCCTCCTCCTGCCGATACCAACTGCGTAATATTTCCAGAATTCGGCCATTTCTTACCGCTGTCGCCACAAAACAACTCATACACGCCCTGGTAATCTCCCGACTCGACTATTGCAATAATCTCTTATCTGGCCTCCCTCTGTCCCGCCTCTCCCCCCTACAATCCATCCTGAACGCCTCCGCCAGACTAATTCACCTCACCCGCCGCTCTGTCTCTGCCGCTCCCCTCTGCGAGTCCCTTCACTGGCTCCCCATCCACTGCAGAATTAAGTTCAAAATCCTTATCCTTACCTACAAAACCCTCACTAACTCAGCTCCCCACTACCTGTCCTCACTAATCACCAAATACACCCCAGCCCGCTCCCTAAGGTCAAACAGTGACCTGCGCCTAGCTTCTCACCGCATCACCTCTTCCCATGATAGACTGCAGGATTTCTCACGCGCAGCCCCCACTCTCTGGAACGCTCTCCCTCATACTGTCAGACTTTCCCCTAACTTCTCTTCCTTCAAACGCTCCCTTAAAACATTCCTATTTAGGGAAGCCTACCACCCAACTCACTGACGCAATCATCAATCACTCTAACCTTACAGTCCTCTCCTCCTGTTTCCAACCCCAACCCTCCCAGATTGTGAGTTCCTACGGGAATAGGGCCCTCATCTCCTCCTGTACTGTTTGTCAAATGTTGTTCAATGTATTGTAACCCTGTCTATACTGTGCTTATTGTACAGCGCTGCGGAATATGCTGGCGCTTTATAAATAAAGAATAAGAATAATAATAATAAAAACAGGGAATTTATTTTGCATTGAAACCTATGTGATTCGCCTGTTTAAACCCGTCGAACGAAACCACCGCAAGTCTGGGCATTTTGCCAACTTTTCACAGCTGTTCGGCGTTCTCTGAATAGAGTAACTGTTACTTCTCTATGGGGAATTTCACTGCTGCCGAATTGCACAGTATTTCTCTGGCAATTCGCTAATATTTGGCGAATGGCCAGCTTTCTGAATAGCAGAATTGCCACGAAATTGCAACGTATGGGGAAATTCCCTATTCAGTGCAATTCAATGGCCAATTCAGCTCTCTTTGAATAACCCCTTAACCTCCCTGGTGGTGTTCCCGAGTGTGTCTCGGGGTTAAATTTCACCGCTGAGAGCGGTAACCCCGAGACACACTCGGGCTGTATACATTACCTCTCCCTGCGCTCTCTCGATGATCTCTGCAGTCTCCTCCGGCGATCGCAGTGTTTTACTTCCTGGATTCCTTCACGCGAGGAGGAAACCAGGAAGTAATGAGGTCGCGTTCGCCGGAGGAGACTGCGGGGGACATCGAGGGAGCGCAGGTAGAGGTGATGTATCCAGCGACATCCCGAGTGTTGCTTGGGGTTACCGCTTCCAACATAGGAATATAACCCCGAGCCACACTCAGGATACCGCTAGGGGGGGCAAAAAAAAAACTGACCGCTTCCAGACAGTAAATTTCCAAATAAATAGACCGTCAGGGAGGTTAAGGAAAGTAATTTATATACAAATAGTGGGAAGAGAATAAAAACATGGGGAAGTAAATGAATGGAGGTCCATATGGACTAATTTAAAGTACAAATTTAATGAAGTTGTCAGTTACTGAAATTTCTATATACTGTATCCAAATTCATTCTTTCTCTTTGACAACCTGGATTAAAGCCAGGAATTGGAAGGTTGCAAAAGACTCCAAAATAATATATTACCTAATTATAAAGCAATTTAAAAGTTAAACATATATTGCAAATAAAATCATAGTGTAATATTGGATTCGGGATAAACTGGAAAGGAATACTTTGTGAATTAAACAAAAGAACACCCTCCTCCACAAGTTTAGTTTTTAATTAAAACATATATAATATTCTAGAAAGATCATCACCCAAGATCAGCCGCTTCTTGGAAAATTATCTTGGAGGCGAAAATCAATGATAATTCATGAAACCGAAAAAAAAGAATATAAAACATGGTTTACATTATTGTTGTTTTTTATTTTCTAAGTAAACCCTAAGGGTTTGGCATTTGAAATCTATATTGCCTGAAAAAAAAAAGTGTTTTCTTTATTAGAAATGATATGTATTCAAACGCAGACCAGTGAAATGGTTTGTGCAACAATATATAAAGCGAATCAGTCCGGCCAGGAATGACTTATCGACATGAAAGCAGAATGCTGTTAATGATAAATCAAACTCGAGTGCTTGTCATATCTGATCTTAATTCACCTGGTCATTCCTGGAAACCAAGTGACATAGATGATGTTAGACAAAGATACTTCCATCTGGGCATAGAGCAGGAACAATATTATTTATCCTATCAGGGTTATTCAAAGAGATCCGAATTGCTGGAGAAAGGTAACCGAACAGTGAAATTCAGCGTACGGTTACCTTTCCTGGCCATTCGGCTATTCAGAGAGCAGGCAGTTCGCCAAATCCTGGCGAATTGCCTGCACATACGGTGCCTGTTTGTTGCCTGTTCGAGGGCAGTGAAATCCCCATAGAGAAGCAATGCTTCGTCTATTCAGAGAACAAAAACCAGCAGTGAAAAGTTGCCGAAATGCCCTGCTGTTCAGTGGTTTCATTCGACAGGTTTATTCAGGCGAATCCCATAGGCTTCAATGTTAAAAATATGCCCGTTTTAATTCAATATCTAATAAACTGTTTATTATAATAATCTGCAGTAAAAATTCTCTCTATTTTTAGATTTTTAAGGATCTTTTAGGCATTTTTTGGGATTTTCTTGCAAACATTTCTTTTCCGTTTTTTTTTAAATCGTTTTTTCTTTTTTCTGTAACAGCCCTTTTTATTATCATTCATTGGATCTTATATGTAAATTTCAGACATTTTCGCTCTGTAGTTTCTTTGCAAACAGCGCTTCACTTTTCAAACATTCAAGCGTACTGTTTTTTTTCTGTTCACTCCATTCGTCTGCGGTGTCGGCTTTTTCCGGCGGCTGCTCTGCGCTGTGATCGGCTCCTGCTCGGGTTTCTCCGGCGTTTTCGGCAGGTTAATCCAGGTTAATCGGTGAGCCTTCGCCGGGTTTCGCGGTGAGTTTTCGGCGGGATTGCGGCGACTTTTCCCTGCATTACGACGGTCCTGTGATGCTTGCTGATTTACACCGCAGGGTCGCTGAAATGGGATCGCCAAATCGCACCGATTTGAAGAGAACGAAAAGTCACCGAACGTGCGGTGACTTTTCGATTCTCTTTGAATAACCCTGAAAGTTTTTAAGACGTTGAAGTTTTTAAGAAGAAATAAGCTGGATGTACAATATATTAGAATAGTTAAACTATTACATGATTTCCAGAGGAAATAAACAAAATAATTTTTTTTTCTGAAGTCAAGAAATCCTTTTTCCAGAAAAACACAAATGTATCCCTTTAAGCTGGAAGGTTGTGCTACTCCAGCAGGTCCATGATCACTCTTTTTAATTTTCTTTTTGAAAGGTCGTAATCCAGTGGTCCAGCCCTAAAAATATGATTCCATCTTTTTTCCAACCAACTTTTCTTCGGCCCAATGGCATTTTTCGAATATCACCTCGGGCCAGATTTTTGAAACTGACACAGCCGATAATTTTTTGGAAAAAAGCTGAGAGAATTAAATGGAGCCCCAACTTGGAGATTTAGGCTTGTTGACTACTGGGTCTGTAGTTGTACGCCTAATCTCGCAACACAGAAGAGATTTGACCTTCATCCAATGCCTCCAACTTCCAACGGATGACTTTGGACGACTACATCAGACTAGCCAGCTCTCCCATTCTAGTGGCATTTGTCGGATGAAGTCGGTCGACCTGGTAAAACATATATCGCAATATGGAAGCCGAGAAGCTGAAATAAAGATATTTTATCGTGTAAGGGTGACAGATGGGACTAACCCGGTTTGTTAATATAGTTTTGAGAATAGGGGAAACATACTCAGGCCCTTTTGCAGCTGCGCCATAACCCTTTATGCGCCAAGTGTATAGTTAGACACATGTTAACATTAAAACTTCTATTTTGATATATATTATGGGGTATTCTTATATATGTTATGATTTTACTCTGATATATTCTCTGGGTTCCTGCATTTTTCCCACTATAAAATGCACTGATGTAATGACATGACCAGACATGTCTGACCTGGGTCACTTGTGTCACGGTTCCCGGATCCCACCACGCAGTACTTAACCCCCAACACTCCACAAAACCCAGAAGCTACCAACAGTGTAGCTGTGAATGATCCCTATCTGTCTGGTCCTTAGAATTGGCCAGGTAAACTAGCTAGACAGAAAAGGGTTAACAATACGGAGAGGAGTCAGCCGAGCCAGAATCAGGAATACAGAGTTCATAATGGTCAAATGGAATAGCCGGGTCGGTATCAGAGCAGTAGCGTAGTACAAGTAAATAGTCTAGGGCAACAGAAGGCAGAATGGTCAGAACACAAGCAGAGGTCAATAACAGGTTAAATCAATATAGCAGTCAGGTACAAGGAGCTCAGGTATGGATAACCACGATCTGGCAACTTCTGAAACTATACTGAGGGTTTTTAAAGACCTTCACCAGGCCACGCCCCCCACTCAAGCCACACCTCATGCAATCACCTCCCTGCCTGTCTCCATTTAAACCGGGCAGTGGTCAGCGAGCAGCATCAGACTTGCTGTCCTCAAGCACACAGGTAGGGCTGGAAGCCCCCAACGTTACAACTTGCAGTGGACGACCCTAGTCGTACGTAGTCATACGACCTAGGTCGTACGTAGACTGACAACCAAGTCGGTCGTACGACTACGGACCCGGTGAACGACCAGCCTTACTTCCAGCTCAACTATATAGAGTTATATAACCTTCGGTTGTTTAGGAAACAGATTCTAGTTATTTATGTCATTTGGCAGATGTTCCACTGACTCGTCCTTGTTACTTTGTCATAATTCTTTCATTTTTCCACATTTGTTCCCTGCTTAGAAACACTTGTTTACACAAATGATTGCCATATTTCTATCTTTTTTTTTTGTGCTTTTTTTTTTTCCCGTTAACCTCTTTATCTGTCTGAACTTTGCTTTTTTGAGAAACGTCTGCAAAAAAAAAATGGCTTTCTGAGATCTTAGGGCATGCTCGTTGCAGGTGAAGTTTCCTGTCCAAGCACCAGCTGCCCGAGGCACAGCCCCTTCACACTCTTTTGCTCTACAGCTTTAGCGAATTCCTCGTCTCTGAAGAGCTTCTTCTAATGTCTACACACCAGCAAACAAAACAGATGGGGTGGTAGAAAATGAATAATTAGCCTCTGCACCAGTGAGTTCAAGCTAATACTCTGAACCAGGTATGACATCAAATCATTTCCAGCGGGACAACAAATGTCATGATGGAGATGAGAAATTTTCAGATGCCTCTTGTCAGAAGCAAACACGAGAAAGGTTTTAACTCTTCCGGTAGTCTGGAAGTCCCAAAGGTTGTGTTTGCTGGTTACAGAATGGAAATCTCCTCATTTCTTAGCATGGCGATGGCTGCTATCCGCACAGCTTAATCCCGAGGGTCCGGCAGTTCTACTTTAGGCCTAGAGACATTTTTTTTTACAAAGTCTTGGCATGCATAGTCTATTTGAGACTATTATGTAGGAAAAAACCCTCTACTGTTTTTTTAGCAAAAAAAAAAAAGAAAGATTAATGTTTCTGTGCTTAGAAATGGAAATTTAGTTTTATTGTAGCACATGCTTACCGCCATCAGCAGTACTTATCCCCCAGGAATGGTAGTTCAAGAATCCACGAAAAGCACCCAGACATTATATGTGTCTTTTTACTTGATAAAATGCTTCTAGCGCCAGCTTTTCTGTACTGACGGGTGTCTCGGAAAAATGTTAGTAGCTGCTCCTGCCAAGGATATCTACACATAAAACCAGAAGTATATATATATATAAATATAAGAATACCAATCCAGAGCCTGGTTGAGCCTTTCGGCAATAGTAAAACCTCAGTGCAAACATCCCAAAATATGCACTCGAGGACTTAAAGGGACACTCTACTCAAAAAATCACCCCCCGTTTTTTTATCCTAACCTATCCCTATTCCCTTAATAAATCTTTCGTTTTTTTTTTTTTTTTTTGTAACTGTAGTACTTACCCTAAAATCCTCTTCTTTCCAGCGGCGTCTTTTTTTTTTTTATACTCACCTCCTTCCTCTTCCGCTCCCGTCCTTCTTCATGCTTCTTGGCTTCTGGTTTACGTGAGAAGCGCGCATGCGCGCCTCTCACGTAAGCCAGCCAATCGGCAGGCTTCCTCCCGGCTCCCTCTGAGGATTAGTGTTGCGCGCAAGAGGATGCGCGCAACACTACCCCTCAGAGGGAGCCGCCAGCTTCTGCGGTGAGTTGGAGACGACATCGCGCTTTCAGCGCGATGACGTCTCCTACTCGGCAAAAGTCGGCAGAAGCGGGAAATATGATTCCCGCTCTGCTGACTGACAGCTGGGAGGGCGGAGTAAAGTCCTCCGCCTCTCTCAGCTGTTTTCAGCCTTTCCTAACGATCGGCTGAGCGGAGGCAGGAGGGACAGGCAAGGGAATACTCCGGGCATCATGACCACCTAAAATAGCTTAGGTGGTCATGTTGCCTAGAGTGTCCCTTTAAAGAAAAAGATAAAATCAAAAATTTATTAGGTACATCATTAAAAATATCCTGTAATCATGCCCGACGTTTCGGCTCAAACGAGCCTTTTTAAAGCCTCGAGAAAGGCTCGTTTAAGCCGAAATGTCGGGCATGATTACAGTATCTTTTTAACCCTTTCGCTGCTGAGGCATTTCCCACCTCTGTGCTGAGCTCATTTTTACCGATTTTGCTCATCATGTTTAAACGTGTTTTGAAGGCTTATTTTAGTATATGACCCAGACATATTATATATCGTTCTTTCCGTCAGACTCGGCAGATTCATAATATGTCATTATTATATGTATACGTCATGACCTGTCTGTATATTATAACAAAAAATGCAATAAAATATGTATTTTCATTAATTTACAACGTGTAAACATTTTCACATGCGAGCAATTGCGGTTATATTTTGTATGGGTTGCGCTTGTTAAAAAAATTAGAGATGGGGTCCCGTTACATTTTTTTTGGGGAAAATTACGTGATTTTTAACAAACGCACCGCATACAAAAATCGTTAGTGCAGCATCATTGTTCACATTATAATTGAAATGGGAACAATATTGCTGCATTAACGAAACAAAAAAAAGAAAAAAAAGTTGTTTATTTTTTTTATTATTTTTTTTTAAATATTTTTTTATTTTTATTTTTATTTTAATTTTTTTAAAAAAAACTTTTTTCATAGTCAAGTTTGGTATTGTTGAAACGGCCATGCTCTGGCCGATCCAACAATACCAAACATTAACCCCTAACTGCCACGGATCGGGAGATAGGGGGTTCATTGGAACCCCCTATCTCCACCATTGGTGGCAGTTAGGGTTAACTCCAGGACTGGCGTCATCGTGCTATGCACGATGACGCCAGTCCTCAGGGGGCATTCCCGGAAGCTTGGCCGACATCCAAGATATCGGCCAGCTCCGGGAAAGGATCACGAACCGGCGCTTTTCGGCGCCGATTCGTGATCCAGCCCCCATGGGGTTAATTCCAGGTACCGTTAGGAAGGGCAGGCTGTGCCCTTCCAAACGGTGCCTGGATTAACCCCCGAAACGCTGGCGATCGGGAGGGAGAGAGGTCCGAAGGACCTCCCCCCCTCCCTTTCAGGCACCTCCTCCGCACATGCGGGGGGGCGCCTGAATTAGGTGTCATCGCGCCGCCGCAATGACACCTAATTAGGCCGGCGGCGGTTCCGAACGCTGGCCCCAAAGGGAGGACGCGCTCAGCGCGTCCACCGCAAGGAACGTTACCTGCAGGTGGACGCGCTCAGCGCGTCCATAGCAGCGAAGGGGTTAATGATGTACCTAATAAATTTTTGATTTTATCTTTTTCTTTAAGTCCTCAAGTGCATCCTTTGGTTAGAATTCTTACATATATATATATATATACGTAGGCAATAGAGAGCTGGCATTCTTGGGTATTTTTTAAAAATAACAACATTTATTTAAACATACTAAAAAGTGACTAAGTCAACGTTTCAGCTCCTGCAAGGCGATTTCATCAGGATATTATGTCATGTTTTAGTATGTTTATATACATCTTGTTATTATTTTAAAAGGCGCAAGAATGACGGCTCTCTATTGCCTTTACATCTTTCGTCAAGATATGCACCGGCTCTTTAAAATTGTTGTAGTGCAGGAGTTTTTGGTGATTGATTTTATATATATATATATATATATATATATATATATATGTGTGTTTTAATTTTTTTTTTAGCTATTTACAATTATACAGTAGATTTTTTTTCTATTTAAATTAGCAATGCATTCATTTTTATTTTTTTTTCCATATCCTCATTTTGTTGAAGAACTTGCATTGTAGCAAATGTCTGGGACGGGAAACATGGGAACCAAATCGTTCAAGGGTCAACAACCTTGGCTGTCCAGATTTTTTGTAACTCCAAACTTTTTAATGAGGCTCAGCCAATCTAATGGTACCTGAGCATCGCGGGAGATATAGTTTCAAAACATCTGGAGGGCCAAAGTCACTGATCCCTTAAAACCGTGATACATTTAAACAGATATTATAAAGAATATCGATGGCAGACATTTATTTCAGTTGTTTAAAACATTCTAAAAAACACAAATAGATTTACAAATCTTGATGCCTTGATATAAAACATGTAGGGTGTGCTATACATTTTTGGGGAAGCTGAGCCTCTTCTGTCCATTGATCATGATTTTAGGATTCCCCTTCTATACAGTGTTTTGAAAACAGTGATATTGTCTGTACATTTTATTTTCTTAAAGTAACTTGGAAATAAGCCTAACATCAGCTCGATTTGTTGCTGATACCCGCAGCCCGCCCACACTTGCGTTTTATCACTCACATGTCAGTATAAAGGACATGATGCGTCATATCAAACCATCCTGAAATAAATGTGCATCCTATGACTCCCTCCCATTCATAGATGGATAGATGGTTAGTGGGAGCAGTTAAGGCATAATATGTGAGGATATGATGACTGTGAGTCAGTACCCTGTTTATGTCTTCCATTGTGCAGAGTATGATATACAATGGACATACTTGAAAATGAGAGAAATCTCAATGTATCCTTCCTGGTAAAATACTTTATAAATAAATAAATGGGGAGTCAAATAAGTGGCCTGCATTGGATTTAATGGGGATGAGTCCGCAGATGGGACCTTTCACAAAAATTCTCCTATTCTGCTAATTCCCTATATATACTCTTTGAGCATAGATGATCAATTTCCTTAACCCCTTCACTACTGTGATCGTGTATACACAATTTCCGGTAGCAGACAGAGCAGCATGATATTATGTTAACATTATCTGGGGCTATGCTGTAGGAGTGCAAATTTAATTTGTTTGCTGCAAACAAATTTTGTTTGCTTTTGTGCTCCAGAATGTGCCCCCAACATTTTAGCCCTGTGGGCACGAAGCCCAAGATGCTAAAACTGCTTAAAATAAGATAAGGGCTGTCCTTGTTATATGTTCCCAGCTGACAAGGCACTGAGCTACGAAATACAGTTCTAACTGCAGTAACTCAATTTTGCCAGTAGATGGCCAAAAAAATAGTTTCCATTAGGGCTCCAGAAAATTCCCCTAAAGTTTTACTACTTTGGGCATGATGCCCGAGGTGCTAACACTTTTTAAAACCAGCTGGGAATGTGTCTGAATCACATTCTCCCCAGCTGATCCTGCATGGAGCCAGAACTGCAGTAACTCCCTTTGGCCAGTAGATGGCAAAATCTGTCTGCCAAATAGGTTATTACAGTAAGAAATTCTTAAAGAATATTTTAAAATATTTCTTACAGTATACGTAATAAAAAATGATTTTCAAAAAAAAAACACTGGTTCCTGAGAGTGGATTTTTGTAAAAATCACTTGGTAGTGAAAGGGTTAAATGCTTGTTCTTAACAATACGCCAAAGCTTCCTAAATTCGATTCTTTATTTTGTACCTGGCTTTGTTTGCGGACAAGTTGAGAATCTGTGAATGATTATGCTTTCCTAACTGCAACAAGTTGGTATGCAATTGGGACATTTCTTGGAAAGCCGTATGAATTTATTGCATATTCATAAACGTGCGCCTGTGCTTATGGAGTTACAGTCTGGATAATCCCCATTCACATTTAAACAAAAAGCACTTGTGAATTTAAAATAATTTGTGACATTTTTGTACATGTATTGCCTTCTGAATTTGCTCCACCTTAGATACTGCTATTTTGTTCCTTATGCCTCATTTAGTAAATACTGTATTTGTCTTGTGTAATGCATTTCTGGTTTCCTTTTCTTGGTTCCACTCGGAGTCATGTCTTCATCCATGGTTTTAGATTTTGAGGCTCTGTTGTTTTATTCCATATTTGACTTTATTACAGGGCCACTCACAGAATTCTACAATATTTCATTTTTTAAATTGTATTAGTGTGCTCTAGCCTTAATATGAGCTACAAGGAGTTAGCATAGTTGTCCAAGCTTAGGCGTTTGTGTTGGGTGGTTATCCTTGTGACGTAAGTCACTTTGGATTTGGGCGCATGGACCTGGAGGTATATTTGTGAGGTGCAGACCTGATGTCCTATACTATTTCCTTGGATTCCCTTGTGTGCAGAGTGTTATGTAATCGAAGTTATGCATGAATAATGTTATTGTCTATCGTTATTGTCTATGTATATCTTGTTATTTGCTGATAGGATTAGCCTCCAGCATGCCCTTTTTAAGGAATGAGTCAATATTCAGTAGTTTATTAATCTTCATTATCGAACTAACACTGCCCCATTATCTGCTGTTTTTAGACTGTAATCTGTTTGCCAGTCATGATTGCCATTGTCCTACCTTGTTTAGGAATGTTAGGCAATGTTTATTCCAATGTATTGTCCTAGTCTAATTATGTCTCATACTCAGAGATGCAGAAGGAACAGCAACCTCAGAAACCCTCACAACATTTTCTATGGGAGGTTTTTGTATATGTAAATAACCCAGGTTTGACCACTTAAATATCTATGCCTGTTAAACGAATTCTAGTTTGACCCAACACGCAGTCACGTCTCATGCTGTGGGTAACAGCTATATACTGTTTACTGTTCTAATGAAAACCTCCAGATCTAGAGTCTCAGCTTATTTTTTGTGGATACCAGCGAGGCTTTCTGTGTGTACCCGTCTGTAATCTCCGTCTAAGGACTGGACAAAGGCACGATTGTCATGAGAAGAACATGGGGTTCCAGCAAGGAAGCAGCATTGACAGATGTGACCCAGTCTGGGTACTGAGATCTTTCACTCCTGTCTTAGGTCTTTGCCTTTGACCTTCTCTTATTCTGAAAACCCAGAGTCCTTACAACAGATATCTCTGCTAAGCAAGAGAGACACAAAGTAATATTAGTTGTTCTGTAACCAAATGCAAAGGAAATATTTTTCTTTATTCATGTATAGCTATTCAAAATAACATATAAAATAAAGGGATGCAAGCTAGATAAATAAATGGATATATAGTAGATAGATAGATAGATAGATAGATAGATACTGTACATATAATTTTAACAGTGTGGAAAAGAAACCAAGCAATACATATTAACTTATTAAGTAAGGAAAAGCAACGCACACAAACAGGAAAATATAGAAAAAATATAAAATTTATTTACAACATGCCACATGGCATTGGCAAACTGCCCAACAGGGGCACAAACATAGGGGAGGAGGAGGCTGGTCTCTACTGCCGCTCCAGGATGTCAATGGCGTTGTTAATATGCTGCCTGAACTCCTGGAGCAACTCCTGGATGGCTTCGAAGTTGGCGCCAGCCAGGTGTAGCCCGCCGATCGCCATCCTGACGCTGGACCTGTCAGTATCCGGTCTGGCTTCACCTTCTATATATTCAATAAATGAAAGAAGGAAAATACAGTAAGTAAAGCAGGTTTCTATTTTTGACTGAAAGTCTTGAAAAAATATAACAGTAGTATATACCAGTGCTGGCGGCCTCCTGAGGCTCTGACTCCTCCGACTCCTCCTCCTCCACCACCACCGTCAGCATCTCTTCCGGTGCTATATCTAAGAAATTAAAGAAATAAAAAATACAGTAAACAAACAACAAAACTGATTTATTTTTGAACAAAAGTCGATGCAAAATACAACAGTAAAACAAAAACCTGGACTCGCGGCCTCCTGCTGCGGCTCCGGCTCCCTCTCTCCATCATCGCCCTCCTCCTGCTCCTCCTCTTCCTCCTCCTGCTCCTCTTGTGCTATATATACAAAAATTAAATGAAAACACAGTAAACAAAAAATGTTTCTGTTTTTGACCAAAAGTTGTTGCAAAATAAAACAGTATATACCAGCGCTGGTGGTCGCCAGTGGCTCCCCCTCCTCCACCACTGGGGCACTGGTGCCCGCCGGGGCAGATGCTGCCTTTGCCTTCCTGTCTTCTGCCAAATCCAAAAAATAACACGTAAATAATGCAGACTGGAAAAAATGGTATATCTATACAATATATTGCCGAAAGTATTGCGACACCCCTCCACTACCCACTAGCACTACCAGCTTGACCCACCACTACTCCCATCTCATAGTTCTAAAGTCACAAAATATTTATTTATTATTCCCCTGCACATAGACATATATTACCGTTCAATTATATATTTTTTTCAGAAGTAAACATTACGTTTATTCAATAAAAACTATTATTTGTGTTGTGTGCGTACAAAACGCATTGTGCGACTGCTTTTAGCTATTTTATAGATGGCCTCAGCCTCAGTTTCACTTTCAGTTTGTGCTAATAAAACTGGATATTGCAGAAACAACAGAAATCCGCCATTTTGTTTTGAAATTTGCATCTAAAGCGTTCAATAATGACACTGCTGCAGCAAACTGAATTGCTGCGCTGCAACAATTCAGCAGCTGCTGAGGACGTATTGAACGCGGCTCTGTTTTGATGCACTTTCAGAAGAACTACATGTCCCATCCTACCACTTAGCAGAGACGCAGAGATTTTTGTTGATGCGCAGGTGGGAGCCAATATTGGGCAAGCTGCGGGTCTTCTCGTATGCATCACTCAATCACAACAACCTCCCCCCCAACACACTACAGTACACAGTGCCAAAAGAAATCCAGCATTGTAACTTCATCTACATACATCAAATATCACAATTTTCACGAATACGTAAAATCACAAAAGAGAAGAGCTATGGCAAAAATGCATGTATGACGAGTTGTGAAAACGCAAAGCTATACACAATCACATTGCATGAAAAAAGGACTAGATAAATCAACGTATTTCTGTGCACATTAGCACATGCAAGCACATTATTATTATTGTACAGGATTTATATAGCGCCAACAGTCTGCGCAGCACTTTACAATATAACATGACACTTACGTTTGGCTATGACGCGACGGATGTGCCTCAGCTGCTCCTGCTCGCGTGCCTTCAGATCGGACCAGCGTTTTCGGAACTGGTCCTTCGTCCGGTCTTTCCCAAACAACTCCAGGATGGTGGTTCGGAGCTTGTCAAGGATACGGTCCTTGCGTGCGTTATTCTTTCTGCCGTAAGGGCCCTTACGGCAGTCGTATTCTTTTTTGTCAAAGATGCGGACCAGCTCCAACATCTCCTCAAATGCCATGTTGCTGGCCCGCTTCTTCCTGGGTGGTGTCTCTGGGGTGGAAGCAGATGAGGACGAGGAGGTGTCCAAATGGGACTCTCTGTCTCGTCTTTCAGCCATGTTAAATTATAAATTATAATAAACCCGAAACGCACATCCCTAATTGATATAGAAAGATAGATTATTGGTTATCTAGTAGATAGATGCATAGATAGATACACGTATATATACTAGGTATATAGAGAGATAGATACTAGCTGGAGGGATAGGTGAATAGATGATGGATAGACTGATTGATAGAGGAATAGAAAATAGATAGTAAGTAGATAGATAGATAACAGATAGTAAGTAGATAGATAGATAACAGATAATAAGTAGATAGATAGATAACAGATAGTAAGTAGATATATAACAGATAATAAGTAGATAGATAGATAACAGATAGTAAGTAGATAGATAGATAACAGATAATAAGTAGATAGATAGATAACAGATAGTAAGTAGATAGATAGATAACAGATAATAAGTAGATAGATAGATAACAGATAGTAAGTAGATAGATATATAACAGATAATAAGTAGATAGATAGATAACAGATAGTAATAGATAGATAGATAACAGATAGTAATAGATAGATAGATAACAGATAGTAAGTAGATAGATAATAACAGATAATAAGTAGATAGATAGATAACAGATAGTAATAGATAGATAGATAACAGATAATAAGTAGATAGATAGATAACAGATAGTAAGTAGATATATAACAGATAATAAGTAGATAGATAGATAACAGATAGTAAGTAGATAGATAGATAACAGATAGTAAGTAGATATATAACAGATAATAAGTAGATAGATAGGTTTACAGATAGTAAGTAGATAGATAGATAACAGATAATAAGTAGATAGATAGATAACAGATAGTAAGTAGATAGATAGATAACAGATAGTAAGTGGATAGATAACAGATAGTAAGTAGATAGATAGATAACAGATAATAAGTAGATAGATAGATAACAGATAGTAAGTAGATAGATAGATAACAGATAATAAGTAGATAGATAGATAACAGATAGATTGATAACAGATAGTAAGTAGATAGATAGAAAGATAACAGATAATAAGTAGATAGATACATAACAGATAATAAGTAGATAGATAGATAACAGATACTAAGTAGATAGATAACAGATAATAAGTAGATAGATATATAACAGATAGTAAGTAGATAGATAGATAACAGATAATAAGTAGATAGATAACAGATAGTAAGTAGATAGATAGATAACAGATAGTAAGTGGATAGATAACAGATAGTAAGTAGATAGATAGATAACAGATAATAAGTAGATAGATAGATAACAGATAGTAAGTAGATAGATAACAGATAATAAGTAGATAGATAGATAACAGATAGTAAGTAGATAGATAGATAACAGATAATAAGTAGATAGATAGATAACAGATAGATCGATAACAGATAGTAAGTAGATAGATAGATAGATAACAGATAATAAGTAGATAGATAGGTTTACAGATAGTAAGTAGATAGATAGATAACAGATAATAAGTAGATAGATAGATAACAGATAGTAAGTAGATATATAGATAACAGATAATAAGTAGATAGATAGATAACAGATAGATCGATAACAGATAGTAAGTAGATAGATAGATAGATAACAGATAATAAGTAGATAGATACATAACAGATAATAAGTAGATAGATAGATAACAGATACTAAGTAGATAGATAACAGATAATAAGTAGATAGACATATAACAGATAGTAAGTAGATAGATAGATAACAGATAATAAGTAGATAGATAACAGATAGTAAGTAGATAGATAGATAACAGATAGTAAGTAGATAGATAGATAACAGATAGTAAGTAGATAGATAGATAACAGATAGTAAGTGGATAGATAACAGATAGTAAGTAGATAGATAGATAACAGATAGTAATAGATAGATAGATAGATAGATAGATAACAGATAGTAAGTAGATAGATAGATAACAGATAATAAGTAGATAGATAGATAACAGATAGTAAGTAGATAGATAGATAACAGATAGTAAGTGGATAGATAACAGATAGTAAATAGATAGATAGATAACAGATAGTAAGTGGATAGATAACAGATAGTAAGTAGATAGATAGATAACAGATAATAAGTAGATAGATAGATAACAGATAGTAAGTAGATAGATAGATAACAGATAGTAAGTGGATAGATAACAGATAGTAAGTAGATAGATAGATAACAGATAGTAAATAGATAGATAGATAACAGATAGTAAGTAGATAGATAGATAGATAGATAGATAAAAATTAACCTGCTATTTATGACAATCGTTTTTATTTACTGAGCTATGACCATGTGGCAGGTTTGGTGAGAGCTGCCAGCTCAGTTCACAAATTAAATCCTTATCTTTATCAAATGTCAAGTGATTTCCTGTCATCTTATATCGGATAAGACATAATTCCAGAACATATGGCTTCTATAACAGAGTGAATTTTTTCTAAATCTTCTGATATTTTTATATAAATGGGAGGTATCAGCAAAATGGCACCTATGCCTAACAGCCTGTACCAAATTTAACCCATTGTTCAAATTATATAAAAAATGGAAAAGAAGAAACCCAGTTTTTATAGTAAGCATATTTCGCAGGCAACAAGGCATTGCTAGAAAGCAGTTAGTGGTGCTAATCGTAGCATTACAATTCACAGTATCACAATTCACGATATATGGATTATCATTGGTATATTTGTAAACGTTCTCAATCTACTAGATTTGCTAAAAAAGGAAAGATAGTAGGGACCTCCTTGCAGAGGAGGGGGATACTTTAAAGCTTTAATTTCTGTACACCTACAGAATCTCTTCATTACCTATTTTAACAGGAATTTAGAGGGGTAAGTCAATTATACCTATAATGGAGAGAACCACTTAGCACTCGGTCAATGCAGTGATTCTTTGGGAATTTCTAGCTTCTCTAGCCAAGCAGACTCTAAGAGACTCATCAGCTACATTCTAGAGCAACGTTTCCCAAACCTGTCCTCAGGATTCTCCGCCTTGCCAGGTTTTCCAGATATCTGAAGCACAGCACAAGTGATATGATTTGCTGTTCAGCGATTGCATTATTCAGTCTGCTTTTCCCCAAGGTGATCTGCAAAATCTGGCCTGGTTGAGGGTCCCGAGGACAGGTTTGGGAAACCCTGTTCTAGAGCTTTCGGAAAGTTTTGAATGTAACCTGTTCTCTACTTGGCCATGAGCGGTGCACAATTATTCACAAGGCTGCCGTCTTAAACTATGCAATGGTTAATAATAGCTTTTGTATCCATTCAGCAACTTTTTAACCCTTTTATGATGAGAGCTGACCAATAACCCTTTCACTATCGAGATTGTAATATCTTGGGCTTCATCCGGTGCCCTGTTATCGAGACATCTTGATCTGCAGCTCTGTAGGCCAAAAGCAAATAAAATTTGCTTGCTGCAAACAAATTTTGTTAGCTTTTGGGCTGCAGAAGATGCCTCCAAAATTTTAGCCCTGTGGGCATAATGTCCAAATAGCTAAAATTGTGTAAAATCAGCTGAAGAATTCCCTGACATCGGGCATTCAGAAGCCAATACAGGAGAAAAAACCAAGCTGCATCTCTCAAACTTCTGTTACTTGGTTTGGCAGTAGGCTGGCCAAAATGCGTTATTTCCAGTAAGAAATACAATGGGTATAAGCCCAAATATTTATTACTGTACAATGAATTAAAATTATTTAAAAAAAACCACTGACAATGTTGTTTTGAAAATCACTGGATAGTGAAGGGGTTAAAATTAAAGTCAAAATAGCACACCTGAAAACCAAACCAGAATCTCCGCCTGGGTAGAATTAGGTGCTTTTTTTTTTTAGAAATAGGCTTTTATTCCTTGTTTTAAAAGTCAGTTTATAATTCATATCAGATAGTTTCTTAACCCCTTCACTACCAAAATTGATTATACTCGACCTGCAAGGCACTTTCTGGTGCCCCAATATTGAGTATAGTCGATATGATGTTAATCAGGAGCAAAGCAAAGGAATTTTGTTTATTGCAAATTACATTTATTTCCATTTGGGCTTCAGAACATGCCTCTAAAGATTTAGCACCGTGGCCTTGATGCCTAAGGCTTAACACTTTTTAAAACCAGCTGGGGAATGTGTCTGAATCATATCCTCACCAACTGATCCTGCATGGAGCCAGAACTGCAGTAACTCCTTTTGGCCAGCAGAGGGTAACATGTGTCTTTATTATTAAGAAATACTTAGTGAATATATCTTACTGTATAATTAATTTAAAATGATTTAGAAAATAACAAGGAAACCTGACAGGTTTTCTGGAAAATCCGTTGCTACTGAAAGGTTTAATGAACTGACCTCAAAAACATATACTGTACATAGGCAAACAGATGGATTTCCCTACACATTTTGTGATATCACTTCTGCTATTTTTCTTTACCATTTCCATTACCCACACAGTATAGATACAGAGTTGTCCCATTATGTATGTTCACTCCCTCTCCTGGCCAAGAAGCACTACTACATTTATATTTTAGCTTTGGCTCCGTGATTCCGTCCAGGAAGAAAAGATCTCAAAGCTTTTCAAATAATTTCAACACATCGGCTGTCATGTCTGATGTGTTGAAAATTTAGGGACATGTTCTGGAGCCCATTTGCTAACAAATTATGAGCCCTATTCCATAGGACAGGGGTGGGCAATTACGGCCCTCCAGATGTTTTGAAACTACATTTCCCGTGATGCTCAACTGCTCATTAGGTTCACAGAGCCTTAAGGGAAATGTAGTTTCAAAACATCTGGAGGGTGGTAATTGCCCACCCCTGCCATAGGAGAAGCTAACACGGAGACAGTAAGCAGGATAATGTCTACTTGCTGATTTTCCCTTAACGTCTCCATGTTTATGTCCTATTCTGAGGAAGGTGCCATTTCAGCATCTCAGGGGGTGGCTTTTGCGCCACCACGAGTATCAGCCTGTGTCGTCCATAGGACTCCATGGAGGCTTGTGCTTCTGGTCCGTGAGCTCTGCGTGACCTCACTCTCGCGAGATGGCACAGCGCCGCGGACTGATCATGGAGGGAGACTAGAAACTATTTATTCCCAGTCTCACTCCATTCTTACTCCACACTCGCTCCAGTGAGAAAATGCGACGGATCGGGCCGCCATTTCTGCTATGGGATGAGAGGTGAGAATAGGATTATTAGGGGGAGGGTTTGGGGCGTGTTAAATGATCTTGCATTTGTAGAATCATTTAACACCAGCTTTTAGGAGATGTTAAAAGTTTGGCATGCACGTTTCGACAGTAAATTGCGCCAGCGCTTTGTAATACCTCTCTTGTCGAGACGCTAAATTGATTGCGCTCCCCATGTTAAGTATAAGAGACGTTATAAGTATAAGAGATGTTTAACTTACTTCTCCTAGTGCCAGTGACGTGCGGTGAGGTCAGTGGCTGGTGAGGCACTGGCTAGTATCAGAGCCAGATATACCTCATGGATATATTGCCCCAGCTCATATGGATATACTGCCCAGCCCCAGCTCTCATGGATATACTGCCCAGCCCCAGCTCTCATGGATACACTGCCCAGCCCCAGCTCTCATGGATATACTGCCCAGCCCCAGCTCTCAAGGATACACTGCCCAGCCCCAGCTCTCATGGATATACTGCCCAGCCCCAGCTCTCATGGATATACTGCCCAGCCCCAGCTCTCATGGATACACTGCAAAGCCCCAGCTCTCATGGATACACTGCCCAGCCCCAGCTCTCATGGATTTATTGCCCCAGCTCTCATGGATATACTGCCCAGCCCCAACTCTCATAGATATGCTGCCCAGCCCCAGCTCTCATGGATAAACTGCCCAGCCCCAGCTCTCATGTATACACTGCCCAGTCACAGCTCTCATGGATAAACTGGCCAGCCCCAGCTCTCATGGATACACTGCCCAGCCCCAGCTCTCATGGATACACTGCCCAGCCCGAGCTCTCATGGATATACTGCCCAGCCCCAGCTCTCATGGATATACTGCCCAGCCCCAGCTCTCATGGATATACTGCCCCAGTCACCTCTCATCCAGCTGCTTCCCGGGTCACTGTGGCACCGGCGCTCTGTGTCACCATAAGAGGAGCTGGTGGAGGCTGAGCTAGTGAGCTTGTGTATATGTGACCCCTCCCCAGAGTGTGCTGAGCGCATGTGAGCGCAAAGATAAACACACAAAGTGTGTGTCTGTGTGTTTATAGCGAGTACATGTGCTCAGAAAACTCAGAGGGTGTTTGTCACACATGCCGCTGTGCTCTGCCTGCCTGCCCCCCCATGACTGATGAGGACAGTCACATGACTGTCCTGCGTCAATCAAACCATGAGGAGCTCTGCCTCCCATGGTGGGCATTTTTTTTGTTTAAAAAAAGAAATGCTTGAGACAATGGAGCTTTCCCATTGGCTGAAGCTTTTTCATGTGCTCTCCGTGCCTGGAGGCACTGGAGAGCGTGCCACCAGCTTGGGCTTCACTATCAGCGTAGCGTAGAGCTGCGCAAATTGCATAGCCTAGGCTGGCTCAGTGCTGCCCCTGCTGTCTGTGTAGTTAATCACACACACAAAGCAGCCGGCAAACTGAAGTAAAAAAAAGCGGAAGAGAGAGAAGAAGCAAGCACAGCGAGGGAGCGTGGAGAGGTGAGTATGAGAACTTTTTTCAATAAATAACAATTTATTTACAGTTTAAATATATATACACACACACACATGTCATTACAGCACATTGAGCACATTAATTTACTGCACGTCCTTGCCTAGCGCTAACGCTTGCATATCAAGATGCAACATTAACACCAACTATGGAATGTGTAGCTCGACATTTGCAATAAATGAAATTCCTTTGCACTTGCAGGTGCTTTAGACGATCACGTACACTCGATCTTGGCAGTGAAGGCGTTAACCATCATTATGCTGTATTTATCGAAAAGTGATGATAAATGGGTGTGAAGATTGAAAATTAAACAAAAAAATGATGCATTAAAATAAATGAAAAAAATCCCTGTGCCAGCCTTGTATAACGGCATTTGGCCACCGTCTTTATGGAAGAAGCGCAGTTCTCAGTTGGCAGGCATGTTTTTACACATAAATACTTACAGCGATGTGAATATGTGTATCTTCATTTGCTTTGCATGTCTCCCGCTAATAAAATATGCTCCGCAGTGCTCTTTATTAAATTTAGAATTAATCGGTCATGCACTTATCAGCGCGGTGCGAGCTGATGTTTACATACTGTTGCCCTTTTAAGTCAGTACTATTTTATCACACAGCCCTTTACTGAGTTGGAGGTTAATATCTGCGAGAACCACAAAAACCTGCACATCAACTTTAATTGTCTCCAACGATTTAAGCAGCATTTTCCCAAATGATGACATTTTTTTTTTTTTTGAGCAAGGCATGGTATCTTCACAGTTTATTGAATAGTGATACTAATGCATTTTTATTAGTTTGCTGTTGTGGAAGGTAATTACTTGTCAAAAGTGATCTCTGGTGTCTGATGAATGAAACAAGGCAGGGAGAAAGGGGTGGGTTAATAAAGAGGATGGCATTCAAACAAGGTTACGTTTGTTTCCATATGGGTTGTTTAGGAAGCCTGACAGATACTTCTGTTCATTAACCTCCTGAATATTCTATTTATTGTGATTTTGAAAGGAAGGAAGGAAGGAACTGGATGTAAATGTATATATATAGTGATGGCTCTTAGCATGTAGCACATTATATACATCATATTGTGGATGTTATTCAAATTATTTGTTTTATTAAATCTTGACTTGAAAATACTATTACCTAACATATATTACATTTTATATCTTTCTTTCTATATAATTATTGCTTTTTTTTAATTGATAGAATGTATATTTTACTTACAAACACACATATATCTATATATATATTATATATATTTATATATAATAGAATATATGAATGTATATTTTATATACAGTATATAAATATGTAAACATAAATAATTAAAATATATATATTATAGATACAATTCCTACTATTCCTATGTTTAAAGTTATTATGATAGGATGTAGTGTGAATCAATTTCACTTTCACTCAACCAAAAATACAAACAAACTATTTAAGGAGTTATTCACTATTTGGCGAACTGATATCGAAATATGGTGCAATTTGCCACAATTCACTGCAATTGTGGCATTCAGCAGCACTGAAATTGTCCCACGAAATTGACACTTTTGTGTCTTCTATTCACAGAACGATGAATGAGAACCGAAATTGAGGCACAATGTCCTGATTTTCAGTGTTTCAATTCGACAGATTTAAACAGGCGACTCCCATACCAGTGTAATAAATGGAATATCTTTTTTATTTTAGACTGTCTAGTCTTTTTTATTTTTTGCAAAAACCCTTCTAATTTTTAAAAGACCTTTTTTTATTTTTAGAAGACTTTTTTTTATTTTGTAACTGACCTTAATATTATTTTTGAACTGACCTTTGTTATTATTATTATTATTTATTTATATAGCGCCAGCATATTCCGCGGCGCTGAACAATGGGCGCAATATAGACAGGGTTACAATACATTGAGACTGAACAACATTTTGACAAACCAGTACAGGAGGAAACGAGGGCCCTATTCTTGTGGGAATTTACAATCTAGAAGGGTTGGGAGTGGGAACAGGAGGAGAGGACTGCAAGGTGAGAGTGACGGTCTGCAAGGTGAGCGTGATGGACTGGTTGGGGCTGTGAGTTGTATTAGCTAGTTGGGTGGTAGGCTTGCCTGAATAGGAATGTTTTAAGGGAGTGTTAAAAGAAGGAAGGGAAACCAGGGGAAAGTCAGACCATACGAGGGAGAGCGTTCCAGAGGATGTGGGCTGCGCGTGAGATATCCTGCAGTCTATCATGGGAAGAGGTGATGCGGGGAGAAGCTAGGCGCAGGTCGCGGTTTGACCTTAGGGAGCGGGCTGGGGTGTATTTGGTGATTAGTGAGGACAGGTAGTGGACACAATTTTACTACGTTTTTATTGATTTAAACTATTAGGAGAATAGGAGACTTCCTTTTTTTTTCTGTGCGGTGTAATTCGACGATGCAAATTCGATAAGAGTCGACTGTTTCAACGTTTTCGACGACGTTCAATAACTGCTTCAGTGACTCTAATTTCGACAAATTGCAGGGAACATTTGCTAAAAAGTGAATTCACCATATTTTTGGTGAAATAGAGTCGCCAAAGTGCGCTGAAATGCGCAAAAAAGCAAAGCACAGAAATTGTACATAAATTTGGTGCTTTGTGAATAATCCCTTTAGTGTTAGAATCCACTTTAAGCATAGTTTAAAACCCATTCTTATTTTAAAACTGGTTGAGTGGGTGCTTTATGCTGCAATAAACATATATTTAGCAGTCAGTACCGGCTGGGTGGAGTAAAGGTAACATCACTGCTCTGCGTGGAGAGAGCCTGTGGAGACATGAGATCGATCCCGACGAGCAACCTCTCCAGTAAGTGTCCTTGGGCAAGACACCTAACGGTACATACTCACCACCCAGGACATACTTGAAAACGAGAGAAATCTCAATGTATCCTTCCTGGTAAAATCCTTTCTAAAAAATAAATTAAAAAAAGTCTTGTGGAATTGTTATGGATATGTTCGTTCTCTCTTCACTCACAAATGCTACATTCCTCAGGAACAAAAAGTACCAATTTGTTTTAACCCCTTCCTGCCGCAGGATGTTCCATGCCGTCCTGGCGGCGGTGGGCTTTGAAGATGCAGGGCGTACATGTACGCCCCGCTGTCTTCAATGGGGCCTCCTCATTGCGCCAGCTTGCGGCGTGCTTCATTGGCTACATGGAGACGGCCTGAAATCAAGCTGTCCCCTGCAGCCGATGATGCGCTCTGTGTGGCAGCTGCGGGGGGGCCTGAATCAGTGCCGCGCAACGTTGCGAGGCACCTGTCCTCAAGGCGTACCTGTATGCCTCGCCAGTGAAAGCCACCCCTTAAGGGCGCCACCCACGCGTCCTTAAGGGATTAAGGAATGTCAGTTTTACTTGTTTGTTTGTCTGGTTGTTTTGATACAGAACATGCAAAACACATAGGGTCATATTCAGGCTGAACCAGTAATATGGAGCCGCTAATGGTATTATGCAGCGTGAACCGTTAACCTGTAGCGCTCCTTGGCTCTATTACAGATGAGATACTAGCGGCTTGACTCGTAACACACAGAGCTGCTTCCAGTCAGATCATGGAGAGCAGAGGAGTCCTCTGTGAGATTGCGGCTATGCAGTCTCTCAGGTCTGGCGGAAGGACTTTGGGAGCTATGGTCCTAGTTTCCTTCTGCTCGCTACGAGAGATGAATGCGGAATGCACCTTCCCTGCATAGGTGTCATGGCTCGCTGCAAACGTTTTGTGTCTGCTTAACACCAGCCAATGTAGGCTAGGATCCACAGGATGTTATTTGATTGTGTGTGTGTGTGTATATGTGAAAATGTGTATGTATGTATCCAGAGCCTTTAAACTGAAGAAATTCAGAAATATGTAAAATTACATTTCTTTAGCAAATAATCTCATAATTCCTACACCTGCTATGCAATACTCACTTGGTCTTCTCTATGTTATCTGAGCACAACGTTCTGAAAAATATGGTTGCTGCCAAGCCCTGCTGTTCTGGATATATTAACCCCCTTCACTACCACGTGATTTTTCCTACAAACCATTGTCAAAACCAGTGGTTGTTTTTATTAATTTTACATTAATAAATATTTGGGAATATTCCCAGTTTATTTCTTACTGTAATAACCTATTTGGCAGGTGGATGACGCCATCTACTGGCCATACTGAGTTGCAGCAGTTTGAGCTGCAGCTTGTGGTTCCCTGCATCGGCTGCTGAAAGCCCAACATGTCAGGGCATTCTTCAGCTGATTTTAAACAGTTTTAGGACCTTGGGTATTATGTCCCCCTGCCTACGCCCAACAAATTATTCTAATATACTGTAGATGAAGGAATACAATTACGGAGAAAGTGCTGAACTGTTTTGTCTCATCATATTATAAATGGAATAGGCTCATGGCGATGTTACAATGCATAAAAAGGAGTTGAAGTTTTGAAAAGGGCTATCAAATCAAATCGAGGCTTACTACAACCATTCACATATATTCATTTTAAAATGAATTAAATTACAACAAAACTATACAAATTTTTAAAAGGTATGTACAGCACCTTGAATTTTTTTTTGAAAATTGAAAACTTTATTTTTAACATTGCAACCTGAAGTGAAATGGTAACAAACCAATGTCATATACCGTGAGTAATTTACAAAACAAAAACATATAAAAAAAAATTTAAAAAAAATTCAGCTTTGAGACATGTGAAGCTGACATAATCCAACCGAAAAAAACGTACGATTTTAACAGTTTCACTACCAAATGGTCAATGCATTTGCATATATGTCTCTTTGACATCTCTGTGATGTCACCTTGTATTTCTGCAAAGAAGCTGTGAGGATATTTGGATAATGGGGTTAAAATTTCTTAAAATCCATGTTCAGTGCAGATACAAGGTGTTACTGTAATTTCCATACACAGGCATTTTTCCACATACAGATATTATTTTTATATTATATTGATATTTTTTTGGAAGCTGCATCGCTAATAATCCCATTAGGATCACTATAAATCACATAAGCAGGAGATCTCACCATTTTTATTGTCTATTTTTTATCAAATTTACTTTATTTGACAGGCTATTGCTTATAAAGGCTATATGTACCTTTATGCTGGTAATGCAGATCCCGTTTGAGATTGTGTAAAATAAAGCACACCATCTAGAGTTCAGAGTCTTTCATCCCAGCAACGTTTCTGCAAAGGAAAACCGAATACAGTACATAATGCTAATATTGTCATTATGATCACTACAAATCCCCATAAGGAGAGGATCTCACCATTTTTATTATCTATCGTTATATCGTTTACTGTATTTGGCACAAAAGCCATTTCTGCCTGAATGCTAATAACACAGACCCTGTGTGAAAATTCACAAGATGACACCATCTAGAGTTTAGAACCTTTCCTGCCAGAAAAATTTATGCAAATGATTAACAAATGCTTAGAATATTAGCAAACTAGCATTAATTGAATCTTTCAGCTGTCTCAGAATGACAATCTTAATGCAAAATTTGCTATTTTATCATGTACTTAACTGCGCACCACATCACTTAAAAAAAAGATGTGATAATGTTTTTTCCAACAAAAAGCACTTGGTATTGAAAGGGTTAAGCAGCAGAATATACTCACTTTAAACATCACGGAACAAGTCGTTTCCTTAACAATGTATAAGGCTTGCTATGTTTGCTTACAATGAGGTTATTTTCCGTTTTGTTCTACAGAAGAAACTTAACGTTTGATTCGGTCTCCAGGATCACCTTTCTCTTTTTCTTTCCAGGTATTTTGAACGTTTAAAGTGTGCTAACATTTTTTTTTTTTTCGTGTGTATTTCCGACGTGTACCTTTTGCACCTCAGGGACCGGTTTCACCTTGGAGCAGTTCCTGACGCCAACTAGGTTCATGTCTGCAAAAAAGAAAGAGCAAATGGAGCTCAGCTACAGCTCAATGCTGCAAGACAACAGCGCTATTACCGCACTGCCCAAAGTGACTTTTCTTAATGTATAATCATGTAGCAGATCATGTATTCATTTGTATTATTAAATAAAGACTAACATAGCCGTACACCCAGCAGAGCATACGGAATGCACAAAGGATCATGGGTTCCCATAATCCCACGCTCCCTCTTGGAAAGCCAGTGACTCATTCCCTAAGCAATCAGCGTTGTGTGCCATTACAAATGGGATGGTTAATAGGCCTGCATCCATTATCATTAGTGCATCTCAGCACGCAGGTACATGATGGGTCCTGCCAGCACGTTTGCTCCAGCTCACTGAGCCAAAGGCCATGCTCCATTGCAAATGAGGATGAGGAACACCTGCTCCAGGGTTTTTTAGCAGACCGGCGTCATCCTTCACATCTCATGCAACACTTGTTCTGTCAGAATGCAGCGCTGGCACAGGCCAAAACAGTAGTTTGCCAGCCGTCCAACGAAACATTATAGACTTCCCTGTGGTCTTCTGCCGAAAGTTCAGCTTTGAATATTTTCAAACAGACCTTTTAAAAAATTTAGCGTCCTTATATCTGGATTTCAGTCATTATGATGAGATTTAAAGGTAAAGATTAGCTCAAACAACAGCAACGACGACATCAAACAATAACAGAAACACGAAAACAATAAAGAGATAAGGATACATTAAGAGAAAAACTATACAGAGGTTTAGTCGTGTTTTCAACACTCACTGCTTTACTTCTGAAGCTGACACGTTGCTCATGTTTGATTATATGTTCGATGAGCAGATTTCTGTGATTTGTTAGAGATGCGATATTTGACGGGAATTATTTTTTATTTATTTTTTTACAGTTGCTTAGCTGTATCATCGACTCCACATGTGCATAGACATTAAGCACCAATCAATGTAATTCGATAGAACATCATGATTGCTCGGTGTGCTCACCTCTCTCTATTACATTATTTCACAAACACTTTTGGCTTGTTATACTTGGCAGTATGTAGTGTGTTCTGCTTGCTGAAGGCTCGTAACACTAGCGTGCCGTTGGAGAATAGCTAGAGGGGTTTTTAAATTCCAAAAAGTATATTTGTTTATACAAATGAAACCAGAAATACACAAATTAATATATTCCACGGATTGGTAATATACAAGCCGGCAATATATAAGGCTTTTAATTATAAATACTATCAGGTCTATTCACTAAAGACTGAAGCCCTTGAATTGAATTGGCAGGAGAAGAGAACAATCTAGACCAAATAGCCGATTTGGAAAGTGAGATAAATGGGAGAATTGGTCTGGTTTGGCTATTTTGACCTAGAATTTTCACTTCTCATGCCAATTCTCCTCGCTTCACCCCTTAGTGAATAGACCTGAAGATACACACTGAGTGGCCAGATTATTATGACCACCCCATCAGTACTTCGTTGGACCACATTTTGCCTTCAATACTGTGACGATTCTTCTTGGCATTGACTCCACGAGATGTTGAAAGGTGATGCGAGGAATCAGACACCATGCCCGATGAATAGCACTGCCCAGTTCTGTGAGATTTGATGGATGTGGAACCAGCTGACTGATGGCTCTTTCAACTTCGTCCCACAAATGCTCAATTGGATTGAGATCTGGTGATTGTGGGGGCCACCTAAGCAAGGTAAATTCCCCCTCATGTTCTTGAAGCCACTCCTGCACAATACGAGCACCGTGGCATGGCGCATCGTCTTGTTGGAAGAAGCCATCTCCATTGGGAAACGCCAGCAACATGATAGGATGAACTTGATCAGCAACGATGCTTTGGTATGTTGTGCTATTCAGATGTTGTTCCACACAAATTTAAGGTCCCCAAACCATAACACTGCCCCCACCAGCTTGAAGGGTTGTACTCATGCATGTGGGGTGCATGTTTTGATGTTGTTTCTGCCAAATTCTCACTCTGCCATCTGCATGATGCAACTGGAAACGTGATTCTTCGGACCACATGACTTTTTCCAATGCTCGACTGTCCAATCCTTGTGTTCCTGTGCGAATTGGAGACGTTTTATCTTGCAAACTGCAGGCAGCAAAGGTGTTGGAACAGGCCTTCGACATCCATATCCCATACGATGCAGTGTACGGTGAACAGTGCATTCAGAGATTATTTGAGAGGATCCCTGATTAAGATCTGCAGTAATTTGATGCACTGTTGCTCTTCTGTTGTCTTGTACCAGTCTTGCCCTCTCCGTTCTGCCCTAACATTGACTAGTCGCTGACTGCCACAATTCACACGTTCAGACCCAGAATTTTGGCAGACAGTCCAGTCTTTAACAACAGCTGCTCTTGAACATTTAACGAATTCTTCTGTTTTGCTGATACTCGCTCCATGGCTCCGAGCGCCAACAATCATCCCACGTTCAAAATCACGTTGTTTACCCATATCTTCAGAAAAAAAATCACTTCTACTGTCGTGGTAAACCACCTGCTTCTCTATTTATAATGGTCTGGCCCTCTAGCAAATTTGCCTAAAAAAGTCAGGTGGTCATAATAATCTGGCCACTCAGTGTATATCACCAGAGTATAGCAATGCGTAGAGATACTTTTTTTATTGGACTAACGTGACATTTAAAAGACAAGCTTTCAAGAGAATACCTCTCTTCTTCACGTCTGAAAGATACCTGTAGAAGAGAGGTATTCTCTCAAAAGCTTGTCTCTTAAATGTAACATTAGTCCAATAAAAAAGTATCACTACGTACTGCTATACTCAGGCGATTTTGGCATCTGGACTAACAAGGCTTATCCTGTCTACACTAATATATATATGTATATAAAACCATGAAAGATAGCAATCAATCTCAAAAAAATAAATAAAAAGGGTAAATGTCTCAGTATCATATACTGTATTCAGACCTCCATTTGGAAGCACTCGGGGACTTCTTTAAAAGTTCCAAAATGTGTAAAATATGCAATAAAATCTGATGTATCAGCTCCTCAAAACCTTGAGGATCTTTTAAAGAATTCATTGAGCGCATCCAAACAGAGGTCTAAATATATATATATATAGTATATTTGTTTAAAAATGTGAGTCAGTTAATTGCTATAACAGCGACTGATGAAACCATTCAATAAGGGTTTGATTAAGAATTCCTTAAGCATTTCACTAACATGATCGAGAATACTCAATCTTCAAAATCGCCAGCAGGTGCCTCGATATTATGCTTACTCGATCTGGTCTTTTTCTGGAGAAATGCAAAGGAATTTCACATAGTACAAATGAAATTCAATTGAAAATGGGCTCCAGAATGTGCCTCTAAGGTTTCAACACATTGAACATGACAGACAGTGCCTTGAAATTATTTGAAAAGATTTAAGTTCCATCTTTTCCTTTAAGGAAATATGGAGCTCAAGCTGTAATGTACATGTAGTAGTATTTTTTGGCCAGCAGAGGGAGACCTCTGTCACATAGGGCATACCTGCAGTGAAAATATACACTGGAGACATTGTTGTATATTTTTACTGTGTATGTAATGTAAAATGATTTTCCATTAAACCACTGGGTCCTGGCTATGGTTTTATGGAAAATCACTTGGTATTGAAGGGGATAATATAGACCTGGTAACAGGCAAATCTGCTTTTTATTCCTTTTAAATTTTCTTATCATTGCTCAAAGGATATCGAACTGGATATCAACCGTGATCAACGTATCACAACTCACCATTCAGTGAATAAATACCACCATCAAAAACACAAATTATATAGATAAATTGCAAGAAGAGCAGCTTGGCAGATGTGAGGCATGTTATAAAGGAATATGCTCCCTAGTAGGTAGATTGCAGCACCATTCAAGTGCTTTGTGACAGATCCGGGATGGTTTGAGCCAGTATTGAGGCACATTGTGCCTGTATCGATGCTTATTAAATCCCGCCCTGTGCCTAAAACACAGAGCCTCAGATGCAGTAGCAATTTTTGGCCAGCAGATGGTGACGTCTGCCTGTCCAATAGTGCTACTGCAGTAAAAATACATTGATTATATACCCATTGATTTTTTATTTACTGTATTTTAAGGAAAAGTGATTTAAAATAAACCTGGCTGAGGTTTCACGGAAATACACTTGGCAGTGAGGGGATAAATATTCAAAGTAACAAAATATTTTTTTTAAGTGTTATTTCCTATTTAAGTTATGGGTCAGAAAATCATTTAATCTTTTTCTTAAACTTTTTATTCCATCTTTAAACATTTAAGCTTCTCCTGTTCCTGATGAGGAGAAAAAGATCACATTTCCAAGGTCAAAAGAATTGGCAATTGAGCATACAGAACTGGAGAGACAAGTGATTGTCTGCAGGCAATCTGTTGGTTTAAACAGCACTGCCACTCTGCGCCGATCCTAAACGTATAGCAGCGGCGTCAACTGACACTCAGGACGTCTGTGATATGTTCAATCAGGCTTGAAAACAGAAAGGCTCGAGATATTCCAGAGACAAGGAAGTGTCTCATCATGAGATAAAATATTTCTCAACTTTGATCGAGATATTGGAAACAGGCTTTTGTAGAATTATCTGAGGAAGATTATTCGTTGTTTTTTTGGTTGATTTTTTTTTACTCTATGGTTAAAATTTTATTTGGTTAAAGCCTTTTTACAGTTTATACAATTCAAATAAATTAATAAATAACGGAAAATAACCAAAAAACAACAAACAGTCTGTTTAAAAAATAAAATCAAGCAGCCAATCATGTTGGTCTTCAATCTGCATTTACACAATTTGTGGTTCTAAGTGGCATTTTGTTTTAGACCAGAAAGCTCTCAAGAATAAAGTCAAATGCAACATAAAAAACCCCATAATGTATCAAATTGACTGATTTCAACATTCTATATTAGATTTGGTTATGGGTAAAGAACAATTCAAGCATTATGTGTAGCTATTGTGTTAGTTTTGCGTCAAAGTGTGCAAGCTATTAATAATTAGATAAATAATAAAACAGAATAAACACAAACCAGATTTATTAAAGGAAATTAACCTTACCAAACATTTACTCTTAATATATGCCTTTCCGATGCTTGTTTTTAAGCTTTTATAAGGCACGAACTTTGTTTTTACCAGTCGACAGCATGCTTATTTTTATATCATTATTTATTTATTTATATAGCCATTGAAGTGTTAAGCCCACCTGTCATGTCAGGGCACCTCTTTCAAGGTGAGTCCTAACCTAATGTAACCAAAAATTGCTTAAAGCAACTACATGTCCCACAGCTGTTTCTCAGCCAAGAGACAAAAAATGGTGGGTTTAAATTTATTCCCTCACCAAGACATATCCACTTTGTGATTGAAAAAGAAAACACAGAAAAGGGACAGCAGCAAAAATGACCTGGCTGGGAATACAACAGCTGCTGTCCCTTTCCGTGTTTCCTTTTTCAATCCCAAACTGGAAATGTTTTGGTGAGGTTATAAATATAAACCCACCATTTTTGTCTCTTGGCTGAGACCCATAGGGACCCATAAAACCATTGGTGTGAGTTCAAGGAAGTCAGACTGATGTGGGACCAGCCAGAGTGGTGAGCATCGGAAGGGAGGGGGGTTAGAGGACCATGACATATATATATATATATATATATATATAGTGTAGATTTTTTGAGCCGTGTTAGTTCAGATGCCAAAATCACCAAAGTATAGCAGTGCATAGTGATACCTTTTTTATTGGACTAACGTCACATTTAAAAGACAAGCTTTCGTGAGTATAGCTTCCAAACCTGAAGAAGATAGTTATACTCTCGAAAGCTTGTCTTTTAAATGTGACGTTAGTACAAATGTCATGCCCCATGATTCAGCATTTATATGTATATTTTAATGTTATGTGTTGAGTCTGCCTTTTACTGCTTACAATTATGATTTCAAGCTATTTTATTCCTGCTGGGTCACCATAGCCTTGCTCCATCCAGCTAGCCCCGCCCCTTTTTCCTCAGGCTAGTTTCTAAGGAAATTACTGGTCACCTTGCAACCATCTTAGATCTATGCTGGACAGAACTAATGTCTTTTCACCTGCATTGCTGTACACTATTACAAAGATTGTCAGTCTGATCATTAAAGGTTTTCAACTGGATTCATTTTTCTACGTGTCAGTTTTGCTGAGTTGACGCTGTCTGCCGAACTTTCATCATGTGAGTACTGGTCAAATACAGACTTAGCTAGTCTCAAGCACCTACGCCTCACAGCTTTGCTAGCGAGGCAGAATAACAATATATATATAAAATTAATTCTACTTGTTTAGTTTTTCAAATTTGTTTCACAGTTTTGTATATTGACTATATTGAGTATACCTTTCTGCTCTGAGATCTAATGTCAAAATAGGTCAAGTAAATAATGCGGAACTGTAGTAGTGACATTGTAAGATAAACATTTGAAAAAGGAGTTAATTAGATAGCTGTACCACTTTTATGACAAAACATTTTTGAAAGAAAATCATTTTAGGTCATCATATACTATTGAGAATTTAGTGTCATGTTGTTCACATTGTTTCCATTTTGATCCTGTTCAGTTCTTTTTAACTATAAGTATCGAAGGGGATTAATACATTAATGTAATAGACTAAGTAGTAGACATGTGCATTAGTTTTAGTACTAAAACAATTTAGTCCGAATTTTGGGATAATTTAGTTTTCGTATGACTCAAGAGATACGAAAATGCTCAGTACAAAACACGAAAGAAACTAAAATAAAATGCACTACATTTTAGTTTCAGTCCTTTTTGTGATATTACATTGATGAGTGAAGGAGACCAGCAATGAAGAGCGCAACATCGCAAAGCTACAGAAAAGGTTTGTATGCATAATCCTTCCCGACCCCTACCCAAAAATCTGACAGTGATAGAGCTCCAGAATACTCACTCGCAGCACAGGAGAGGTAACCTTTACTTAACCCTTGCATGTGTATGAGGCAGACAAGATGATAAAAGCAGCTGGAGAAGGAAAACATTCAAATAAATCACACTGAAAGCTAATGACAGAGGAGGGCTGGATAGTAAAAACCCCTTTATACCAAGCAGTGCTGGGAGAAGAGCGGTACTTTATAAAACGTGTGTTATCTCCCCTCCCGCTCTGCATAATAGGGGCTTAGGTCTGATACATTTTATATAATCCAGGATCACTATCCCACTTTCCTCATCTATAACACACATTTTATATAAAGTCCCTCTCCTCTCCCAGTGCTGCTTGTTATAAAGAGTTTTTTACGTCTGATACATTTAGTATCCAGCTCTCACAGTTACTCTGTCATTATGAGCCTTCACTGTGATTTATTTGAATGTTTTCCCTGGATTTAAAGTGCTTTATTTTATTATAAAAATCAATTTGCACCAGTCATTTCTTCTCTGAGCTTTCAGACCAATTTACGTTAATATTTTCCCTCTCCCCTGCTTTTATATTCCTGTGTCTCCCCCACAGAGATACAAAGTTTAAGTAAAAGTTCCCTCTCCTGTGCTGGATAAGCATTGCATTCTGAAGTTCTGCACCCTCCACATGCTAATGCAGTAGGATGTTCTATACAGAGAGGGGCATTAATTAATGCAGGAGGATGCTCTATACATTATACAGAGAGGGGTATTAATGCAGGAGGATGTTATATACATTATACAGAGAGGATCCTTTTTTTTAGCCCTTTAAATCAAGTGGCTGTGAGCGCGGAGATTGGCTGCTTGTTATATTATCTCTCAGTACAATGTATCAGACTCAGCTTTTACAGTAACTGACTGTAACAGCGCTCAGAGTTTCAGTAAAACAAGGAAATAATATTGCTCTAACCTCTTATATATAAAAATATTATTTACTAGTTTTACTGAAACTCTGAGCGCTGTGATGAGCAGTAGTCAGTTACTGTAACAGCTTTGCCTGACACATTGTGCTGAGAGTGAGAGATACTGTAACAAGCAGCGATCTCAGCCCTCTGAGGAGCCACTACAATAGTAATTGTATCCACTGGTTTTCGGATGAATGAAATTAGTTTTCATATTAAAGAACTGAAAACAAATTTCTTTAGCAACTAAATAAATTGCATTTTAGGACTAATCCATTAGTTGGAAACGAAATTTTGTGCTGTGCACATGTCTACTAAGCAGTGTTAATTATAAGAATTACTTAACTCCCTGCGCCAAATTCGAACTGTTGAGCATGTGCTGTTTTACGTGAGTACAGGAAACCAGAACGGGAGCAGACATATTGTATTAAAATTTACGGTAACCGAACTCAAACATCTAATTTTTAATTGTTGCTCATTTCCTTTCAGACTTTGCCAGTTACTGTAATTCTATAAAAAGCCAACAGATTTATGTTCTATTCAAATATATTTAAATCTCATCCTAAATAAACCACAAAGTCAGCACAATAAAAAAGAGACAGGTTTCCTGGTTCACAAACTATTTCTGACCTCATGCCATGAACCCCTAGCACCCAGACCACAAAGACGAGACGATTGAAGTAGCTGATTTCATTGGTGGACGAGACTCCATTAGGGTTTTTCGTGTGTGTGTGTGTTTTTTCTTAATCGTCTCTGTTCCAATATTCCATAATGAGCCACAGGGAGGCACATCTGCAAAATTATACAGGAAGCTTTCTTTAACATTTGATTCACCCTGACAGTTTTACTGGAGTATATGAAAATTAGTATTAAAGATGTGATATGTAGGCTTCTTTCCAGGAATTCCAATCTGGTTTCAATAAAATGGAAATACTGATTGGAACTGAAGTTACCTTCCGGTTTTGCCTTTGGCTATTATGTGTTCATTCGTGAAATGAGTGAATTCCACAACTACTTTAATATTCACCTTTTTTTACTTTATCTCCTATCCCGGACACATTGGAATGATTAAAAAAGCACTGCCTGCCCATGCCGAATTCTCTTTAATTTGAAACAGCCTCACTGTCGAAGAAATATGATTGAGTCTATAAAGTCCATCCTTTATTTTTCATTCAATTGCTCCGGTACACACCTAGAGCTGAATATTAATACGAAAAAGGTTGTATTGTGCCTGCATAAGAGACACCGAAAGAGAATGATGAAAGATCATAGAAAAATATGTATTTAGTGTTTTTTTTTTTTTTATCAAAGTTAGCTTGATCACCAATGTCGTTGAGCAAGGGATGGGATAATTGCCCACCTCATTAGTCAATGAAAGGTTTTAGTGACTAAACATCATATAATTAATTCATATTTAATTTTAATTGCAATTCCAAATGAAACTGAGAAACAGTGGAAGTTTCCTCTTGTTTTGGTCTAATTATATGTACATTATGAACAAATACATGGATAATCCATATGCAGACTCACTTCCATATATTTTAAAGGTTTATCGATTTTGTTTTCCGTCAGCATGAACGTGCGAGAAGCCTGATAAGAAGGGGTCAAGTGATATAAATAGTTCAGAATTACAGTACAATCTATATATTAGTATTTATACATATCTGGTTAGCGCAATGTGAATCGATCTCAGGACTCAGATGGCTCCCATAGATAACCTCATCCCCAAGGATATATAAAATAGAAGAAGCAAGCAACATATATTGGAGCAGTAAGTCAAAAAATGGATATACAAATTTCTTGCAGCGTATATTATTCCACTCACAAATGTAGAGACCTATCACTGGCTCTGAGTGGGTCTGCGCTTCTGGGTATTTTTTGGGATAAATTCAAGGTAGCCCACACATTATGTTAGCGGTCTCTCCCCAAAAATGATGGATATGAAAGATAGAATAAGAAAAGGATCTCCTTATGCAGATATATCATATATGTCACATATACAATTGGTATGACGATTTCAAACTGACACTTGGTGGAGCTTATCCAAGCTCTAGGTGTCCCGCCTATGGGTTTGTTTCAACAGATCGAACCAAAGAAAACCTCCACGATACTGGGGACTTCTTCTTCAAAAAAGACTTTTATTTAAAACAAATTAAAAGGCTGTAAAGATATCCAGCCCAAATATGCACAATTCAGGACGCGTTTCGCCATACAGAAACAGCTTCATCAGCCGGCTTACATATCTGTATTGATATAAAAGTATTTATAGTCACTTTTACTTAAGAAGATTGTCCCCGCATGATGTTATTTAATAGTTGGCGTGCGTTCCATGCCTCTCTTCGAATCCTCTGCATGTCATTCTGAGTGCCGCCATCTTGCGCATGTGTGGTATGATCACTTGCGTTCCACAATGGTTATTTTGACTCACTTCTGGTTTCTAATGTCTCTTGTGCTTTCGATTTAGCGTATGTGCCATTGCCATAATCTATATATTACATCGTGGTGAGCACATGCTATAATAGAAAACCTCTGTATCAGGTGCCACATGGTCAAAGGTTGGCCAAGTTTGACACTTCCCCATTGACAGAAAAAGATTGGAATGGAGCTGAAACGTTGTTCAAGATGATGTGTTCTCGATAAAAGTCAAGCTCCTTGTTTATCTCAGCTTGAGTGCTCGATCGATATTCTATTTATTCTAAATTATAGTACGGTCAGGGAATATCCAAACGAAGAGTCAAGACAAAAAATAGGGACAGAAAGTGTAGCTTCACAGGTTTCAAGGATTAAAGTTCACAGGATACAACACAAGAAGAATCATGACAATAACAAAAGATGGTGCATAGGGACTAGAGCACAGTTGTCAACCCCCCCTCAGATGTTGATGGCCTACATTTCCCTGAATTCTTTGAATGTAATAGATGACCATGAAATCATATGAGTTGTAGTTGAGAAACATCTGGGGATCGGAGTTTGACAGCTCTAGGCTTTGAGGGTTATGCTCACCCTTGTTCATAAGAAGATCTCCGGCCTGTAATGGACCAACATTCACCTGGAGATCAATGTGGCTCATCAGATAGCAAATAAAACCTGGGGCAAGGGGCAAGGTGACTCAGTGGCCTATACAGCAAAGAGGACAAACCATGATTTGAACATTTCACTCCTGACTCTAGCCTCCCTTGAAACCTTCTTTCCCTTCCTCCTCTTCCTCCCCCAGCTCTGGCGTTGCACACAATACTCAGACTCTGCAGTATCGAGACTCTTATCTCTTATATTGATCTACTTCCTTTCCAACTGCTCTTTCTATCATTCTCAGGATGTTTCCGTACGTTGAACAACTCGCTGTAAAAAATGGGAAAACACACAGCCTGGCCAAAAAAAAGTCACACGAGCTAATATTTAATTGGACCACCTTTTGCTTTGATTACAGCATGCACTCACCATGGCATCATGTGATAAGCTCATGCAATGTCACAGCATTTGTTTCTGTCCACAGTTGCATTAATTGGTGGTCAAGATCTTGTGTTGATGATGGGAGAGTCGCAGCGCTGTGTAAAGTCTTCTCCAGCACATTATCCCAAAGATTCTCTATGGGGTTAAGGTCTGGACTGTGCGGTGGCCAATCCATGTTTGAAAATGATGTCTCATGCTCCCTGAACCATTCTTACACAGTTTGAGCCCCATGAATCCTGGCATTGCCATCTAGAATTATGCCCGCTGTGAATCAGGGAGAAAAAAATCCATTGATGGATTCAGTATATTCAGGGAGTCACATGACTTATTTTTTTGTTGCCGACTGAAACTTATTAGTCATTGCAGTAATTATCCAATGGAAGGTTCACACCTGTTTGCTTAGTTAAATCCAGGTGGTAACTATTCTGGTCAGGCACTGTGGTTTAAAGTGTAAAAGTTATTGCATTAATATGCTTTATTTATGTTACATTTAAAAAAACTACTAGAATGTCTATTTAAATGCAGACTAGGGAATTCTGGGAGCGCCTGTGTTGTAGGTGGATTCAATACAGTGTGTAGATTGTGTCACTAATATGATGTGCAATTTTGAGGCCTTAGATACATTCTTTCATATTTGTTATGCTTCATTTTGGCAGTGCTACCTTGTCTCATTTATTTATTTACATTAACTATTATTCTATGCAAAATTAAATATTTTCCCACCACATTACTTGTATCACAATGCTGCTAATTTCTGTTACAGTCATAGAGATAGTTATGTTTATATCTATACATGGCTTACACATGTATCTGTATGCAAGCCAGTGCTTGCTGTTTGATATTTTGTTTATTTTCCATCAATATTGTTATTTTAAAAATGAAAACTACATTTGCAAATACAAACACATATTAAAAACATATTTATTCTTCTTTCAAAATGAAAGGACTTAAAGGGTAATTTAATAGGGCTGAACTTGCCACCGAATTGCACCGAACAGTGAATTTCCCTGTACGGTGCAATTTTGTGGCAGTTCGACTATTCACGAAGCAGTCAATTCGCCAAACATTGGTAAATTTCCAGCTGAATGCAGTGCAGTTTGCCTCAGATCGCGCTGTTTGTTGACCTTCGGCGGCAGTGGAATTGTCCCATATAAAAGTAAATGGTTAATCTATTCAGAGAACGCTGAACTGCACCGAAATGTTAGCAAAATGCCCAGATTTTCAGTGGTTCAGTCCTACAGGTTTGAAAAGGTGAATCCCATAGGCTTCAATGTTAAAAAATGTTTGCTTTCTTATAATTTTTTATTCAACCGTTTATTCTTTTCATTTTCAGCATTGTTTTAATTTTTTATCTTTTTATTTATTTTAGAAATTGTTAGGCATTTTTCTGGACTTTTTCGGTGAAATTTTTGATTTCTTTTTTTTTTTTAATGGCTTTTTTTTTTATCTGTAACAGACCGTCTTGTTATTTTTCATAGGACCTTTTTATTATTTACATGTATTTTTATAATTTGAAACGGCTTTTATTAAATAGCAGAGTTAAATTCTTTTTTTTTATTACCCATTCAGTGGTGTTCGACAGCTGATCATCGGCGTTCAGCGGTCAGTTTGGCAGATCGTCGTCTGTCTTCGGCGGGGTCCGGCAGGCTGATTGGCAGTGTTCGGTGGTCTGATCGGCAACATTCAGTGGATCCTGTTCGCCGCACAATGCTGAATTCACCACACGGTCAGCAAATTGAATTTGTTGAAGTGCACCGAAGTGTGCCAAACAAGAAAGCACTGAAATTTTGGTGACATTTTTGGTGCTCTCTAAATTACCCCCTAAGGGAATCACCAATTTGCAGGATTTAGACGTCACCGTTCCATTTTTTTTTGTGCAGGTTATAGTCACTAAGGCGCACTTAATCAGTAGCAGCAAATGATGCGCAATGACGGCCAATATACGAAGTACGGCCGCACAAAAGTCCGGCCGCGCAACGCAAGTGGAAAATGAACGCATTTTTTTGAGAACGCAGAACCGCTAGTACTGACGTACAGAGTGCGCTGCGCCCACATAGCGGGCGAGTGTGCGTGATTAGGAGACGTCAGACCCTGCTCATGTCGGCCAACATAACGTCCAGACACCCAAAGTCTCCTGGTTTGGATCCGTAAAAAATCACTCACGAAAATGCTCATCGTATGACCGTTTTCGCTCATTCCGTGAAAAAATACGGCAATGCGTTCGGACGCACTTTTTGACGGTCGCTGCGAAAAATGCGTTAGTCTGACCCTAGCCTTAAACGCCTCTGGAACCTTAAGAGTTAAGGACATGACTTTTTCCCCCATGAAGTTCTTCTTTAAAACGTGTATATGCGCTTCTAGTTGAGAAAGATAAATGACTAGGAGTGAATAAAAAAAAGTACAAGGTTATGTCAGTTTTATTATGCTCACAATATTTCATATAAAGTGTTCCTGGACTGCAATCCTAAAATACAAACACAGAATTGGAATATGAAAATTCTCCATTCCTTAAAACTGATTTCTGTCTGCTTCCCTCCGCATTATGCTTCTTCCTCCGTGCCCTTTACGATGCAAAACATCTCTTGTGTGGGTGATGTTTTGTAGAGCAGCATTAATGACATCTCAAGGTCATCTTGATATCCTGCATAGATCTTTATTTGAACTTACTTACCCCAGAACATAACAACGGCTCAGAGAAGAACCCGGTGAAAGGACTTCTATTTTATCGGAGCGCATCGATAGCTCTTGGATGCTGGAAAGGGCTGAAAATTCAATAATGCTCGTCCCAGAGCTGTAACATCACAGTTGTGATCCTTTGTACGTAAAGTGCCTGCATATGTTTTGCACTAGAAGTATGAATGACTGTATCTTTGCTCAGATTATTATCTTTCCCTAAGGTTTAGAATGATGTCGCTATGTCTGATGACGGAACCAATGTCTACACTTTAGAAACACAACAGTCAGGGTCGATGTATCTGTGTATTCACAAAATGCCACCTGTAGAGTAACACAATCTGTATAGCGTCACTGTATTTATAAACGACCTTTGTTCTGAATAATATTATGAAAAAAGAGATTATCAGGGTTATCCAAAGAGAGCCGAATTGCTTGAGAAAGGTAACCGAACGCTGAAAATCAGTGTTCGGTTACCTTTCCTGGCCATTCGGCTATTCAGAGAGCAGGCAATTCGCCAAATCCTGGCGAATTGCCTGCACATACGGTGCCTGTTCGGTGCCTGTTCGAGGGCAGTGAAATCCGCATGACAAAGCACTGCTTCGGCTATTCAGAGAACACAAACCAGCAGTGAAAGGTTCCTGAAATGCCCTGCCATTCGGTGGTTTAATTCGGCAAGTTTATTCAGGAGAATCCCATAGGCTTCAATGTTAAAAATATTCCCATTTTAATTCAATATCTAATAAACCGTTCATTATAAAATTCTGCAGTAAAGAGTCTCTTTATTTATAGATTTTTTAGGATATTTTAAGCATTTTTCTGACTTCTTTTTTTTTTCTTCAAAAGTCCGATTTTTTTTTTTTTAAGTTTACTTATTTTTTCTGTAACAGCCCTCTTTACTATCATTCCCTGGACCTCATATGTAAATTTCAGACATTTTCGCTCAGTAGTTTCTTTGCAAACAGCTTCTTACTTTCACATTCATACAAACTGTTGTGCTGATTTATTCACCTCCCTCTGTCTGCGGTCTCGGATTTTTCTCGGCTTTTTCCGGTGGCTTCGCTGCGTGTGATCGGCTCCTGCTCGGGTTTTTCCGGCGTCTTCGACGTGTTAATCCAGATGTTTCTGCGGGTTTTCTGCGTGCATTCGTCAGGTTTTGCGGTTCGTTTTCGTCAGGTTTGCGGCAGCTTTTCCCTGCAATTCGGGGACCCTGTGGTGTTTGCTGAATACACCGCAGGGTCACCAAAATGGGATCGGCAAAAGGAACCGAATTGAAGAGAACGAAAAGTCACCGAACGTGCAGTGACTTTTCGAATCTCTTTGGATTACCCTGAATGGTTTATGATTTCACCGAGCAGAGCAATGAGTGACCCTTTTCATCTACGACTCATTCATACATTGTATAATGATAACGAGTCACTACATCATATCGCAAAAAAATAAATAAAAATGAGTTCAGGCACCATCAGCAGTAGTGGGTAAGCGGGGTGGAGGTCCCTTGCTGTACAGCCCCAAAATCCACAGAATAAATAAAAAACTCCACGACCCACAATATTAAATCAAGTAAAAAAGAGAAGGTAAATGGACCCAGATCAAGCAAAAGTCATATATAAATGCAGCAAGGTCCCGTGCGTACTCACTCCCGATGTACACACCAAAAAATATAATACCAATGTAGAAACATATATCCGAAATTTCTTTCTTTTTCTTGTTAATTCTTCCCTCTTAATGTCCTATAATACACAAAACATTGCGCAGTATGTCTGCTATTAAAGACACATGGGGCAGTATAAACACATCCAATTCACTCTTTAAAGAGCCAATGTGAGCCGGCTCTAGGCTGTGACAGCATGGGGAATATACTGGTAGTTGGTGGAATCCTCACTGCTGCTGCCAGGTTGATAGACTTGTGTCTTCACATCAAGACCTTTAGGCTTGACAAAGACCAGTCCTGGTTGAAACGTCATCTTTTTCAGGTGCTGGAATAAATCCACTTGATTTAATATTGTGGGTCGTGGAGTTTTTTATTTATTCTGTGGATTTTGGGGCTACATCATATCAGGTTGTGACATCAATTAATAATAGTATTTGTATATTTTTTTTTTTAGAAAGTATTTTACCAGGAAGGATACATTGAGATTTCTCTTGTTTTCAAGTATGTCCTGGCAGGCAAGTCTGTACCGTTAGGTGTCTTGCCCAAGGACACTTACTGGAGAGGTGCTCTTGCTGCGATTCAAACCTGTGTCTCCACAGTCTCCCCAGTTATAGAGCAGTGATGTTACCTCTACTCCACCCAGCCGATACATTTGGAGTCCTTACCTAGAACCTTATTATCAACAGAAAAACTACATTCAACTTAAAGGGTTATTCACAAAGCGCCGGTGTTTGCCAGTGTTGCAGCACCGACCAAAGATGGCATTTTGCTAAACTAAAATCCAAAAAGTAGAAAAACAAAACAAAAAGGAAGCCGGCTCTCAGGGTCTTATCATGCACGATTTAGGTCTAAAGACTGAAGCATTGCACAATTACTCTGCTGTTTACAGAATAAAGTCCTCACTCTGGAGCTGGCTTCCTTTTTGCGGCTATGTATTGTGGAGGCGATCCCAGGTGTATGCAGTGCAGTGGCGGAACTACCAGGGTCGCAGCGGTCGCAGCTGCGACCGGGCCCTGGCAATTCCGCCACTTGAGGGGGCCCACTACACGCTTGGGGAGAAGTTCAGCGGCTAGTAACCAGCGCACTTTTTTATTAGCAGCACCGCGCCGGCATCTCTTGAGGCCAGCGCGTGCTATGACCGCTGAGCGCACCCACCCACATGCGGCCAGGAGGGGGAGAGCAGCATGAAAAGGATTAAGACGCCTGTGGGCGGGCCGGATCTCCTCCAGCGGCGAGCACGAGCAGGCACGCAGTTGGGCTCTGTGAAGGCAGGGGATTCCCAACCCGGTACCACCAAGAAGCTGCACCAAACGGAAGTTGTGCTCCCTCCCCCCCCCCAACAGACCCAGCGATTCTGTGTCTCTCGGACAGCTCACTGAGGCAGAGCAGCAGTTTCCCGGTAAGTTACTACTTCTGCTGGGGTTGGGAGGGATGTGTCTCTCTCTCATCCTGCCTCTAGCAAAATGTAGACAGGGTGAGGGGAGAGAGCCAGGCCGGGGGAACCCCCCCCCCCAGTGATAAATGTGCAGTGCAGCACAAGCTGCTCAGTGGGGGAGAGGGAGGGGGGATCTCAAACTGTGCATAGAAAGTTCAGTCACTGAGTGTATCTCACTGGATGAGGTGGCCCTGTGTGTGAATCCAGAGCTGCCTCATACAGAAACTGCCAGGATGCACATTTAGGGAAAATAATTCATATAGAGAAAGCTGCCCTATATACATAAATACAAAGGATATATCTGTATATAAGGCTGCTCTAAGTTATACATCAAAATACATTGCATATAGTTGTATTTAAGGCAGCTCTTGCTCTCTGTAGAAGACCTATGCTTTGTATTAATTTATATGCCCTATACAGAGAGCAAGGGCTGCCTTTTATAAAGCTATATGCATTGTAGTTTGGGGTATATCTTACAGAGAGTGGGAGCAGCCTTATATACGCTTTGCATTTAATTATATATGCCTTACACATTGAGAGAGCTGCCTCTCAGTATATATCTGTATAGAAGGTTGCTCTTGTTCTGTGTCAGATATATACTTAAATACAAAGCGTATATGTGGATATAAAACTGCTCTCAGACACTAATAAATAAATACAAACCATATGCCTTAAAGAATGAGAACTGCCTTTATATACCAATATATGCTTTGTATTTAGGTGCATATGTGTGTATTGGTTTGTGTATAATTAAGCACAATCTCTGTATAACACATATCCTTGTATTTACAGCAGTGGCACCAATCTATGTCTAAGTTAGATCCTTTTCTACATAGACAAACCAATATATATATATATACACACGCAGAAACGGTTTGTATAAGCGTATTACAAAGCTCAACATAATGTGTGCTGTGTATAAACAAGTCATAATAAAACTCACAAATCACAGTAATGTGTGGTGTGTGTATGAGTCGTGCGTTTTATTGTGATATGCTCATATACAGCACACATTATGTTTAGCTTTGTAATATGCTTATACACACACCGCATATTATGTATCACAGAGCTCCACAGCAATAAAACTCACAGTAATGTGTACGTATTAGCGTATCACAGAATCAGTGGCGGCTGGTGATGTCTGAACCTGGGGGGGGGGCGCCTGACCACAACCCTTTTCTGGCCACACTCACAGTAGCGTTTTAAGCCAACTTCTGAAATACATTTAATGAAAACTATCTGCTGCAGACCCAACTCAGATCATTAAATGTGTGGAAGAAGTTAAAGTGAGAGATGTTCATACACACTGCACATTACGACTTTTTATTGCTGTGGAGCTCTGTGATACTCAGATAGATGTCGTTTTTTTGGGGGGGGGCAGCATTTCATCCATCTCTCCAGGCAGCACAGTGGCTTGGGCCGGCCCTGCTCCCGACTCCCGGGCGTCTCCAGACTCCAGTCCAGCAAGTCCTATACTAGCACTGCCACTGACTCATAGACAGTCACACTGCTGCCTGTCACTGACTGTCAATCTGAGTGTCTGGCACCCGTGAGTGACCCACGCGGTCCACCACATCGACCAGCAGCAGACTCCCGTGGCGTGCCCTGCCTGGCCGTGACAGTCACTGACTGATTGAGCCGACCCGGTCAGTGGTCAGTCACATTCCGATTCCTTATCCACTCCACACATCACCTCATTGAATTCAGCTGGGCCTGGTGCCACCGCTGCAGCAGACTCTGTCCGTGACACTCACTGTCTCTCCTGAGGGCTGAGGCCACACATCAGCAGCACGCCACCTGACTCTCAGGTAATTATGTTCAAAAATCAAAGCATTACGGGGGGGAGCCCTTTCAATAAGGTGGCCTCCTGGTTCCTGCATTACGGGGGGGGCTGTGTCTACCATGCCAATTGCATTCCGTTTGAGATTCAGGCTGATCCTGTTTGTTCTGTTTTCAGCACTTGGCTGTAACATTTGCCGCAATTGGCTGTAACATTTACCGCACTTGGCTGTAACATTTACCGCACTTGGCTGTAACACTTACCGCCATTTTGGGGGGGCCCGTCATGGATTCTTGCACCGGGGCCCTCAGGTTTCTAGTTACGCCACTGATGCAGTGGCTCTGGTGGTCTGTTGAGTTAAGGGGTGTTTTTATTTTATGGATGACTTAAAATCCACAGAGTTACAGGAGATGCTGCAATGTGAAGCTTCCCTGTTGCTCTTTGGGTTCTAGTATTGCGAAATGCCACCGTTTATGGGCACTGCAATAGCGGTAATCATTCCTACTGCCAAACACTGATCTTTTTGAATAAACCCTTTAATGTTACTGCTTCCCATTGAGAAAGTTGAGACATTATAGTGGAATATAAGTCATTTCTCGTTTATGCACACAAAGACAGAGAATTTTACAATCTTATGCAGGAATACGCAGGGATCAGTTAGTGAAAGTGAATCAGATGGGATGATGTATTGCTAGATCACAACTAAAGTCATGGAGCTATCAGAGGGGGCCGATAGACATACCAGATCCAACCATACCGTAACAGATCCAACTGATATTACAACTGAGCCACAAGCTGTAGTGAAGCTGTTTAATTTGCATTTACAAGGAGAAGAATGAGTTATTCCAACATAATAAGCCTTCTCCTCCGGAGCCGGTATATATATATATACAGTATATATATAAATATATGTATATAAAAAAAATAACGGCTTTCAAAAACTGATGTTAAGTTACTTCTATATTGCAAAATCACTTAACACATCAATCTACAGGGACTGAAATATCCCATACTTACTTGAGATCCTTAATTACAGAGGGCGTCGTGATCTGCTACTTCATTTGGCCAAAGGAAGCAGAAGACTGGGAACAAATAGTTCCCAGTGTTCTTCCATGGCTCCTGCGCGTCCCTGCTCAAATGAGTTCACGCAGAGATCGTGATGGGTCTCACGAGGCTCCATGGAGTCCTATAGCACCACTGCAAAATATTCTGGCTCGTGCTGCTGACACAACGGCTCGATCGGAATAGAGTCGTTAATGACAAGCCGCAAATAGATTAAGACTCACTCAGCTTTTTCCCTTCATCAGGCCATCATTATCGGCTGGGTTGTGGTGCAGCCCCTTGTGTGCAGTACATTCTCAGCAATGATTAGCTTACCTGTATAGTTTTAATGCCAACCTACAACGCTCTTAACGTGAACATAACTTGCTTTAGTGTTGCATTATGTCACGTACTCTTAATATGCTTAAACCAGCGGTACTTTGCAGAAGTACAAACCCAGCACCTCAGTAGTGTCTTGGGAGGTAATTATAACTCTTTCTTTGCTGCTTCAAGCACCAGAATGACACACACATCATTTACATGGATTTACACTTTATAAAGAGCATTGTGCATTATGTGAAAGAGTCAAAAGCTGCAGGAAAACATGGCTTAAAGAACGTGCTGGCATGCTCATAGCACTGAGGTTTGCAGGCAGAACCCAACTGTTGTGGTCACATGGCAGAACAGACAGGTTGCAGTGGAAAACAGGTGATTCGTTTGAGGACAGGCGGTGCAACGATAGAAGATACAAGATGGCAAAGACAAATGGGGACGACAGAGGATAACAACGATAGGAAGCGCGATGGAGGGCATAGGAACTAGGATGACAGCGAACATGGGCAATAGAGCAAACAGGCAAGTCTGACGAGGAGCAAGTCCTGTCAATATGGAAAGCCAGTCCTGGAATAGACAATGGTCCTGAATATAAGGCAGGAAATGCGCTGGTCAGGGTTCATTGCACAGCAGAACCGGTGTGAGCATGAGGTGAACCGTGACACGTGCAATCACATTGCAACTATATTTCCCCCACAATGCATGTTGAACAGGGTTCATGGGATAACAATCAACTACAATTAAAAAGACTGAATGAGTCCTGATAGCATAAGCTACTTTCTGGCCAGAGTTTACTGCAGAAGCTGAAAATGTCAGTATATCTTAAATCTTACTATAACGTATGTCAATCATTATAAACAGTTTATGTTAAAAAAAAATCTTCCAAATTGGATCTCATAGTAAATAGATAACCCAAAGCATTTATTTTGCTTGGCTTTGTATGTTAAAATAGTTGCAGCAGCTGACACCCTTAACTCCCTTCTTCAATTTCCTGTGTGTTACTGCAAGACTTTGCAGATTATTTAGAATACTGAGCATGAAAATACTGTGATTTCTTTTTAAACCCTTTATGTATTTATTTTTTAATTTATTAGCAAAAGCCTTTAGAAAACCTTCTTGCAGTTATTTACCAATAAACACATCCAATATCAAATAAACAAATTGTAAATGGAAATATTGAGACACGAGGACCACGACAATCACTTCAATCCCTATATGTTATTAACCTCTTAAAGGGGTTACATTGACTTCCCCCTTATCTATGTTTTGTAAGTGTATGCAGGGTTGGCTAGAATTTAAAATAGGCTCAGCTAAGTTAAAAATGCACATCTCCATGCAAAGCTTGAACATATCCTAAGGACACGTGTCTTAACTTCCATTGGCTAGCTAAGTTTTATTTACTGGAACTCTATGATGTTATCCTTATTATATATTCAGAAGTGCCTTGCATGTGATTTCCATTGTATTAAGATGCATGCTTTCTTTATCTCTACTGTCTATGATTTGCTTAAAAGTGCTGTAGTGGAATGGTTTGTATCTGCCTTTGTTTTATTCTGTATAACCACGTGAAACAATAGAATAAACAACAAAGGGCCATATTACATAGTTGGTGCTAACTTAACCAGAGCAGTTGTAAACTTAAAACCTCCATAGGCTATAATGGCTCTGGGAAGTTTACAACAGCTCTGGTTAAATTAGCACCAACTATCAGGGTTATCCAAAGAGATCCGAATTGCTTGAGAAAGGTAACCGAACGCTGAAAATCAGCGTTCGGTTACCTTTCCTGGCCATTCGGCTATCCAGAGAGCAGGCAATTCGCCAAATCCTGGCGAATTGCCTGAACATACGGTGCCTGTTCGGTGCCTGTTCGAGGGCAGTGAAATCCCCATAGAGAAGCACTGCTTCGGCTATTCAGAGAACACAAACCAGCAGTGAAAGGTTCCCCTAATGCCCTGCCATTCGGTGGTTTAATTCGGCAGATTTATTCAGGAGAATCTCATAGGCTTCAATGTTAAAAATATTCCCGTTTTAATTCAATATCTAATAAACCGTTCAGTATAAAATTCTGCAGCAAAAAGTCTCTTTATTTATAGATTTTTTAGGATACTTTAAGCATTTTTCAGATTTTTTTTTTTTTTTTTTTAAAAGTCCGATTTTTTTTTTTATTTTTTTTTCAGTTTACTTATTTTTTTTGTAACAGCCCTCTTTATTATCATTCCCTGGACCTCCTGTGAAAATTTCAGACATTTTCGCTCAGTAGTTTCTTTGCAAACAGCGTTTCTTTTTCCCAGATTCATACAAATGGTTTTTCTAATTTATTCACTGCCTCCTCTACGTCACAGCTGCTTCGGCTCTGTGTGATTCGGCTCCTGTTCGGCTCATGTTCGGCTTTTTCGAAGGTTAATCCAGATGTTTTTGCTTGTTTTCAGCGTGCATTCGGTTAGTTTTCGTCAGGTTTGCGGCAGCTTTTCCCTGCAATTCGGGGACCCTGTGGTGTTTGCTGAATACACCGCAGGGTCACCGAAATGCAATCGGCAAAAGGAACCGAATTGAAGAGAACGAAAAGTCACCGAACGTGCGCTGACTTTTCGAATCTCTTTGGATAACCCTGTATGTAATGTGGTTTTAAGTTTACAACTGCTCTGGTTAAGTTAGCACCAACTATCAGGGTTATTCAAAGAGATTCGAAAAGTCACCGCATATTCGGTTACTTTTCGTTCTCTTCAATTCAGTTCCTTTTGCCGATCCCATTTCGGTGACTCTGCGGTGTATTCAGCAAGCACCAAAGGGTCCCCGAATTGCAGGGAAAAGCTGCCGCAAACCTGACGAAAACTAACCGCAGAACCCAGCGAATGCACGCCGAAAATCCTCAAAAACATCTGGATTAACCTGCCGAAAACCACGGAAAAACCCGAGCAGGAGCCGATTACCTGCAGCGAAGCCGCCGAAAAAAGCCGAGAAAGCTGAGACCGCAGACAGAGCGAAGTGAATAAATTAGGAAAACAGTTTGTATGAATGTTTGAAAAGTGAAACGCTGTTTGCAAAGAAACTACTGAGCGAAAATGTCTGAAATTTACATATGAGATCCAATGAATGATAATAAAGAGGGCTGTTACAGAAAAAATAAGTAAACTTAAATTTTTTAAAAAAAAAAATCAGACTTTTAAAAAAAGAAAAAAAATTCAGAAAAATGCTTAAAATATCCTAAAAAATCTATAAATAAAGAGACTCTTTACTGCAGAATTTTATAATGAACGATTTATTAGATATTGAATTAAAATGGGAATATTTTTAACATTGAAGCCTATGGGATTCTCCTGAATTAACTTGCCGAATGAAACCACCGAATGGCGGGGCATTTCGGGAACCTGTCACTGCTGGTTTGTGTTCTCTGAATAGCCGAAGCAGTGCTTTTTCATAGGGATTTCACTGCCCTCGAACAGGCACCGAACAGGCACCGTATGTTCAGGCAATTCACCAGGATTTGGCGAATTGCCTGTTCTCTGGATAGCCGAATGGCCAAGAAAGGTAACCGAACGCTGATTTTCAGCGTTCGGTTACCTTTCTCAAGCAATTCGGATCTATTTGAATAACCCTGTATGTAATATGGTTTTAAGTTTACAACTGCTCTGGTTAAGTTAGCACCAAGTATGTAATATGGCCCAAAGTGTCTGAATCTGCACCAGAGTTGGCTCCACTGTTAGCAAGGCTGAGGCAAACCTCAACTGGGAGGCCCCTATTACTGTGCAAAAATGCATAAATCATTTTGCATTTTAATACATTGAAAAGCACTCATTAGCATATCAAATCCATATTTTTTTAAAGCAAGATTAGTGTGTTCTCGTGGAGAAATGAAATCCACTGTCTTAACGCTGACTTTTTGACCATATCTTACTGTAAACAAGCTACAACGAGCAGCTCTCACACTCATTGTAACAAAGTCTTCAGAAACTTTGCTGCTTCATTACAACAGCCAGGGAGAGGGCAGAATACAGGGAGAGCTCAGGGGTCACTCATTGCTGTATAAGTATATAATTCAGGGGTTACAATGACTGAAAATGCCTGTACAGTACAGATACAAGGTGCTACTGTAATTTCCATACACAGATATCATGCTACATAGAGCTATTATTTTTACATTCTATTGGTATTTCCTGGAAGTCGCATAGCTAATAATCTCATTAAGATCACTACGAATCCCCATAAGCAGGAGATCTGAACATTTTTATTATCTTTCTTTAGCAAATTGACTGTATTACTAACACAAAGGCTATTTCCGGCAGTAATCTCTCTTGATTAAGCCCTGGTCGGGCGAAACCGGTCGAGATATGCCTTCTCTCTTGTTTTTAACAGTTCTATTTCTGTAACTTCCTTGTGGACCTTGCCCTATGGGTTTTATTTGGCGTTCATTTAGCATACCTGTGATCTTGGTTATGTAGGTGGCTTGAACCACCGAGGTATAGCGAGCTTCCACTGTTATGTGTATGTGGTTGTTACCACACTTATTATAGCGATTTCTTGTCTCTCTGGGTAGCTTGAACTACCTGTATGTTGGCTGCTCGTCTTGCTTATTGGCAAATCTCATTACTTCTAAATTGGTATTGCACTAACCCTCCTATTTTTTGGCTACTGTCCGCATACTTATTTCTCATCCTTTTTTACATTGTCAGATACTTATTTACAAATTAAATTAATTACATTACCACTCTTGTTGCACTTTGTGCAAACTGTTCTTGCTTGTTATTATTGGGTTATGCCCGTGAGTGGTGAATTGAGCCTTATCCTTTTGTTTTTTCGTTATTTCCGGCAGTATGCTAATAATGCAAACCCCGTGTGAAATTGTACAAGATAAGGCACACTATCTAGAGTTCACAACCATTCATTCCAACAACATTTCTGTAAAATACATGAAAAATTAAAATGAGCAAATTTACATTACTTTAATTTTTTAAACAACAGATCTCAGAACAACTATTTATGTTCAAAATGTCTATTTTATCATATATATATTTTCTTTTGAGAAAGGATTTTACCAGGAAGGATACATTGAGATCCTCTCGTTTTCAAGTATGTCCTGGGTGGCGAGTGTGTGCCGTTAGGTGTCTTGCCCAAGGACACTTACTGGAGAGGAGCTCTTGCTGGGATTGAACCCATGACTCCACAGGCTCTCTCCATGCAGAGCAGTGATGTTACCACTACTCCACCCAGCTGGTACTATTATATATTTAAGTGTTAACTTCACATCCCATATTTCCAATAAATGTTATGATAAAAAGAAAAATTTCAACAAAAAGTGCTTGGTAGCGAAGAGGTTAAGAACCACCTTTGCATAGAGGATGAGTAAATGAAGACAAACAAACAAGAAAACATCCTGTGTGAGCCATGCAAAAAACTGGTTTTATTTTTTTAATGTTATATAAATTTTATACATTTAAAAAAAATAAAATAAACAAAACCGTTATTGAATGAGTGTAGGAAACGAATAATGTTGTTGTTGTTGTTGTTTTTTTTTGCTCTTGTTGTTTTTAAACGATATACAAACAGAATACACAAATCTTATGATATCAGATAAACACAGTATAAATATCTCAGCCTATCTTGTCACATACCTTTGGTTCATCCACAGTAAACACTGCTAACTACTAAGTCATAAAACACATCAGCTGGGTTCATTACTTTTAACCATCTTTCCAAATGTGCAGTAAAATAAAGGCAGATGCCATTTTAAAATCTTATTATTACCAAGGGCCAGCTCCTCCAGCAACACCTGCTTAGCAGCAATCTGCTTGCGCATAGACTTTTGTCTTTTTTTTTTACTCCTTAATAGATGACAGTTTAAGGTGCCTGTTCTTTTGTTGCAAAGATCTCTCTCGTCTATCCAAGGTGGCAGGCGCAGTAGGTGAACTCTCCCTTTCACCCACTGATATTGAGCACGGGTCGCAGGTTCACCTGTGATATTTGCTTGACAGCTTCGCCACACACATCAGACCCTGCCAAATGCTCTGCCATTAATTTATGATTTAAAGTAATTAACTTTTGCTGATTAAAGTAATTATTTCAAGTGCATTGCACTCAAGCCCAAATGATGCACACAGCCCCCTCTCCAGTTTGAGCTAGCAGCATGCCAAGTGCTTAAAAGCTGCACCAGGGAGCTCGCAGTGGCTTCTGCCAGTCTAACAGATCTGCCATGTTTATGGCTGACTTGTACTAACTGCTCATTTTAATGCTGTATGCTGGCAGAACATTGACACAGTGTGAAACCTTCATCCAGTAAACAAGACAAGCTTCAAATTGGTGACATCGATGACAGTGAGAACGGTTTAAATGAATCTTGCCTCCAGCCTTCCAGAGGTAGAATGTTCAGACTGCTCCGTATTCCGTACCTAGATTGCTATAGAATGTTCAGCTTTATCCAGACCGTACCTGGAAGGCCAACCTACTCTCTTCTTGGGGTTTATTACTAGAAGGAACCCAGACAACAACGGTCGTTCAGCATCACGTCAAGATTACACAGCATCAAATCGTTTATTGGAAACCTGGAAACGCTACACCCGGGTGCCGCGTAGTCATCGTAACACCGACGCGGCGCACTTTCTCCTTGCCCACCTCGTTTCGCTTTCAATCTGCCTCCTATGTGGCTAGGGCGTGTTAAATTGGCTTTTAAACATCCCTCTTCGGAAGTTAGGATAACAAGGCAGAGAAAAAAAATCGAAACGGCTGTAATAACCATAGAGACATAGTAGAGGAAAAAAAAAATGAAAAGGCAACATTAGCTACGCAGAAATGCTAAGGGATAGCTTGGAGCAAGCAAAGTGAAGAGCAGCCATTCACACGACTTGCTCTTTATTCTGCCTTATAGCTTGAACGCTCTCATTCACATTTTTATATTTTTGATAGGTGTGAAAATAAATGTTTAAAATGCAGACAGTTGGTTATCGCTTGCAGGGATTCAGCCCTTTGACGGTTTCCGGCCAATCATGTTTTACTTTGAAATAACCCTACAGATCTTACTAATGTACGGCTCGTACTGTCAGAGTCGCGCGTTACCCGTGCTTCTGGCAATCATTTGTATTTCTACGGGAAGATGAGCCTTTTCCTACTTTAAATGGAAAGGAAAAAAAGATCAGCTCGCCTGTTTAAAATTGTAACAGAGCTTTTTATTTTATTTTCGGACTATCCACTATATTTATATATATGTACAGTATATGGAGGTTGCGCACTGCCGGAACATGCATTTTTCATAAGGTTGCTGCTTAAACCAGTTAAAGGGCCACTACCCCCAAAAGATGAAATGTCCTTATTGTGTTTATGTTATGTTGCTGATATAATACATGTGCTTTATTTTCCTCTTGTTTGTTTAGTTAAGAAAATATTTTACTCTATAGGGGTTATTCAGAGAGAGACGATCTGGCCCTGAAATATCACCGAACAGGGAATTTCCCCATACGGTGCCATTTCGGGGCCATTCGGCTATTCAGAGAGCAGGCAGTTCATCAAATTTTGGTGAACTGCCAGCAAGTACGGTGCCTGTTCGAGGGCAGTGAAATCCCCATAGAGAAACAATGGCTAATCTATTCAGAGAACACCGATCAGCAGTGAAAAGTTGCCAAAGTGCCCTGCTGTTCGGTGTTTTCATTCGGCAGGTTTATTCAGGCGAATCCCATAGGCCTCAATGTTAAAAGTATTCCCGTCTCTATGCAATATCTAATAAACCGTTTATCATTTTAATCTGCAGTAAAAAGTCTCTTTATTTTTTATTTTTTTTAGGATCTTTTAGGCATTTTTCGGCAAAAAATGTTTCCTTTTTTTTTTAACCCTTTCGCTGATGAGGCTTTTCCCGCCTCTGTGCTGAGGTCATTTTTACCGGTTTTGCTCATCATGTTTAAATGCGTTTTGAAGGCTTATTTTAGTATGTGACCCAGACATATTATATATCGTTCTTTCCGTCAGACTCTGCAGATTCATAATATGTCATTATTATATGTATACGTCATGACCTGTCTGTATATTATAACAAAAAATGCAATAAAATATGAATTTTCAATAATTTACAACATGTAAAGTATTTTTTTTTTCACATTTTAAGATGCGAGCAATTGCGGTTATATTTTGTATGGGGTGCACTTGTTAAAAAAATTAGAAATGGGGTCTTGTTACATTTTTTTTTGGGGAAAATTACGCGATTTTTAACAAACACACCGCATACAAAAATCGTTAGTGCAGCATCATTGTTCACATTATAATTGAAATGGGAACAATATTGCTGCATTAACAAACCAAAAAAAAGTTGTTTTTTTTATTTTATTTTTTTATAATTTTGTTTTTAAATATTTTTTTTTTTTTTTTTTTTTTTTTTTTTTTATTTTTTAAGAAACTTTTTTCACAGTCGTGTTTGGTATCGTTGGAACGGCCATGCTCTGGCCGATCCAACAGTACCAAACTTTAACCCCTAGCTGCCACAGATCGGGAGATAGGGTGTTCATTGAAGGACCTCCCCCCTCCCTTTCAGGCACCTCCTCCGCACACGCGGGGGGGGGGCGCCTGAAATAGATGCCATCGCGCCACCGCGATGACATCTATTGTGCCCGCGGCGGTCCCGGATTGACGGGCTGACATCCAAGATGTCAGCCCGCACCGGGGGGCACATCGATCGGCCGGAATCCGGCCGATCGCAGGCTGCTTCGGGAGGAAGCGCTCAGCGCGTCCTCCGCAGCCAACCCTTCCTGTGGCAGGACGCGCTGAGCGCGTCCTCCGCAGCGAAGTGGTTAAAGCGGTTTTCCTTTTTTCTTTAACAGACCTTTTTATTATCATTCAAAGAATCTAATATGTAAATTCCAGGCATTTTTGTTCAGTAGGTTTTTTTGCAAACAGCATTTCAATTTTGACACTTTCAATCATATTTTTTATTCCCCCGTTCGTCAGATTGTCGGCTTTTTGCGACGTCTGCGCTGTGATCGTCGGCTTTTTCCGACGTGTTTTTTGCCGTGGTTCCGGCAGGTTTACAGTGGGATTTCGGCGGGTGCTTGACAGATGTGCAGCGGGTTTGTGGTGGGTTTTCCCTGCACTCCAGAGACCCTGCAGTGAATGCTGAATTCACTGCACGGTGGGGAACTTTGATTCCCTGAAGTGCAGGAAAGTGCGGGGAACGAGAAAGCACTGAAATGTTGGCGACATTAACCCCCTATATGCTGAATAACCCCCAATATGTGTCACTGGGTGCATCTATTTTGTGATCTTTTGTGTTGTAAACTGCTCCCCACAGTATCTTTGCATCACTTGCTCGCTGTGATGAGCACTCCTGATGAGCTACACGGCGAAACGCACGTCGAATGCTTCTTAGCCAGTGACAAACCATAACAATTTCCTATATATGTTACCCTTATTGATATGAACTGTTGCTAATATAGCACGTTGTAGGGGTGCTCCTCAATTGTATGTGGTATAAGGATGCCTACGGTTAATACGGAATCGATTGTGGCTTGCTAATTGCTTTATATATAAGATGAATAATTCCCTGGTGGTTATTAGGCCATAAACATTCAGAACTACTTTTTCTTTTCTTCTTTTTTAACAATTCTCTCTGATTACTAAAAAACTTTTTGCTATGTTTATATAAAAAAGTTATGTTTTAAGGTACTAAAAAACTTGGGACACCAGTGTTTGCACTACTAGAGGATAGTGATTGTTTGTTTATTCATTGATTAGGGTTTAATCCCAAGTGTCCCCAAATGGACGGTCTGTAACAAAAAATTTTGGCTGGTGTTACAGTTTATTTTGTATTAGGGCTCTTAATTAATTGTACCAGCTGGGTGGTGTAGAGGTACCGGCTGGGTGGAGTAGAGATAACATCACTGCTCTATAACTGTGGAGACACAGGTTCAAATCCCAGCAAGAGCACCTCTCCAGTAAGTGTCCTTGGGCAAGACCCCCAACAGTACGTACTCACCTACCTAGGGTATAGTTGAAAACAAGAGAAATCTCAATGTATCCTTCCTGGTAAAATACTCTCTCTCAAAGAAAGAATTTGTCTCATCTTGTTTCTATGGTAGAGGAAGGGAGTATATTTAAAAGGAAACAAAGTAGCAAAACAAGAGGACATAGTCTTAGATTAGAGGGGCAAAGGTTTAAAAGTAACATCAGGAAGCATTATTTTACTGAGAGGGTGGTGGATACATGGAACAGTCTTCCAGTTGAAGTGGTAGAGGCCAAAACAGTAATTGAATTTAAGCAAGCATGGGATAGGCATAAGGCTATCCTAAACAAAAGATAAATCCAGGTAAAGTATCCATGTAATTGGGCAGACTAGATGGGCCGAAAGGTTCTTATCTGCCGACATTTTCTATGTTTCTATGTTTCTATATTCACAACAGAGGTCTTCACAGCAGGACAGACGTAGCCAATGTTTTCTTCGATGCCCAAAAAACATTCTTTATTGCAGGGAACTCAGCATCTGTCTTACCACTGGAGAGGATAGAAAGGGATGGTAAAACCAATATAGATGTTAGGCATTTTCTCAGCACTTTCTCCTTTGTGCAATTATACAAACAAACTATCTTTAGTAAGAGACCAGCATAAAAAACTAGGGGCACCATTACATTCTTGGTGCTAACCATAGCGCTCACCTGAGTGAGCGTTATCGCTAGCCCTGGCGGCCCTAGTGCGGGCCACCCATATTACAATCCAAACGCAAATGGGTTAAAAAAACCTTAGCGATTGGTATCTTGCGCTTTTCAGCACGAGGTTACTGTACTTTGCGCTCCCTGTACTTTACATGGGGAGCGCAAAGAGTTAATTAGCATTAGGATTACAAAGTCCTAACGCTAATTACTGTCCAGCTGCGGTTACACGAAAGTTAACCACAGCCTGGACTTGGTGCTAATGGATCCGGCTGCTGCCGAATCCGTCAGCACCAGCCAGAAACCCCCCCAAAAAAATCAGATACTTACCTCCTATCCTGCGGCGAGGACTGCTGCTCCCACCACCTCCTCTGTCCACCGGGAGCAGGGAGAGACTGGGGAAAAAAGTCCCCCAGTCTCCCCCTGCGGATCACTATGCCGACTTGTCGGATCTCGCGAGTCGAGATTTGGCAGGTCATGTGACCGGCGCCGTCTGCCTCAATGGAGTCCTATGGACTCTAACGAGTGGATGCTCACAGCAGCGCTTAGGGGTGCCACGCGCATCCCGGGGCTTAGTGCTCGATAACGGTGCAGGCAGCTATTTTAGCGTCTGCATCATAATATCGCACTAAAACGGGGACGCAAAGGAGAAACCTGCAGACGCAGGTTTTTCTCCTTTGCGTTCCCATTTTAGCACGATCAACCTAATGATGCCCTAGATTTCCCAAATATCAACTGATTTTGAGATTTGTCTCTCTCAGACAAAAGTTACTACTAGAAAGACTAATTGCTAAGCAGTTAAATAAAAAAACATATTTTTAGCACATTTTCTAACAGTTTTTAATGACAGAATGTTTGTCTATGAATTTCCAAATCAACATGTACTCCAAAGCATTCTAGAGACTCCTAGTGCATTTTTATAAATGGGAAGGAGGAGCTTGTAGTTGTAGGAGGGGTTGGCTGGCCATATCGAACAGATCTGCTCCCCCTACCCCATGGTTGCTGATTCCAGCGCCCTCCCACCTATCCTTTTTTTTTTCTTCATTAATTGTCCTTCTTGTCTCCTCTCTGCACTGGTACACTTTCTTTTTCTTTTAAAACAGGTCTAACCAAACCGTGGGTTTCAGCATACTTCAACCTTTTTTCTTCACCTCTTTTAGCTACAGCTTTGGTTCTCAACCAGAGATTGATTTTCAGATAGGTAAAGTAAGTATATGCCCACAGGCGCACGGTCCATGCGGGGACACCTTGCTCTGTAAAACAAAACAAAAAATAAAGCTAATTTTTTAAATTTTATATTTTTGGTTTTACAGTGCATGGTGCGCCCTCTGGGTGCAACACCATTTTCTGTGAAATTATTATTTTTTTTAAAAAGAAATGTAACAAACCAGCATTTGGGAATAAAACAAAATTTTCTGTAACCGTAATATAATTTTTTTAAAAATTATATTTTATAAAATATGTTATATATTTTCTTTGTCCCTAAAATAAAAATAACATTGCATCTCCCCCAATTTGGAATAGTGCCCTTATTCTTTCACTTTTGCTTATTATGAAGGTCCGTATGTGTGAGACCGGTGCTCATACTGTACTGACTAAAAACAGAATCTAGAAGACCCCTGCTGGCTTTTTAATCACTTATTAAATGATACCCCTACATTCTTCATATACAGTCAGGTCCAGAAATATTGGGACATCGAAACAATTCTAACATCTTTGGCTCTATACACCACCACAATGGAGTTGGAATGAAACAAACACAATGTGCTTTAACTGCAGACTGTCAGCTTTAATTTGAGGGTATGTACATCCAACTCAGGTGAACGGTGTAGGACTTACAGCAGTTTGCAGATGTGCCTCCCACTTGTTAAGGGACCAAAAGTAATGGGACAATTGGCTTCTCAGCTGTTCCATGGCCAGGTGTGTGATATTCCCTCATTACCCCAATTACAATGTGCAGATAAAAGGCCCAGAGTTAATTTCAAGTGTGCTATTTGCATTTGGAATCTGTCGCTGTCAACTCTCAAGATGAGATCCAAAGAGCTGTCACTATCAGTGAAGCAAGCCATTATTAGGCTGAAGAAACAAAACAAACCCATCAGAGAGATAGCAAAAACATTAGGCGTGGCCAAAACAACTGTTTGGAACATTCTCAAAAAGAAGGAACGCACCGGTGAGCTCAGCAACACCAAAAGACCCGGGCGACCACTGAAAACAACTGTGGTGGATGACTGAAGAATTCTTTCCCTGGTGAAGAAAACACCCTTCACAACAGTTGGCCAGATCAAGAACACTCTCCAGGAGGTAGGTGTATGTGTGTCAAAGTCAACAATCAAGAGAAGACTTCACCAGAGTGAATACAGAGAGTTCACCACAAGATGTAAACCATTGGTGAGCTTTAAAAACAGGAAGGCCAGATTAGAGTTTGCCAAACAATACCTAACAAAGCCTTCACAGTTCTGGAACAAGATCCTATGGACAGATGAGACCAAGATCAACTTGTACCAGAGTGATGGGAAGAGAAGAGTATGGAGAAGGAAAGGAACTGCTCATGATCCTAAGCATACCACCTCATCAGTGAAACATGGTGGTGGTAGTGTCATGGTGTGGGCATGTATGGCTGCCAATGGAACTGGTTCTCTTGTATTTATTGATGATGTGACTGCTGACAAAAGCAGCAGGATGAATTCTGAAGTGTTTCGGGCAATATTATCTGCTCACATTCAGCCAAATGCTGCAGAACTCATTGGACGGCGCTTCACAGTGCAGATGGACAATGACTCAAAGCATACTGCAAAAGCAACCAAAGAGTTTTTGAAGGGACAGAAGTGGAATGTTATGCTACGGCCAAGTCAATCACCTGACCTGAATCCCATTGAGCATGCATTTCACTTGCTGAAGACAAAACTGAAGGGAAAATGCCCCAAGAACAAGCAGGAACTGAAGACAGTTGCAGCAGAGGCCTGGCAGAGCATCACTAGGGATGAAACCCAGCGTCTGGTGATGTCTATGCGTTCCAGACTTCAGGCTGTGATTGACTGCAAAGGATTTGCAACCAAGTATTAAGAAGGGAAAGTTTGATTTATGATGATTATTCTGTCCCATTACTTTTGGTCCCTTAACAAGTGGGAGGCACATCTGCAAACTGCTGTAAGTCCTCCACCGTTCACCTGAGTTGGATGTACATACCCTCAAATTAAAGCTGACAGTCTGCAGTTAAAGCACATTGTGTTTGTTTCACTCCAACTCCATTGTGATGGTGTATAGAGCCAAAGATGTTAGAACTGTGTCGATGTCCCAATATTTCTGGACCTGACTGTAAGTGTTAGTGGCTTAACCCTTTCGCTGCGGAGGACGCGCTCAGCGCGTCCAACCGCAGGTAGCGTTCCATGTGGTGGACGCGCTGAGCGCGTCCTCTCTTTGGGGCCAGCGTTCGCCGGGTTTCCGGCCGATCGCTGGCCCCCCCGGTGCGGGCTGACATCCTCGATGTCAGCCCAGCACCCGGAACCGCCACCGGAGTAATTAGGTGTCATCGCGGGGGCGCGATGACACCTAATTCAGGCCACCCCCGCATGTGCGGAGGAGGCGCCTGAAAGGGAAGGGGGGAGGTCCTTCGGACCTCTCTCCCTCCCGATCGGCGGCGTGCAGGGGGTTAACCCAGGCACCGTTTGGAAGGGCACAGCCTGCCCTTCCAAATGGTACCTGGCATTAACCCCATGGGGGCCGGATCATGAATCGGCGCTGAAAAGTGCCGGTTCGTGATCCTTTCCCGGAGCTGGCCGGCATCTTGGATGTCGGCCAAGCCTCCGGGAACTCCCCCTGAGGACTGGCGTCATCGTGCATAGCACGATGACGCCAGTCCTGGAGTTACCCCCTAGCTGCCACCAATGGTGGAGATAGGGGGTTCCAATGAACCCCCTATCTCCCGATCCGTGGCATCTAGGGGTTAAGGTTTGGTACCGTTGGATCGGCCAGAGCTTGGCCGTTCCAACGATACCAAACACGACTGTGAAAAAAGTTTTTTTTTTTTTAAAAAAATTAAAAATAAAAACATATTTAAAAAAAATTATAAAAAAATAAATAAACAAGTTTTTTTTTCTTTTTTTTGGTAATGCAGCAATATTGTTCCCATTTCAATTATAATGTGACGAATGATGCTGCACTAACAATTTTTGTATGCGGTGTGTTTGTTAAAAATCGCGTAATTTTCCCCAAAAAAAAATGTATCGAGACCCCATCTCTAATTTTTTTAACAAGCGCACCCCATACAAAATATAACCGCAATTGCTCGCATGTTAAAATGTGAAAAAAAAACACTTTACACGTTGTAAATTATTGAAAATTCATATTTTATTGCATTTTTTGTTATAATATACAGACAGGTCATGACGTATACATATAATAATGACATATTATGAATCTGCCGAGTCTGACGGAAAGAACGATATATAATATGTCTGGGTCATATACTAAAATAAGCCTTCAAAACACGTTTAAACATGATGAGCGAAACCAGTAAAAATGAGCTCAGCACAGAGGCGGGAAAAGCCTCAGCAGCGAAAGGGTTAAAACAGGCAGTTAGAAAAAATATAGAGTGTTTACTAAGATTTTTTATCATTCCTGGTTTCACTTGCACTGGAGAAAACTATATGGCCCCTATTACACGCTTCGTGCAAATGCGCTCGCGCAGCGCTTTTTTTTTTGCGCACGGAAAAAAACATTGTCGCGCGAAAATTAAAGCGGCATTCCGATCCGAGCGCATTTTTTTCAGCCTTCATGGTTTTTCGTGCGCAAATCCGACGCGCAACTTAGTGTGCAAATGAACGTTGCGTGCAGGAATCGGTGGGCAGACTGTTTTTTCACGGGATTCGGCCAATCAGAATTAAGAACCACCATTTTCTAAAGTTAGGTTGTTGCGCCTGTCAAAGTCAATCTGCGTATATGTGCTGCAGCAAAAAAAAAAAAAATTATGTCTGGGTATGTGTAGAATGTGTAACTGTACTGTGCTTTTTTTTTTTTTATTGCTGAGTTATTTCGTTTCGGCCACAACTATCATATTTGCAGTTAACACCAAGTTTTCAAAGACGTTACGAAAATTCGTGCAAACGTCGCTCGTACGACTTTGCGTGAAGATTGTAATACCATCCGCACTAACGCATTTGCACTCACAATGTTAAGTATAGGATGCGCGCACGAACTTGCGCTCACGCTGGGTTCGCGCAGGGTCAATCGCGGTAGACGATAACGCACATTGTTTGCGCGAACGTCGTGCTACGACGTTCTGCACAAATGGTTTTGTCCTCACGCAAATGCGCTGTGCGAAGCGTGTAATAGGGGCCTATAGCAGCTATAATATATTAAATCAATCAATTTTTCATAAACTTAAGAAATGCAGAAATTTTAATCAGAGCACTTTAGCTGTGCTAGGTCATACATCAGTGCTCCCCTAACATGGTCTTTAAGTACTCCGAAGAGGCCAGGTTTGCAGCTATCCGAAGCACAGCACAGGGGATATGATTTGATGTGCAGTGATTGCAGAACTCAGTCTGCTTTTCCTCAAGGTAATCTTTAAAATCTGGCTTGTTAGGTGTACCTGAGGACCAGAGTTGGGAAACATTACCCATGAGCATTGGTTCCCAACCCTGGTCCTCAAGAACCTCTAACAGGCCAGGTTTGCAGATATCTGAAGCACAGCACAGGTGATATGATTTGATGCTCAGTGATTGCAGGATTCAGTCTGCATTTCCCCCAAGGTAATCCTTAAAACCTGGCCTTTTAGGGGGACTTGAGGACCAAGGATGGGAATAACTGGCCTGCATCATCATAGCTTACATTTTAATGGTATTAAGTAAATTTATGTTCAGTTGTTGTGCTGGATAAATCTAAATCCTGCAAACACCTAGTTAAAAAATCCCCATTAATTTAATCATCCTGTTAATCAGATGGAAAATCAAAGCAGTAAAAGTGTGCGAACTCATTAATACGGAACATGATCTATTGTTGAGCAATTGGACCCGGAGGAGTATGACAACATCACAAGTTCTTCACTGTTTCCATTGGGCTGCGGAGACGTGCAAACAGGAGGGCTAATGGTAACTCTCTGCAATCGGTATGGGGGAGACAATGTCATATGTCAATCCCGCGATAACTGTCAGTAAACCTGTTTCATTTACCTCTATGTCACATACTGATTTCTTCTGCTCATTATGATGAATTTAATTATAGTTGTGGTAAGTGCTAAACATTTCGGAGTCTTGAGAGGAATGACTGACAGAGCAAGTAGGTGAATTTAATGTGGGCCTTTAATTAGGTCGGGTTTGGTGTTAACAGACTGACGTGTTGGCGCAAGCGTTACCTTTCCCGTGCTTTGACAATGCGTCGTCAACTCGTTTTCATACTGAAAAAAATGGAAAAAGTGAATCCCAAAGGTAATGGAGAGCGATATAAGCTATATATATATATAAGTCAAGGGTTAATATTATTTTTATTACACAAAAACTGGAATACGACCAAGGGATACGACCAACCTGATAACTTGAAAAAGTAGATACAGTATGAGTGGATGACCTCCCTGCTCCCAAAGGAACTGGTATAAATCTATGATCATCTAGTAAAGTGATAGTGAAACTTGGCACTCCATATGTTTCTGAACTACATGTCCCATGATGCTCCAACAGCTTTAAGGATGACTGAGCATTGTTGTTCAGAAACATCTGGGGTGCCGAGATTTGCCAACACTGATCTTGTAGTAAAGACATATCCTGTGGTCAAATCAAGTTGGTTTTCCTGGGAATCCAGTGCCCCGCAGGTATAGTGGAAATGATGTAGAATGGCAATGTCTCCGTGTTTGCCCGAGGAATGGCCTTCTTATACATAAATAAGTGCTGCATTTGCCACAGCTTATGCTAATCTTTTTTTATGATTGAAATCATGGGTGGACAGAAGTTTTGGTGAAATTCCACACTTGGGGTTCAATTCCAACCTAGGGACCTATTCCATACCTGACGTTATAATGGAGACGGTAAGCAGGATAGTGTGTGCCTGCAGATTTCCTTCACTGTCTCCACTTTAGCGTCATACTCCTGGGTAGATGCTTAATTAGCACTTCACCCTGGGAACGCTGCTCAAAGCTGCCGAATACCAGCATAGGACTCCATGGAGCTTTGAGAGTCCTGGCCTTGAGCTCATACAAAGCAGCGGAGTGATCGCGGAGGGAGACTAGGAACTATTTGTTCCCAGTCTCACCCTGCTCCTGGTGAGAAGAAGTGACGGATTGTTCCGCCCTTTTCACCGCGGGATGAGAGTTGAGTATGGAATTTTTAAAGGGGAAGTAGAGTGTGTTAAATGATTTTGCATTGGCAGAATGCTACAAGAAGCTACGATACGAGACACTACAATAGCAACAACTATGGAATAGAGCCCCGAGGCGATAAGCCAATGGCTGGAGCCGTTGAATATGACAGCTCCAGCTGATAACGTAAAGGATACAGCAGCTATCACAACAAAGCTTATGGCATAGAGGTTGCAACTGCTTACTGTAAATTAATGGCTCTTATACTTTGCATAGGAGCACCTAATTTGAGTCTACCTAGAGAAGAACGAGCTATTCCACCACAGCAGCTTTTGAAAAATCACTTCAACTTAACTCCACTTAAAAATACCTTACTCAATTCATTTAACACCTTCGCTACCATGATCACGTATACATGACCAATAGTAGCTGATACAACGGCCCGAGATCGTGTTACTATGATCTGGATCTATGCTGTATCATTGCAAATGAAATACATTTGTTTGCAAATTAATTTTGTTTCCATTTGGGCTTCAGAAGATGCCCCCCCCAAACATTTAACACCTCAGGCATGATGCCTGAGGTGCTAATACTTTTCAAAACCAGCTGGAAATGTCTCTGAGATCTCCCCATCTGGCCCTGCAAAGAGCTCAGAACTGCAGTAACTCCTTTTGGCCAGCAGATGGCGACATCTGTCTGCCAAAAAAAAGGTTAATACAGCACAAAATACACTGCTACTATTCCCACCTATTTCTTACTATATAATTAATTGAAATAAATTTTTTTTCAAAAAAAACAAACACTGGTTCCTGAGAGTGCCTGCAGCAAAACAGTCACTCTTGGTGATCATAACGGCACCTATCCTGTGTAACAAACTTCCGTTGAGGCTTGTTGTGTCTGCCTACTGTACATTAACGCTTCCTAAACTTTTAATAGGAAGTAAATGCGAAAGCAGCAGGAGAACAATGAGCAATTGCAAGGTCACACGTTATTTTGCTTACTGCCTGCAATGGGGAAAAAAAAATATCGTCTGCGAGATCTGTATTTACAAAATCACTTTAATACAAAATTATGACTACACTTCAGGACATTAAACCTTACACATAATAAGCAAATTCACCGAAGGAAATAGACTTTTTTGTAACCCCAGTCCAGAAATTTCTCTCCCAGAATGTTTGAAGGTTTCTTCTCAAATTTTTTTTTTTTCCCACGTAATGAATTAGTCCATTTTCACTCCGGTTGTGGCCTCCAGTCTACGAAAGAGATATTAGAAGCAATTTGTAATCAACGCGCAGGCCTGTTCTTTCTAAGATATTATCAATGAGCTTGTCAACCCAAGATTTAACCTTCTTTGTTCATTTCATCTGCTCTCCTTTCAGATGTCTCTCCTCGTACCCGTAACCCCAAAAGACCAGCAACAGGATGTCATACACCTGTTTTGCTTAAGGCTGGGACTTGGAGCCCTGTGCGATATTGTGTACGCATTGGCTGGCTTGCTGCTTTGCTCAACGTATATGTCAGAATGTCAGATGATAGTTGTTGTATCTGCAGCTGTTGCATAAGAACAGTGCCAGGGGCACAACTTTCCTGCAGTGAGGTTTAATTTGGTCTGTCCTCCCCAAAGAGCTTCCTCGCATCACCTTGCTGATTCTGCTGTAGCCGGGCAAGACGTATGACCATGTTCATCTCAGACAACCTTCACGAGAGGAGGGGAGGGGAACGTGAGGTAAATGGAGAAACAGCGAGGTAACGGTCTGGCCGATACATTTAGTCGAGACAGATGAAAGACGAAGGGAAAAACAGCACGCTAGATGTCGAACGCTCGTTTCCGGAGGAGCGCAAATAGCACCGGTGGCAGAGAGAGAGAGAGAGACCGGAATGCGGGGAGAATTGCGTGGGAGTCACTTTGTGTTACGTTTAGATAATGCTAAGGGACAGTCACTCGAAAATTGAATAAGCTATAACCTGCCAAGATATTCATGAGTGATTTGACTAGGTTTTTTTTTTTGACTAGTCGCGGCATTAAGTTGACAATGAAAACAGATGTAGAATAAGACTGCAAACCCGATCGCCGACGGCAAAAGGAGGAAAAAAAAAACTGACACATTTCTTAAAGGAGCGAGCTGCGTCTGCACAGGACACCTTCGACTTACTGCTATGAATAGACTCTTGTCCCTTTTTGCATGTATTCAGAGTGTGAAAAATTGCTTTTTTTTTTTCCCGCAGGAAAAAATTCTGTACGGCACGCCAGATGTCTGGGTCCTACTAAGAGATCGCCCGACAATGGCTCATTTAATACACGTTCGTATTAATAATTACGTGTTCAACTTTCAACAAGAACCTTAAACCAGTATTAAAGTAAGCATTTGTGTGAATGGATATTTTTTTAGCTTTTCACTTTAATTATGCAGCGCAAAATACTGTAAGAATAACTTCCCTGTAATACAGAGGCAGCCGCTTCCACATTACAGCGTGCTCTGTCTGAAGGTTTCCTCAACATTTCATGTGGTCAAAAAGAGCAGTGGTTCCCAACCGCGGTCCTCAAGTCCCCCTGAGGTCCCGTTCACACTGTGCGATTTATCTCACCGATTTTGCCGCGACGTCATAGCAAAATCGACGCGACGTCGCGCTGTGTAGCTTCTCCAATGCATTTCAATGGAGCTGTTCACATCTTGCCGCGTGATGTCGCGCGATGTCGCATGTCGCGCGATGTCGCATGTCGCGCGTCGCAGAAGCATGTCGCTGGTACATGACCCTTTTTTTTGCGATTTGCTATTTGCGATTTTGCGATTTGTATTGGTGGTGCTTTGCAAAAATCGCACAAAACAGTGATGTCGCGCGATGTCGCGCGACATTATCGCACCATGTCGCGAATATGAAAATTGCGCAGAAAGTCGCGCGACTTTCAAATCGCACAGTGTGAACGGGGCCTTAGGGGGACTGAGGACCAGGGTTGGGTACTACTGAAATAGAGGCATTTTAATACTTCTTTGACTCTAGAACATTGTTTACTTTTATTCTATTATAGTAGCAAAAGTTTGTTTAGAGTTTACTACGAAGAGGCAACAGAATCAAACATTTTAGTTCAGCTACTCACAAAGCTGGCAATACGCCAAATACTGGCGAATTGACAGTGAAATACGTTGTAGTTCGCCGATCTTCTGCGGCAGTGAAATTGTCCTATAGAGCAGTAATGGTTAATCTATTCAGAGAACGCCGAACTTCACCGTAATTGTCAGTGAAATGACCAGATTTTCAGAGGTTCCGTTCGACAGGTTTAAACGGACGAATCCCATAGGTTTCAATGTAAAAAAATATTGGCGTTTTTATTCAACCGTTATGGCTGGGGTCAGACTAACGCAGTATCAACGTGCGTTTAGCAGCACTAAATCACGGCCGTGCTAGCAGCAAATGACGTCCAATGCCGGGCAGCATACGAAGAACGGCCACACAAAAGTGTGGCAGCGCAACGCAAGTGGCAAACGAACGCATTTTTGCAAGAACGTAGAACCGCTAGTACTGACGTACAGAGTGCGCTGCGTCCGCTAGCGGCGTGTGTGCGTGATTAGGAGATGTCAGACGCTGCTAATGTCCGGCCAACATAACGTCCAGACACAAAAAAAGTTTTATTGATGATCCGTACAAAATCACGGACGAAAATGCGCATCGTATGACCGCTATCGCGTATTTCGTGAAAAAATGCGTCCATTCGTTCGAACGCACTTTTTCACGGACAACGCGAAAAATGCGTTAGTCTGACCCTAGCCTTATTGTTTTCATTTTCAGCACAAAGCCTTTTTATTTATTTATTTTTTAGAATTTTCTGGTATTTTTATGGATATTTTAGGTGAAATTTTTGATTCCCATTTTTTTATGTTATTTATTTTATATAAAGGAAAATGGTAAACGCCCACAGTATGCACCGCCACTGGAATCCCAAGCTAGGCCAGATGGTTAGTGGTTTCCCCCAAACCAAAGAAAATAGGAGTGTAGACGTATTTGGTCAGCGCGAAATAAAACGCTTCGGGGTTCAGATGGCTTTCAAAATGACATCATCCATATGGGTACATATAAGAAGCAAGATAAAGAATAGCAGATATTGGTGGAGTACGTCACATACAATATATAGAATCTAATATCATGTTATAGATGGTGTCCAGTCTAGTCTTTTACTTTTGATTTTATATTCTTTTAATAAAAAAAATTTAAAAAAGATAAAGTCCCTGCATGCACAGTGTTATTTTTGGATTTGACCAGTGATAAATCCATATGCGCCTCACCTCAAGTTTGGATAAGCTCCACCAAAAGTGAGTTGGAAATCGTTATGTGACCAATTTATAACTGCGTGATATTGGATCTGCACAAGGAGATTAATTTTTTTTTTTTTTTTTTCATCTTCCACGTATCGCTGTTGTGAGGGATCCTTGTTAATAAGGTGTGGGTTACCTGAGAAGATCCTTGAAAACACACCCAGATGCGTTGGTCCTCTCAGAGCCGGTGATAGGGCTCCTATTTTGTGAGTGGATCTATGACATGATATTAGATTCTATATATTGTATGTGACATACTACACGAATACAGTATATGCTATTCTTTATCTTGCTTCTTATATGTACCCATATGGATGATGTAATTTTGAAAGCCATCTGAACCCCGAAGTGTTATATTTCGCGCTGACCAGATACGTATACACTCTTATTTATTTTATATAATAATACTACTCGAGCTCAGTGTTACTTTGTAAATAAAAACGGAACTCCAAGCTGTACCAACAGCTACAGCACCTTGACAGTCATGTCCTAGGTCATGGGTCAGCAAACTTGGCTCCCTGATGTTTTGGGAACTACATCTCCCATTAGGCTGACTGAGCCACATGGGAAACGTAGTTCACGAAACATCAAGGAGCCAAGGTTGCTGACCCATGACCTAGGTGATGAGAATTTAGGGGCAGTTTCTGGAGCTGATTTGCAAAAAAAATAAGTTTGTAACAAAATTCTTTTGCATTGCTCCACAATATGTCCAGATTGAGTTTATTCCATGTTAGACTCCTGCAGGAGCTTTTAAGGAACGACTATACTTGATTATGATAGTGAAGGAGTTAAGCATACTGACACATCATTTGCTCAGCAGAAGTTCTCTTCATATTATTCCATTAGGTCAGGCTGGATTCAATTAACCCCTTAAGGACCGCTGACGTACTATGTACGTCCTGCCCATGGGTCTCCCTTAGACCCACGAACGTACATAGTACGTCAGCGGCTCCTAACCTCCCTCCCGCCTGATACTCACCTTCCTTGCCAGCTCCCATGACGTCTATGGCAAGCTTCAAGCTTGCCTCGCCGTTTTCTGGGGGCCGGCCTATCTGATGACGTCATCACGCAGGCGCCAGTGGTGAAAATTCAGGAAGGGGAGGGGTTGCTCGGAGCCCTCTATCTCCCCAACCATGTAAGCTACAGTGATGCTTTTTGCACTGCTGGAAAGGGGAGAGTCTAGCAATAACAAATATAAATTTTGCTGCCAAAACGCGATTCGAACCTGGAGGGGGCTGACATCTTGGATGTCAGCCAAGCCTCCAGGTCCCCCCACCCACTGACAACCTCACCATATGTGTGAGGACGTCACTGGGCCAGTTAACTCTCTAGCTGCAATGATGAGATGATGGTCATATTTGACATCATTGGAAAGACCTGATCATGGCCTTTCCAATGATACCAAACATTACCAGGTTTGGTTTAAAAATAAAATTAAAAATAAATAAATAAATAAAAAAAATAATAAAAAAAATTAAATAAAAAATGTTTTTTTTTTAAATTTTTGTCTTGGGGGGGTTTAGTTAAATAGGACCTAGCCTGTCATCTAAAAATAATTAGCACAAAACGGTCATAATGAGCGCAGCGCACATAGGTGAACTGGCTCAGCAGTGAAGGGGTTAAAAAGCAAAAAATTTAAAAATTAGGTATTTCTATTCTCAGGACAAAATTTTGAAACTATTTAGCCGGGGTATTTTTTGGTGGTTGTAGATTTTGGGGATTAAATTACAAAAAAAGTGTGTTTTTACAATTTTTTCATCATATTTCATATTTTTTTTATAGTAAATTATTCGATATGATGGAAACAAAATTATTTTTAGAAAGTCCATTTAATGGCGGAAAAAACAGTGTATAATATGTGTGGGTTGAATAAACATGTAAGAGGAAAATTTGACCTAAACTCTAACAGCGCAGAAACGTGAAAACAGCAGCGGTCACTAAAGTACGGATTTGTGTAAAACCGCCCGGTCACTAAGGGGTTAATATTTTTGGATGGAGGGGTTTCCCCCAAAGAGTTTTCCTTCTATTAGCCGCAGTCGATAAATGCTGCTTACACCAAGAAGTTTGAAATAAGTGTAGCTCTGTGTTTAAATCCTTGTCGTGGCAGTACCTATTTTTGGCCACCGGAGGGAGACAAGCGTGATGAGAGACACTGAACTTTGCATTGAGACTACATTTCCCGGCATGCTTTGCGGGAGGACACAGGAAGTGGGTGGGACAGACAGCGTTACATCCTGAGCCTCGTGGAGATAGCGGGCAGAGCGCGCCAGGGAGTGAGTGAGACAAGACGCAGTGCTGCAGAACACAAGAGTGACTAGGCCGGAGCGCAGGTGCGGCCTATCAGAGTCCCAGATCGGGTTGTTCAGCCTTACAAGAGGGAGACCCAGCGATCCACCATCTTACCCAAGCTGCTATTGAGGAAGCCGGAGGACCCCGAGTTAGGCTAGGGTCAGACTGAGGCAGTGCGAACGCGCGTGCAGGCGCACTTAATCACGGCCGTGCTAGCAGCAGATGCCGGGCAATGACGGCCAATATACGAAGTACGGTCGCACAAAAGTCCGGCTGCGCAACGCAAGTGGAAAATGAACGCATTTTTTCGAGAACGTTAAACCACTAGTACTGACGTACAGAGTGCGCTGCGTCCGCTAGCGGCGTGTGTGCGTGATTAGGAGATGTCAGACGCTACTAATGTCCGGCCAACATAACGTCCAGACCCAAAAAGTGTTTTATTGATGATCCGTACAAAATCACGGACGAAAACGCGCATTGTATGACCGCTATTGCGTATTCCGTGAAAAAATACGTCCATTCTTCGAACGCACATTTTCACGGACAACGTGAAAAATGCGTTAGTCTGACCCTAGCCTTAGGCGTACCGTAGGTCGATCGGATTGGGAGAGCAGAGAGAGCCAGACAACGGATCCAGTAGCCGGCACCCCAGTCAAAATCGAACGGAGAGACGTCCTGGGTCAGCGGAGCCTTAAGAATCTGGCGGATGGGTGAGAGGCCTCCAAGGCCATTTGTGATTAACGAAAGCACGCTGCTGTTGTTTCTAAAACCCACAGGGCCCCAACTTGACTAGTCGAAGACACCTTTTAAACAATTCACTAGCCAGTTGAATAGTACCCGGGTACCACAATACACACACACATTTACATTCCGGGACTTAACCTGTGCGGGACTCACTTCCTAATCTCCGAAAGGGATTAAAGACTAGTTTCTTATTTCTTTTTCCGATACGCGTTTCTCGAATTACGAAGCATTGTATTTTTCTGTTTCCGCTGCGCGTCTCTCGAATTTCGAAGCATTATATTTTCTGTTCCGATGCGCGTTTTCCCGAAATACGAAGACTCGTATTTCTTTTTCCGCTGCGCGTTTCCCGAAATACGAAATACTGTAAATATATCTATGAACACCGTGTTATCTATTATATGCCATTCATTCTAGTAAACTATATAATTTATAAAATCCACAACGGTGCCGGAGTATATTTATTCCCTAGTGCGGGGAGACTGATCCGTGGTTCAATTTCAGCGGCTCCTCCGGGAGTGAGCGCTACATAAGCATCTAGAAAGGAGGAACATGAATATTATGTTATTCCTAGGGTCTGGATTGAGTATTTACTGATTAACTCCTTCTCTACCAAGATTGACTATGCTCGATCTGCATGAAACCCCTTGGTGACTCGATATCGTGTATAATCAGGATGCCGTTCCAGAGGAATTTTGCTTATTGCAAGTGAAATATGTTTGCAATTGGTCTCCAGAAGGTGCCCCCAAACTTTTAGCAGTGTGGGCATGATGGCCGAGGTTTTAAAACCAACTGGAGAATGTGTCTGACTGACATCGTCCCAGCTGATCCTGCGCGGAGCTCAGAACTGCATTAACTGCTTTTGGCCAGCAGATGGCAGCATCTGTCTGTCAAATAGGTTACTACAGTAAGGAATACATTGGGAATATTTCCAAATATTTCTTACTGTATATTTAATCAAAAATTTTTTTTTTTTTAAAAAACACACTGGTTCCCTTGGTAGTGAAGGGGGTTAATATTTGGAATTACCATTCTACTTCCATTTTATCACTTTAACAGAACACACAAATTACCCTTCAATCCACTACTATTAATTTTATGGTGGTTTCAGAGTCTTTTGGTTAAATAAGTATCATCATTTTTACAATTTAAAAAAAATAAAAAAAATTGTATATTGCATATAAATTGTAATTTTACAGCATAATCATTTTCCCACCATAAATTCAGCATTTAGCTTTTTGGGCGATAAATTGCTCAGTTTATTAGCTACCCTGCTGGAATGCAGAGGGTTAAATTTATTGTTTATTGTCATATTTAGCTCTCCACTTACAGTGTTGGATTTGTGAAATTGCTGTCTGCTGGTGCATTGATTGGATAGACCCTAATGCTATGAAGAGACAGAAGGATCTTGATTTTAATGATCGTGCAGATGGGACTCAGAGTTGCTGCAGCAGTAATTTTGGTGGTAATTAGTAAAAACTGAGAAAATCCAGATGCACATAGGTTTTAGATTGGAATTGGCTTGTACGTTGCTGCCTTACTATGTGATATCAAGGTGGATGCTACATGAATGCAGAAAATTATTATTGATCATTACAATTACCGTGTAATTATTAATAGCGACAATGCCCATTTGCTCATGATTGGATAATTAAATATTTTAAAATAAAACAAATAAAAGGTATACAATACAAAGATCTCCTTCGCGCCAATCACAGTTTTTGTACATTCAGCAATAATTTGTGATTTTTTTTTGTTTAGTTAAAAAATAATAATAATAAAATATAAATATACAGTATATATACTGTATATATAGCTTCCAGACCTGAAGAAGAGAGGTATTCTCTCGAAAACTTGTCTTTTAAATGTAACGTTAGTCCAATAAAAAAGGGTATCACTATTAGGGATGAGATGTTCGGTTTGATCAGTTCGGAGTTCGATTTGAACATCGACAGTTTGAAAGTTCGCAAACTTCGAACTTTTTGGCGTGTTCGGTTTGAGTTCTAAAAATTTTTTTTTTTAAAAAAGTATAAAAAATGCTTAAAAAATACTAAAAAATCTAGAAATAAAGACTCTTTACTGCAGAATATTATAAGCAATGGTTTATTAGATATTGAATTAAAAAATAATGTCTACGTGCAAAGATTCTCACCTCTAAATGACATGTGCTCTCAAACGCAGTAAACAACAGGTGTTAATTAGTGTTTGGAAATAACATGTGCTTTTAATTAGTCTGGTCTAAAGAATTTGATACATTGTCTGTAGACTGAGGGTGTCTGGAGGTGTCTCCTGAACATGTATCAAACAACACCTGTGCTTCTGAGAAGTGTTCATTTCTCTACTAAATGTTCCTCTGATATGCTGTTTAACCCCTTAACCCTGCATTTCACCGCTGTGTGCTCAGCTCATTTTTACCGCTTTCGCTCATCATGTTTAAATGCGATTTGAAGCCACATTTTATTAAATTACCCAGACATATTAGATATCGTTCTATCCGGCAGACTCCGCAGATTCATAATGTATCATTTTTATATGTATACGTCATGTTCAAATGAACCCCCTATCTCTGCCAGGGGATTATTATTATTATTATTATTCTTTATTTATAAAGCTCCAGCATATTCCGCAGCACTGTATAATAGGCACAGTATAGACAGGGTTACAATACAATAGATTGAACAACATTTGACAAACAGTACAGGAGGAGATGAGGGCCCTATTCCCATAGGAACTCACAATCTAGGAGGGTTGGGGTTGGAAACAGGAGGAGAGGACTGCAAGGTGAGAGTGATTGATGGTTGCGTCAGTGAGTTGGGTGGTAGGCTTCCCTAAATAGGAATGTTTTAAGGGAGCGTTTTAAGGAAGAGAAGTTAGGATAAAGTCTGACAGTACGAGGGAGAGCGTTCCAGAGAGTGGGGGCTGCGCGTGAGAAATCCTGCAGTCGATCATGGGAAGAGGTAATGCAGGGAGACGCTAGGCGCAGGTCGCTGTTTGACCTTAGGGAGTGGGCTGGGGTGTATTTGGTGATTAGTGAGGACAGGTAGTGGGGAGCTGAGTTAGTGAGGGTTTTGTAGGTAAGGATAAGGATTTTGAACTTAATTCTGCAGTGGATGGGGAGCCAGTGAAGGGACTCACAGAGGGGAGCGGCAGAGACAGAGCGGCGGGTGAGGTGAATTAGCCTGGCAGAGGCGTTCAGGATGGATTGTAGGGGGGAGAGGCGGGACAGAGGGAGGCCAGATAAGAGATTATTGCAATAGTCGAGTCGGGAGATTACCAGGGCGTGTATGAGTTGTTTTGTGGTGACAGCGGTAATAAATGGCCGAATTCTGGAAATATTACGCAGTTGGTATCGGCAGGAGGAGGAAAGAGACTTGATGTGGGGGATGAAGGAAAGAGCAGAGTAAAGTGTAACTCCAAGACAGCGAACTTGGTTTGATGGGGAGATGGTGATACCTTCCACCGTGATAGAGAAGTCAGGAGGTGGGGAGGCATTGGAGGGAGGAATAAGTAGGAGCTCAGTCTTTGACATGTTGATCTTTAGGTGGTGGGAGGCCATCCAGGAGCAGATGCCAGATAAACAGTCACTGACTTTGGAATGGACAGGGGGAGAGAGATCAGGGGTAGAGAGGTAGTTCTGAGTGTCATCAGCGTAGAGGTGGTAATTAAAGCCAAAGCTGTTGATGATTTTGCCCAGGGAGGAGGTGTAGCTGGAAAATAGCAGAGGACCAAGGACAGAGCCTTGAGGTACACCAACAGATAGAGGCAATGAAGAGGAGGAGTTACCAGCAAAGGACACACAGAAGGACCTGTTGGATAAATAGGAGTCAACCCAAGCGAGTGCAGTATCACCGAGACCCAGAGAGTTGAGGGTCTGTAGAAGGAGGGGGTGGTCAACAGTGTCAAAAGCAGCTGAGAGGTCAAGCAGGATGAGAATAGAATAGTGGCCGTGTTTTTAGCAGTTAGGAGGTCGTTGGTGACTTTGGTGAGGGCAGTTTCAGTTGAGTGTAGGGGACGGAAGCCAGATTGCAGGGGGTCAAGTAGGGAATTGGAGGACAGGAAGAGGGAGAGGCGGTTGAAGACTAGTTTTTCTAAGAGCTTTGATGTGAAGGGAAGCAGGGATACAGGGCGGTAGTTGGATGGAGAGTTGGGATCGAGGGATGGTTTCTTTAGTAAAGGGGTAACTAGCGCGTGTTTGAAGGCAGATGGAAAAGAGCCAGTGGAGAGAGATAGGTTGAAGATGTGTGTGAGAGCAGGGGTGATGGAGGAAGAGAGGGGAGGAATTAGATGTGAGGGAATGGGGTCGAGCGGGCACGTGGTGAGATGTGAGGAGGACAATAAGGAATTTACTTCCTCCTCAGTGGCTGGGGGAAGCGGCAGAGGGTGGCAGAGGGGACCTCTGGGAGTGGAGGTGGCAGATAACTATCTTGTGTTAGGATGTTGCTTCTGATAGTTAGAGTTTTACTGAGGAAGTAGTCTGCCAGGTCTTGAGCGCTGAAGGCAGCTGAGGGGGGAGGTGCAGGTGGGTAGAGGAGGGTGTTGAAGGTGGACCAGAGCCGTTTAGGGTTGGAGGACAGCGTAGATATAAGAGATGAGAAGAAGGATTGTTTGGCCAAGTGGAGGGCAGAGGTGTATGACCGGAGAATAAACTTGAAGTGACCAAAATCAGCTTCAGAGCGGGATTTCCTCCAGGCATGCTCTGCAGTGCGGGAGCAACTTTCCTGTTCACCTGATGCCCCAGGAGAGGCGTCTCCCTCACCGGCTTCGGTCCCTTCGTCTAAAAGACGGAGATTCCACCAAATACTACATAAGGCCCATTTGGTTGATTGTTGGAGGGCAATGCACCCGCTTGGACGGGATTTTACTTATTTATTACTCAGCTGCAGCTAGAGTGTACTCTCACCTAGATCTATTCTTGTTACGTCACCTTGACCTAGATTACGTCAAATCGGTTAGTATTGGCAATATTTCATGGTCAGATCATGCCCCTGTGTCCATGACCCTCTCCTTGCCATCTATGCCCCGTAAATCCTTCCAATGGCGTCTGAATGGTACGATACTAGCTGACATTGTGGAGAGGGAACGCATTTCTGAGGCTATCAAACAATATTTTGTAGACAATGATACAGAAGATGTGAAGGCCACGGTCTTGTGGGAGGCCCACAAATGCGTTATACGGGGAATCCTTATTCAAATTGGTGCTCGCCGTAAACGGGAAAAGACAACTAAAATTCAAGCCTTACTTGCTGAAATCCAGGTAGCCGAGGAGCTACACAAGGCTACTGAATCAGTTGAACATTACACGACACTTGTGGCGTTGAGAGCTGACTTACGACAGCTCTTACACCAGCAGGCCAGTCGCTCACTTTTGCTTACAAAACACTCATTTTATGTACATGGAAATAGGTGTGGTAAGCTGTTGACTAGGGCTCTACGCCAGAAATATCAAGCTACTTATATCCCCAAACTGAAGTCTCCCACGGGTCGCCTTCTATCCTTGAATACGGAGATTACTGACCAATTTGTAAAATACTATCAGTCGCTATATTCCTTACGCCCTGATAAGCCTTCCACTCATCTCGTAGCTGAGTATTTGGATAAATCCTTGCAGGCGACGCTAACGGAGACGGAAGCTGAGGCTCTGGATGCCCCTTTCAACTTGAGTGAGCTTGCGGCGGCCTTGAAGGCAACCCCCACTGGAAAGAGTCCGGGCCCGGATGGATTTTCTATAGCCTATTACAAAACATTTTTACCCCTCTTAGGTCCCCACTTACTCCATTCTCTGAATGCCCTAGAATATAAAAAAGGCTTCCCAAAATCAGCACTTGAGGCAACGATAGCCCTCATCCCGAAACCCGGGAAGGATCCTACGCTATGCCAAAACTACCGCCCAATCTCGCTAATTAACAATGATATTAAATTGATGGCAAAGATGTTGGCTATGTGTTTGAGCCCCTTTTTACCCTCCCTGATCCATCCTGATCAGGTAGGATTCGTCTCTCAGAGGGGAGCACGTGATAATACCTACCGGGCTATCAATTTGATTCATAGAGCGCACACAGCGCACTTGCCGATGGTCCTTCTCTCTGTCGACGCTGAAAAGGCGTTCGACAGAGTGGATTGGACCTTCCTGATGGCTGTCCTGGAGAAGTTTGGCCTGGGTCCGAGATGGCTGACCTGGATTTCAGCATTATATAATAATCCGACGGCGGTCCTCAGAATTAATGGGGTGCTTTCTACACCGATAGAGATCTCCAACGGTACGCGCCAGGGTTGTCCCCTATCCCCGCTCTTATTCATCATGGCTCTAGAACTGTTCCTACAACGGATTAGGGATAATGATAATATTCAGGGCGTAACTTTACCTTTCCACCATTATAAAATTTCTGCATTTGCAGACGACATACTCCTTCCCTTACTAAACCCAGTCAGCTCTACTGAGGCCTTTTTGCAAGAGGTAGAGAAATATGCTGGAGTGTCGAACTTCAAAATTAATACAGATAAGTGTGAAATGATGGGGGTGGGCATAACATCACTTACTAGGGTGGCGCTGCAACACCTGGCCCCATTTTCTTGGTCTACTAAGGCTATCCAATACCTAAGTATACAGCTCCCGTCGGATTTGTCATCTTTGTTTGACCTTAATTATGTTCCTCTACTTAACTGGGTATCTCGAGACCTTAAAGACTGGCACAAACCTCAGTTCTCTTGGTTTGGACGTATTAATATTTTAAAAATGACAGTTCTGCCAAAATTTTTGTATCTCTTCCAGACTTTACCTATTGCCCTACCACTATCCTTTTTTAGTTCCCTGAAAACCATCTTTCTGAAATGTATATGAGGGATAATAGACCGCGGATATCATACGATGTCCTCGTCCGCCCTAAATCGGGAGGGGGCCTGGGCCTACCACATCTAGAACTTTATTATGACGCAGCATTAATGACGAGACTTAGCGACTGGTCGATGTCACCCCCTCATAAACTGTGGGTACATTTAGAACAGCTTTTTTTTCAAGGTTCCTATAGTCTCGACCCCATGGCAAACTGTACCCATCATAGAAACATTAGTCCCCATTCCGCACCCAACAATCAGCCCGAAGTTAAAGAGATGGCGTAAACACTGCACACTTTTGGGTTTATCTCCCTTGCCTTCTTTGCTGACTCCGATTACCCATAACCCAGACTTTCTCCCAGGTAAAGCCCTGTCCTTTCTTGGATTGGACTACGATGGCCCGTATGTCCCTCTTAAGGCCTGTATTGGATCGGAGGGTCTGATCTTTTTCAATGATCTGCTGGGAGACCGCTTGAGCACGCCATTATGGAAATCTAACTATCTGCAATTGCAACACTTTATTACTACACAGATACTTAGGGCTGACGTTACTGTACCTACGGCTCTGACTACTTTTGAGACAATATGTATTCCAGACCCACCACCTCCGCATCTACTCTCATATATGTACTCTCTTTTATCGACAGCTCGGTTTAAAACTCTACCCTCCTACACAACAAAATGGTCATCTGAACTCCCTCAACCATTGACTCCTGAGGAGTGGTCGACGGCATTTCAGGTGACGTTTCGCTCCTCCAGGGCTCTCACTGTACAGGAAACTAATTACAAGTTGATTTCTAGATGGTACTTGACTCCAACTCATCTACACGCTATTTATCCAGCTGTCTCTCCTGATTGCTGGAGATGTCAAGGGCATAGGGGTACGTTTCTACACATTTGGTGGGACTGTCCTATCATACAATCGTTTTGGGAGGTGGTTTGGACGTATATTAAAGAGGTAACGACTTTAGACTTGCCATTTCCTCCTAAAGTGGCCTTGCTACATGTCATCCCCTTGTCCATAGATAAATATGTGAAATCAGTGTCGGTACACTTACTTAACGCAGCGAGAGCATTAATCCCAAAATACTGGAAACAACTGTCACCCCCCACGATCTTTGATTGGATTGATAGAGTAGAATACGTCAGGGAACTGGAACTACATTACACTCTCGAACAAGACTTTGACACATATTTTAGGACATGGTACTGGTGGACGGAATTCAGATCCAAACATAGGCGAACGGCTCGGAACTCATCGACACAGGTTCAGATTCAGGAGCCCGCCATATCGGTTCCAGAGTTTTCTGTGCAGCATGACACCCAGATGTGATATCTCCACAATTATAATAAGTTCGAACAGTGAAAATGACGGTATAAGACTAGCATTAGTAATAGACTTTTCTTATAATTGTTTATCTTTTTTCTTTTTCTTTTTCTTTTTAATTTTATGCATTTTTATACGTGTTATATGTGTGGTTTGTTAATTTTTTAAGTTATGGGAAAAATGGTTTGGTGATACTTTTTTGATTGTTTATTCAACCTCAAATATTTGCATTTGATACTCTATATTTTAAGCTCCTATATGATATATATGTCGTTGCTCTGAACATCATTTTGCGAATTTTGTCACCACTAATTGTTGTTTTTATTATTCTACAAAACTTAATAAAAATTATATTACGTAAGTATAGGACGTGCGACATACAGTAAGCTTGCGCAGCGTTCACCAGCGGTAGACGTATACGCGCGTTTGCTGCACTGACGTTGTAATACGACGTTCAGCGCAAAGGGTTTTGCCCCTCGCGTTATTGCATTTTTGCGCCGGCGCAAACGTTTGCGTGAAGATTGTAATAGGGCCCTATGTCTATACCAGATGGAAATAAGCCTATAAACCTTTGCTGGAGGGGCCACAGTTGGGTTTGGCAGTACATCTAGTATTATCAGTGTTGGCAGTATCCTATACTAATCCTACTTAGCCTCAACAAGCCAATTCACTAGAATCTATGCTAATTCATGCTGTTCTGCCTTGTGGAAGGTCTTCCCAGAAATGAGAACAAACATGTTGCTAATTTTTCTCTGGCTGCATGTAGGACAGAGACCTTCCACTGTAATCAAGCTACTGTCCCCTCATTTGAGGGACTTAACAATATACTCACTGATGTCTGCTCCATGGGGCAACTCACAGTCCATTAGAATTAAGTTTCACGTGCTTACATCAAGGTCTGGTCTCCACGGCTTGGGAATCCATAAAATCTTTGATCCTTCTCCCGAAGGTTCTGGTGGCGTCCATGTCTGTAACTGCTACATTCCATTTGATGGCAGGCATTCACTGAACCTGATTTTTGACGATGTCGTTGAGCAGTGTCTTCATGCTACAAAATCTCCTCATGGTCCTGGCAGTTTGCACCATTCATGGACTTACTGGTGCTGTGATTTGCCGTTGACCAATAGTTTGAGATCCAACGCTAGTTAACCTCCATTCACCAACTCTGCAGTGTCATGTCATGGCTCTATTTACCCGACAGCATGTGTTGTATGTATTCCCTATGTACCTCCACTGGCTATCCTTTATGACTATTCTGATCCCCGGTGTGTGGGCACCTAGTTTGTACGATTACCCTCTGCGTTACAGAATTTTGACTTGTACAACTATCCCTTCTGGTTCTGACCTTGACTTGTAAATATACTTAATTTTGTGTGTGTTCTGTTCTTTAGATAGAATTACCATTATGGCCATTCCAGGACCGGTAGGTTTAGGTTGTGACTCGATCTACATGTTTAGGTCAGATACCATGACAGTTTGCCTTCAGCGATGATTACAAAAGTTCTTCGATGAATGGGATGGACCTTCCTTGTAACTTGGTTGAATTTGATTGGGAACTAGAATGTGGGATTGGAACTTTGACGCTCTCATTTGCTCCGAATGCAGAAATCTGCAGGATATTTTGGCAAACACAATGTACTGTTAACATTTTTAGTTGATTGATACGGAGCTTTGCCATGTCATGAATGACAGAGTCCATTTAATTGTTTATTCTTGCATCTCTGAAATATATTGGACATTTGTACTCCCAATCACTGCAGTTATGTTCCTGTACAGACAGGGCAAATTATTTTTCCTGACAGTTTTTTTCCCATAGCTATAAATCTTTCAGTAACATGAATTTATTGCTGCTTCTATTGAAGTAACTTTTTGAAATGTAAAGTTGGAAAATATATGTGACACGCACCATTTATATAAAAATAAATGCATAGTTTTGCTTAATATGCACTCGCAAACCCATCACGCATCCGGCTTAATAAATTCTCCCAAGTCTTGATATATCAATAAAACATCATAAAAGTCTGAATTTTAATTTTAAATTACGAATATGCACCGCTGCACTAAAACATAATAAGGGGATAATCAATTAGGAATCTGTAAACCAAAACAATAACCTCCATTTTTATGCTTTCTAACTAATTTAAAAAGCTATTATTATACCCATACTCCTTGATATGCATGTTTGATGCATATTTCCTATTGTTAATGACTAGAAATGAACATATTCCAAAATCAGTCTTGTGTAATGCATTTCTACATTTTCTCATTCTACTAAATTATATCTGACAGCATTATAATTCATACAAGACAACTTAGCCTTAGCAGGTGGCTATAATTTTCAGGAAACAACGTGATTTCATATAATGCCTACAGGATTTTCGATATAATGGTTAATTCAACCTCCAAAATGACACAAGAGAATTCCCTAAACCAGTTGTGTTATGTATCAATTTCTGTACCTTATGAAAAACTGTCCTACTACTAGTACTGCAGTTTTAACTATTAGGATTCTGTAGAGCAGGAGAATATATAGATTACACTTGAATAACAACTTCCTAAATTAAAGGCAAATTAGACAAAAAAATAATATTTAAAATTGTTTAAATTCAGCTAAACTTGAGAAACTTGAGTTGAAAGATCTCTTGATGATAGCTTACCCAAGCAATTTGCCAAGCAATTTGTGTTGAAAACCAACTTATTACAGCATTTATTTGAAACACGGGACATGTAGTTAACACTTAAATGTAGTGTAAAATAAAAATTTGGGCGACCTCCTATTTTGCACAATGATGTTTTGTGTTTTATTTATTTTTTAAAAAAATTTCTATTGTATTATAGTGCAAAATCTTGTATAGATGTTTTCGCAGTGAAAGCGTTAAATGAGTTATACAGTTGTGTTCAAAATTATTCAACCCCCAATGCTGTAAAGGGTTTTAGGGAATTTAGTGTACATTTGTAATTGTATTCAGAATGAAATCCTACAAGGACTTTTTAAAGAACCATATGCAACTAAAATGACATCAATTGGTTTTGTAATACAGTAGTAAATGTTTCTTTTGTGAATTCTTCATTGACACAATTATTCAACCCCTTAAAGACTACCACTCTGAAGAACAGAGGTTCATTCAAGTGTTTTCAATCAGGTATTGAAAACACCTGTGGATGTCACGGAGCAGCAATAAAGCATAATAAGCACCAATTAGGCAGCTTTAAAATGACTGTGATACTCAGCTCCTTCTAGACATTTACTGGTGTGGTTACAAACATGGTGAAGTCAAGAGAATGGTCCAGGAAGACAAGAGAAGAGGTGATTACTCTTCACAGGAAGGGCAATGGCTATAAGAAGATTGCAAAGATGTTAAACATACCAAGAGAGACCATAGGAAGCATCATTCGCAAATTCAAGGCAAAGGGCACTGTTGAAACGCTACCTGGTCGTGGCAGAAAGAAGATGCTGACTTCGACTGCTGTGCGCTACCTGAAGCGTAGAGTGGAGAAAAGTCCCCGTGTGACTGCTGAGGAACTGAGAAAAGATTTGTCCGATGTGGGTACTGAAGTTTCAGCTCAGGCAATACGGCGCACACTGCATATGAAGGCCTCCATGCTAGAACTCCCAGGCGCACCCCCTTGCTGTCTCCAAAGAATAAGAAGAGTCGACTGCCGTATGCCAAAAGTCATGTGGACAAACCACAGAAGTTTTGGGATAGTGTTCTGTGGACTGATGAAACAAAATTAGAACTATTTGGGCCATGGATCAACGCTATGTTTGGAAGAGGAAGAACAAGGCCTATGAAGAAAAGAACACCTTGCCTACTGTGAAGCATGGCGGGGGGTCAATCATGTTTTGGGGCTGTTTTGCTTCTGCAGGTACAGGGAAGCTTCAGCATGTGCAAGGTACCAGGAATTCTCTTCAGTACCAGGAGATATTGGATGACAATGTGATGCAGTCCGTCACAAACCTGAGGCTTGGGAGACGTTGGACCTTTCAACAGGACAATGATCCCAAGCATACCTCCAAGTCCACTAGAGCATGGTTGCAGATTAAAGACTGGAACATTTTGGAGTGGCCATCGCAGTCACCTGACTTAAATCCGATTGAGAACCTCTGGTGGGACTTAAAGAAAGCAGTTCCAGTGCGCAAGCCTAAGAATGTGACTGAACTGGAGGCTTTTGTCCATGACGAATGGGCGAAGATACCCGTAGATGGCTGCAAGACACTTGTGTCAAGCTATGCTTCACGTTTAAAAGCTGTTATAACTGTAAAAGGATGTTGTACTAAGTACTAAGATTGAATGTCACTTGGGGGTTGAATAAAACTGATAATGATGTGAGCACAGAAAAGACATTTGTGGTTATTTCATTATAAATGTTATGTTATATTTGTAAGCAAGATGACTGAATGATCAAAATCAATGTCAAACTGGGCAAAACACTCAATTTCAGTGGGGGTTGAATAATTTTGAACACAACGGTATGTGCTTCATGTTATTCTGGTTCCCTATCTAAACACTTTTTATTAACTTCTTTTCTTATATTTAAAAATTTAAGATTCTGTATTTATTTCATTTCCACTAAGTATAATAATCAAATAAAATAGCCTTGTTATTTATTTGTGTTTGAGAATTGATATTCCTATTTCTACTGCTACTGCTGTCCCTTTTATTGTGGGGAAATAGATGTGCCTAACACTAATAACACCATCACAAACATGCTCTGTTCCACTTGAAGCACATTAAACTTTACTTTTAGACCAGCGCTAGGTAGTGTACCATATTTTTGTGTACCTGTCATAATTTTTCTGCTAGTACAGACCAATGTAGCCAGAAATATAGGTCTATACCTGTTTTTTCTAGGTGCATATTGCAGACCCTTATGAGATATGTATAGTTAGGTTGAGTGCAGCCCTCTTATTCTCTGTATTGTAGCAGGAAGCTGGACCACCTGCTAGGTTTGCAGCCCCTCATATCACATGGTTTACAGGCTCTCTATTGAAGGACTTATTTAACGTTTGCATATTGCAGAGAGCTCCATGAGGATACATGTCTTTAGAAGTTAGTTAATCACATAAGAGCAGGCATTAGGTTGTCATAGAATAGGACCTTCAGTGATCGGGTACATTGACGTTGGGGTAGTCTTATGCAGTTTCTGATCACATCGTCTAACAAACTAACCATCCTATTAAAACTAGTCAGGTGATTTTAATTCTTTAGATGACAGATCTGAAACTATGCCCCCCCCCCGATGGTTCCAACTACACCTCCCACGATTAACTGGCCAAAGAATTCTGGGAATTGTAGACAATAAACATCAGAAGAGGGAAGAGTTTGAGATCCCTGCTCTGGATGAAGTTTGGATTTAGTGTTCTGTATTTTGTGGGAAAATATGTTAGGTATTTTTCAGTTATTAAAAATATTCTACTTTTAAAGAAATCAATTTTTGTGAAATAATTTCACAAATTCCTTTTTCGCTACCCACATTTAATAATCTATCTCAACGATACATTCATAACTGTTGTTTTGTGTATTTTTCCCAATTACTTACCGGATCTGGATCTCTTTTTTTTTTTTATTAAATTCTTTTCCAAGTTTTTTTTTCTATTTCATTTGATATTAATTCTCTTTCCCCTGAAGTATTAACAAAGATTAAATTAATCTCCAGTTGATAAAAGGAGGCTTATTACAGAAACCCTCCAATATTGCAGGATGAGCTGTCCATACACAAAGTGCAATGTCTTGATAAGTAACACAATACAGAAAATTTGATTCAATTTATACATGCTCAACTTAGAAGTACATGTCATGGGAAAATGAACATAGTAAACCCTGACAGTATCCCGCCAGAGCTACGTATGTAGGGCTAGTACCATAATCATTTGGGCAGCAATTAAATATGTATCATCTTCAAATCACTCCAAAATCATTACAGGATCGCCAAATACAAAAAACTTTATTGTATATTCAAAAATATAGAAAGGGTGAATAAGTGAATAACTAGACATAATGATGTCTTGATAAAAGTCTCTGAGAGGACTGAAACGTTGACCTCTCTCATCTACTATGGATTAAACTTTTCTATTTTGATATTCAAGACTCTCAAGTGCGCCATCTCCTTTGGATTTAAATTGCATGCACGGCACAGCGGCAGCACCGGAACAAACAAGAGCTGAAGTAACTTTGAACACAGGGCTCCTGATATATATATATATATATATATTTCATTATTTCATTGTAAAAATATATACCAATTCCACAAATGCAAAGAGATGGTATATATATGATTCACCGGGGACCCACAGCCAGGATATCCACTTCTGATTGTTCCAGAGGTTGACCGTTGCCGAGGGCATACAACTTATCGAAAAAAGGTATGGACTCTGGAGTTCTTTAACTATATGTTTTCTTATTGTGGTAGTACAAAAATCGACAAAAAAGTCAGTCGATTTTTGTACTACCATAATAAAAAATCTATAGGAATCTCCAGGAGTGTACGCCTTTTTGATGATATATATATATATATATATGTATATGTACAGTATATGTATGTGTGTGTGTTTTGTGACAGTGTGATTAGGGGCAGGGTGGTAGACCACAGGTTTATCAGCAGGTGAATGGAGAACTCCCTTTTCCCCCTATAGGGTTAACGCACAGCCGATGCCTGATTAGGACTGCCCTGCTTTTATACTAGATGTGGTTCCTTCTGAGAGGGCAGTCTTGCTGCATGGTGCAGCAGGGAAGGAAGCAAAATCCTGAACACAGAAGGATAGTATATTTAATTTTGTTTTCCCTGATTGGTAGGTGGCTTAGCTGCCCAACATTTCAGACAGGAATTCTGAATGTTTATTTAGTCTCTGCATAAAGAAGTAGGCGTTTGTTTTATATTTGTTTATTTTCCTGTTATTGATGTAACCTGCATGTTCCATGGCTGCATAATAAAAAAAAGCTGAAGCACTGATCCCTGTGTCCAGTAGCTATATCACTATGTATCCAGTGGCTAAATCACTATATCACTATATATATAATCTCAAGCCTAAAATTGACCAAATAATACAAGAAAATGGTATACTCAATACAGTATAACTACATTATTTGGTATATTCAACAAAGAACTTTACCACAAATGCTGTTGTGCAATATTTTAGCTTGATACTTGGCTGCTTAACAATTAAAAAAAAAGATGCATACCCAAATATTTAAAAATGGACTTATGTCAGGGGGGCTGAGAACCACTGCCTAGTGTAATAAAGGATGTGTGTGTTCATGTTTGGAAGGATGGGTATCACCACGTTACTAAGTAGTTCATAAATTGTTACAATTTATGAGTTTTTGAACAGTATGCCTTAACTTTTTGAGTTCCCGACTCTGTTGCCACATATTTATAAATAAAAACCTATATTGAGCTGTAGGTTAAAAAAAATGGTTATTGCATCTATTGTCTAACAGCCAAAGACAATCCTGTATGAACAATCTATGTGCAGTAATATCATAATTGAAGATTTAGATTTGTTTTTCATCGCTTATCAATTTTGTGACATTTTAAAACAAACCAAGAGGATTTAGATTTCAACTTTTTTTTCTTATACAGGGGAACATGTCTATTGAAAGTTGTCAGATATGTGTCAATTTCCAAACATATTCTCTGCAGGGATATGCCAGAATTTAACAGATGCTTCTACATGAATTGAGCATTCTCCTTAATTTTTACCTCATTATTTTACTAAGCTTTCTAAACAAGTCTGGGTGTCTTGATACCCTAAAACCCTGAGCACACAAGACCTCTCTCGCTATTTTATGTTTATTTTGCATTGGAGAACTCTATATTTTATTTATATCATTACTAGATACATTCATGCTGTTTACACGTGATACTTTGAAACTATAGAGTGACTTACTTCTTGAGTCAAAAATGTTTCATAATAGAGTCAGGGTTTATTGCTTACAGACCTGAGAGCATTAATAATATCACTGATTGACAGTTTTAAAATCCACGAAGAAGATAATAAAGAGCTCATAATAACAATGAAAAAGAAAATCCATCTTATTGAAATGTAAGATCGTTATGAATTTTTAAATAAGATTCGGTAACTGTTATATTTGTGTTCACAGTAATGATTATTATTCTCATTAGATTTCTTTTTTATCAAAAGTTAATTTAGTTAAAAAAAAAGAGGGAAGGGAAGCCTAGTAGTAATACACTATTTTTGCTTTAAAACTTTTCTTCAAGCTTATCATACCAATTATGGACAGTGACATTTGGGGTACAATCTATGTTTTTCAATCTTTTTTTTTTTTTTTAATTGCTAAATATTTGACACCTTTCAGGGTTTTTTTTAAGGGTTGTTTAAGTCCACAATGGGAGTCATCCATGGAACGAGTATGTTAAGCAGTTATAACATCTAGGCTTGTGCACCGATTTTTTTTTTCGGTTCGATTCGGTTCGATTTTTCGGATTTTTCAACTTTTCAATTCGGCTCGTTTCGACCGATTTCTGTTTCGGTTCGGTTCGACTCGTTTTTCGGGTACATTTTTTTTTCGAAATATCGACCATTTTTCTTATTTTCGTGTCACTTTGCTCGTTTTTTGTATCGACTTTTCGTAATTTCGGAAATTTTCGTTTTTTCGGAACGTCTGTTCTCCTCGTTTCAAAGCAATAAATTTCGATTTGACACATTTCAAGTCCATTCGAAAATTCCGAAAATATTTCGTTTCGGCTCGGAAAACTTTTCGGATCTGACATTTTCGGATCTAAAAATTTTCGGAAAATCGGCCGCATCCGAAAACACGAATCGGGAAATTTCGTGAAAATTCCGAAACCCGAAACGCACATCCCTAATAACATCTGGAATCAATGTACAACAGTGAATGATCCCAGAGCTCTGATCGTATTCTGGCTGCTGCAATGCAGCAGTAAAATTAGTTGTTACAGTGGAGAGAGGGGCTGCTACTTGAAGCTTCTTTACAGGAGTAGAGGGTAACAGGAGTAACATCTCATGGATGGAGAAGTTCTCCCTGTATTCTTCCCTCTCCCTGGCTGTTCTAATAAAGAAGCAGTTTGTTGAGCTTTTTTAAGAATAAGGTTTGAGGCTGCAATTTGCGACTAGTTTATAGGGTGACTGGAGAGAGATAAAAAAAATAGTAGTGTTACTCCCCAGTGGGCAAACTAGTCTTGATTTCAAAAATATATGCAAATGGAGTCTTAACATGCGAATGATTGATTTTCAATGTATTACAATGCCAAATCGAGTTAACTCGATTTTGGTAATGAGAGGTTTAAAGGTTAGCATGACAGGGTAAATTACCTACATGCCCCAGATGCTTTAGAAAGTTTCATCAACACTAGAGAATAATTAAGATAGTGACATGTGATCACAGATTCGACGAAAGGCTCTATTTGTAACAGCTATTCGAGCAATATAGCACATCACGCACCCTGAAACCCCTGGCAGCACTCTTCATGTATCTGCTCATCTCTGAACCAGTACTAGGTTTTCAGCACACAAGCACTTAACCACAAAAGCGCATGACACTTACCTGAATAAAGGACTACGCCCCCTGATCATGGACGTTTCATCATTGTTGCTTATACCATGGCAGAGTGAAGTCCTGTTGCTCTGCAATCCTCATTGAAACCCTAACCTGCTGTTATACCTCAGCTCTACCGTGATCCCCTATCCAACTACCAGTTCCAGTGTGTGTGTCTCCGCTGAATCTACCTACCATGAACTCACCATCTTCTAGCTCCATCAACTACCTTTTCCATCATCGTCCATATCCTCTTGTTAGCCTCAGCCTGCTCACCCGTCTCCATCCAAACCTGTGTGTGCAGATTACTGAACCTTGAGCTAATTTTCCGAACCCCAGTGCCACCCCGGTACTAGCCCGTGACACAACAGAATTTACTGAGCTATGTAATATGCTAGGAGCTCTATCACCTCCTTCAAGCTAACACTAGCATCAGCGTTAGCTTATTGGAGGTCATAGTGCTGCACCCACATCGCCTTCAAATCACTAACAGGTTAAAAAGCCCATTAGCACTCGTTAATTTGCGAGTAGCACGAGTTTACTGTACATTGCACTCCCTATACCCAACATGGGGAGTGCAAATGGAAAACAGAGATTAACTAGCGTTCGGATCACTTGGTCCTAATGCTAGTTAATAAGAACTGGCGCTAACGAAAAAGTTACCACCAGCTCAGAGGTGCAGGTAATGAATTGTGCTGCTGCAGAATCCATTACCTGCAGCTCAAAACCCCCAAAAATCAGATACTCACCCCTCTTCCCGCGGCGAGAACGGCGGCCTGATCTGCAGCTTCAGGCCGCCGGGAGCAGAGGGAGACCGGGGGGGGAAGAAAGTCTCCACGAGAGGTGATTTCCTGCCGGTCATATGACCCAGCAGCACGATCCTCTATGAATTCCTATGGACGCCATGGAGGGGATGCTGGGGACGGCGCTGTAGTGCTGCCCCCAGCATCCGTGAGCGTAGCGATCACTAAGGGGCAGGCTACCAGGCTCAGCGCCTGCCCCTCGATCTGCTGGGGAAATCGGGACGCAAAAGGGGAAACTATTTTTCCCCTTTGTGTCCCAGTTTTAGTGAGGGGCAGCTGATAGTGCCGTAGATGTTTGAGAAGTAAAACAGTTCAGGACCCCTCATTTGAAACACGATTCAATGCAATGTTCCTTTTCATAGTTATCGAGCAAGAGCATAATCCACCATTTCTCTCAAGTCTCTTATCTGACAGCTTTGTTCCCTCAGTAGTGTTGAGCATAAAATATATATCATTGCATACAGGAAATGGACAGATTTACTTGTTTCCAACAATGATATTCTGATACCAGTTTGCAGTGGGAAAATATCAGTTTATCCATATAGACGTTCATTAGGTATTTCCTTTTGAGTTTACAAAGAGCACAATTCCCTGGATTTTAATAATGACTTTATTTAGGCTAGGGTCAGACTGAGGCAGTGCGAACGCGCGTTCTGGCGCACTTAATCACGGCCGTGCTAGCAGCAGATGCCGGGCAATGACGGCCAATATACGAAGTACGGTCGCACAAAAGTCCGGCCGTGCAACGCAAGTGGAAAATGAACGCATTTTTTCGAGAACGTTAAACCACTAGTACTGACGTACAGAGTGCGCTGCGTCCGCTAGCGGCGTGTGTGCGTGAATTGGAGACATCAGACGCTGCTAATGTCCGGCCAACATAACGTCCAGATGCAAGAAGTGTTTTATTGATGATCCGTACAAAATCACGGATGAAACTGCGCATCGTATGACCGCTATTGCGTATTCCGTGAAAAAATACGTCCATTCTTCGAACGCACATTTTCACGGACAACGTGAAAAATGCGTTAGTCTGACCCTAGCCTAAACCCTAGATATGCATGAATAATGAGCATAATATGCTGCACTCTTTTTCTACACTGGATTTTATTTCTACATCCCACATACTGGTAATTGACAGGGCAGTGTGCCAATTATTGACATGGCAGTGTGAAACAGAAATAATCCAGATTATAATATTCACAAAACGGCAGCTCATCATCAAACTGGAAATGCTAAATATGATTTGACACAGAGGCAGTAAATGTATCAAATGTCTAACTATGGTTGGGCAATTCAGCTTTTGGTAAAATAAATCAGCGTTAAAAATACTCAAATTCCATAAAAAAAGTGCACACCTGGGTAATTAACAAAGACCACATTTAACCAAATTTTTGCTTTATGAAACATTCAGAAATTTATGATGGCATGTGAAAACAGCACACACAAATTGGAGATCCTGGAGAGGAGGAAGACATCTCTCCTGTACTATTACATATTAGTTGGCATTGCAAAAGTTAATAGTAATCCCCTTCAATAGAAAGCTTGTTATGTTGAAATTTTCTTCTAGTATAACATTTATTTGAAACATGGGGTGCCAAGTTAACAAGTAATATAAGGTATGATAGAAATCTTGCAAAGAAATTGTTGTTCTAAGATAGTTAAAAAATTTATTGAAGTAAAATTGCAAATTTTTATTCTGTACTATATTCGTTTTTCCTTTACAGAAACATTGCTGGGATGAAAGACTCTGAACTCTAGATGGTGTCCTTTATCTTACACAATCTCAAATGGGATCTGCATTACCAGCATAAAGGTATAAACTGCCTTTGTGTCAAATAAAGTAAATTTGATAAAAAATAAACAATAAAAATGGTGAGATCTCCTGCTTATGGGATTTATAGTGATCCTAATGGGAATATTAGCGATGCAGCTTCCAAAAAATACCAACATAATATAAAAATATCTGTATGTGGCATAATGCCTGTACATGGAAATACAGTAACACTCTGTTCTGTACAGAGATTGTCAGCAATTTTATAACCTCCTGAATCTTATCCCTGTACAGTAGTGAGTAACTTGTATTCTGCCTTCTACTTGTCACATCCCGCAGCATTGGGGCTCCGGCAGCCGAGAGCGCCATCCGAACCTGCTCGCTGGCCGGGTTATGAGTGAAGTAATGAGAGGTCGAGTCACGGGTCCAGGCCGCAGGCACGGTGCGGCGTGTGGACGCAGCACCCGTCAATTTTAAAGTCAGACATCTGAGATGTGTTCCTTGCCCTGAATTGGTTTATCACTCCTGTCAGTGCTCATTTTACATTTATTCATTCTGCTACACCTGTGTATGACTCTGGTTTGTACAATTTATTCTCCTTGCTCTTAAGCCCTTTGCTACTGGCTGATGACCTGACCTGGCAACCGATCGCTAACATCCTCTGACTACCCGATCTGGCATCTGACCTCTGGCTCCTGACTGACTATCTGATCTGGCAACTGACCCCTGGCATTACTCTGACAACCTGACTGGTATTAACCTTTGTTATCTGGCTCACAAGCAACTCTGGTATCTGGCTCATGAGCATCCCTGGTATTAACCCCTGGTGTCAGTTCTGTTCTGTTCACGTATACCTCTGGTTCTGTTTCTTTGTGGAAATAGGTAGAATTACCGGCCACTCCAAGGACCGGCGGTGTAGATTAGCTGTTCTGCCTATAGGGATTAAACATATATCTAGGAGGTACGTGACACTACTCCGCTGGTGTGACACAGCAGCAAAGTGTTTGATTTTTTTGTCAAATTGAGGTTTGGGGGCTGCTATTTTCACATTTTGTAAAGTAACACAGGGTGACTGGAGGGAGATAAAACAAATAATTTTGTTTCTCAACAGAGAGCACACTAGTCTTGCTTTAAAAAGCTATGCAAATGGGGTCTCAGGGCTCGAGTCGAGCGGAAACGCATGGGAACGGCGTTCCCGCACTTCTCCCACAGCGGGAATGCTGCGGGAATGCAGCGTTCCCGCTGTGGCCCGGACCCGAACGCCGCAGCCACGTGCATCCTGTTAGAACAGCCCGCTGACCGGAAGTGGAGCCGCTCAGCTTCACTTCCTGTCAGCGGCGTTGAAGCAGGAAGCACTGCAATGTGCGGCGGCAGCGGCAGCAACCACAGAAGAAGCAGAGGTGAGCTGGGGACAATATCCATGACACTGGGGGGACAATATCCATGACACTGGGGGGACAATATCCATGACACGGGGGACAATATCCATGACACGGGGGCAGGGCCGGTGCAAGCTTTTTTGCCTAGTCAGGCGAAGGTCTGTTTTGGTGCCCCCCCCCCGTCATGTCAAGCCAATCAGGATAGAGATGCATAATAATCTCTATCGTGAGTGTTCGGTGTCGTCACGCAGAGATTAAAGGATGCTTAAAGTTGGTCTTGCAAGGACAACCTTTAGCAGCGTTGTGAGTCACTGATTGGGGGGACAGCCACCAGTGCTGTCTTTATGGACTTATATAAACACTGTCTTTCTTCTGGAAAGGCAGTAGTTACATTTGTCAGACTGTAGGAACAACATATTTGGGTATATTTGCGGCCCCCAGCTCATGTATGGGTATATATTTGCGGCCCCCAGCTGCTCATATGGGTATATTTGCGGCCCCCTGCTCATGTATGGGTATATATTTGCGGCCCCCAGCTCATGTATGGGTAATATATTTGCGGCCCCCAGCTGCTCATATGGGTATATTTGCGGCCCCCTGCTCATGTATGGGTATATATTTGCGGCCCCCAGCTCATGTATGGGTATATTTGCGGCCCCCAGCTGCTCATATGGGTATTATTTATGGTATAAATTTTCCCCCAGCGAGTCTCTTACCTCTCTGCTCAGCTGACTGTGTCTGATTGGTATAGCAATAGTGAACAGTTGATTGATAGACAACTGATTAATATTGAATAAAATGTAAAGTTATGAATAAATAAAAGTGTCCTTTAAAAATGCCAAATAGAAAAAGAGTAAAAATGTGCAAAAAATACGAATATGGGTCAATTAGTGCAAATGAGTGTTCAAAGTGCAGCAATTCAATACTCAAAAGAGTGTTGTTGATTGAAGACAAGTGTGTCAATCTTCTCTGTGGTATGTATACCAGATCTTCTCTTTAAGGTGTCCCTCAAAAGGAATAAAACATAAAGGCAATAATAGTGCAGATGGTCGTACTGAAAATGGAGTAATTCAATAGAATCGATGTATGTACCACTCACATTTATTGGAGCCTAAGGGAATCCAGGCTCAAGGAAGATAGCTTGCGGCCAAATATAGGGTGGCACGTCCCTCCTTTCGTTTATGGTGGTTACTAGATAAAGCAGAGAGAATCGGGAGACGGCACTCCCATGGCGTAACTCTGTGCGTATATTTGGAAAATTGAAATAAAATTAGTCACACTCACCGAGTATAGAGCCTCTCAATACCAGGCTCAAGGAATACCGCCTTGACACATATTTTGGTTGTTTTTTATGTGTTTTTACCATACCTTAGGCTGCACTTAACTATTTATTAGTGATCCACATAGCACTTTAATCAATTTTCTAAACCAATAAGCGCCCACACTGTATAGTGTATATCCGTATACACATTTTCTAATCGACTGTGTCTGATTGACTGTGACAGTGTGCACAGCACTGCTCACTGCTGCCTGCTGACTTCTGCTGCCTCACCTTGGCACTGCAGGCCCCCCCGTCGCCCGCTGGCGTTCTAGTTCTACTCAGTCCACACTCTCAGGCAGTCAGGGAGGGAGTGAGACGAGAGACCAGACCACCAGGGACAATCAGGGACCAGACCAGGTAGTAGGTTTTTTAGTAGCAACAATTTTTTAGGCTTAGCTTAAGCTAGGCACCGCCACCATCGCTCTCTGCGTCCCCCTCGTGTGACACGTGACGTCACGTCTCGAGGCGACTGGTGCGAGCGGCCGCTGGCGCTGGCCAGGCATGTGATGCACACGTGCACACGCACCTTTCCCGCTCGCCTGTGATTGGATTCGGGAAGCAAGGCCAGGCAGGGAACCACGTGGTGCTTGTTGTCCCCTCCCTCTCATTGCCCCCTTCCAATCCCAGGCAGGGGCGGATCCAGAGACTAGTCTCGGGAGGGGCACTTACAGAAAATAAGGTGTTTTAGCAGAGAGCCCGACTCACGAGAATTTACAGAGGGCCCGGCTCACAGGAGCTTACAATCTAGAGGAGCAGAGGGTCCGGCTCACAGGAGCTTACAATCTAGAGGAGCAGAGGGCCCGGCTCACAGGAGCTTACAATCTAGAGGAGCAGAGGGCACCCAGGAGCTTATAATCTAGAGGAGCAGAGGACACCCAGGAGCTTACAATCTAGAGGAGCAGAGGGCACCCCGGATTTTACAATCTAGAGGAGCAGAGGGCACCCCGGATTTTACAATCTAGAGGAGCAGAGAGCCCCAGCTCACACATGAATTTGCCCCCAGCTCAAGGATTTGCCCCAGCTCATGGATTTGCCCCCAGGTCATGGATTTGCCCCAGCTCATGGATTTGCCCCAGCTCATGGATTTGCCCAGCTTCATGGATTTGCCCCCAGGTCATGGATTTGCCCCAGCTCATGGATTTGCCCCAGCTCATGGATTTGCCCCAGCTCATGGATTTGCCCAGCTCATGGATTTGCCCCCAGGTCATGGATTTGCCCCAGCTCATGGATTTGCCCCAGCTCATGGATTTGCCCCCAGGTCATGGATTTTGCCCAGCACATGGATTTGCCCCCAGGTCATGGATTTGCCCCCAGCTCTCACCTGGATGAGACTCAGTACCACCTGATTAGCCGGACCACGTGACCGGCTGCGCACGCACACAGCCGCATCCACTTCACAGGACGGACTGTTCAAGACCGGGCAGGCGCTCTCGCGCTGCCCGGCATCTGGGTCCCTCAACCCCCGGGCCAAATCTCGGGGGTCGGTCATCCGAATCGGATGACCGATTACACCCCGGGCCGGCGCCCCTCACACTGGCAGGACGCCAGACAGTAAGGCGGCCGCCTGTGCCGCCTTACGTTAGCGCCGGCCCTGCACGGGGGCAATATCCATGAGACCTGGGGGGCAATATCCATGAGACCTGGGGGCACAATCAATGAGACCTGGGGCCAATTTCCATGAGACCTGGGGGGCAATATCCATGAGACCTGGGGGCAATATGCATGAAACCTGGGGGGCAATTTCCATGAGACCTGGGGGCAATTTCCATGAGACCTGGGGCAATATCCATGAGACCTGGGGCAATATCCATGAGACCTGGGGGGGGCAATATGCATGAGACCTGGGGGCAATATCCATGAGACCTGGGGGGCAATATCCATGAGACTTGGGTCAATATGCATGAGACCTGAGGCAATTTCCATGAGACCTGGGGGCACAATCAATGAGACCTGGGGGCAATTTCCATGACACCTGGGGGCAATATGCATGAGACCTGGGGGGAAATTTCCATGAGACCTGGGGGGCAATATCCATGAGACCTGGGGGCAATATCCATGAGACCTGGGGGGCAATATCCATGAGACCTGGGGCAATATGCATGAGTCCTGGGGGGGGCAATATCCATGAGACTTGGGGCAATATGCATGAGACCTGGGGGGCAATTTCCATGAGACCTGGGGGCAATAGCCATGAGATCTGGGGGGCAATTTCCATGAGACCTGGGGGGCAATAGCCATGAGACCTGGGGGCAATAGCCATGAGAGCTGGGGGCAACAGCCATGAGACCTGGGGGCAATATCCATGAGACCTGGGGGGCAATATCCATGAGACTTTGGGCAATATGCATGAGACCTGAGGCAATTTCCATGAGACCTGGGGGCACAATCAATGAGACCTGGGGGCAATTTCCATGACACCTGGGGGCAATATGCATGAGACCTGGGGGGCAATTTCCATGAGACCTGGGGGCAATATCCATGAGACCTGGGGCAATATGCATGAGTCCTGGGGGGCAATTTCCATGAGACCGGGGGGCAATAGCCATGAGACCTGGGGGGCATTATCCATGAGACCTGGGGGTGGGCAATATCCATGAGACCTGGGGGGCAATATCCATGAGACCTGGGGGCAATATCCATGAGAGTGGGGGGCATTATCCATGAGACCTGGGGGCAATATCCATGAGAGCTGGGGGCATTATCCATGATAGCGGGGGGGCATTATCCATGAGACCTGGGGGCATTATCCATGAGAGCTGGGGGGCATTATCCCTATACGAGCTGGGGGGCATTATCCATACGAGCTGGGGGCAATATATACCCATATGAGCTGGGGGCAATTATATCCATGTGAACTGGGGAAAATATATCCATATAACCAGTGCTGTGCATATTATTCTGGGGGCTCAGTGCTGTGCATATTATTCTGGGGGCTCAGTGCTGTGCATATTATTCTGGGGGCTCAGTGCTGTGTATATTATCCTGGGGGCTCAGTGCTGTGTATGTTATTCTGTGGATTCAGCGCTGTGTATATAATTCTGGGGGGGGTCTGTGCCTGAAGATATATATATATATATATATAAAATGCGTTAGTCCAGTTGCCACAATCACGAGTATACCTGTACGTAGTGATACCTTTCACTGATCAGTATAGATTCCAGTTTACACTCTTGAAAGCTTGTCTTTTAAATGTAATGCTAACCCAATAAAAATTGTATCACCACGTACTGCTATACTCGTAATGTATATATATTTTCTTCAGGTAATAGAGGTTGTGGAATTCGTGGGTGAGTTCCCTCACTTTTTTTCCCAGGACTTGACCCCTGTGGGGTCTTGATATGCTAATGATTGCTTTTCAATGTATTGAAATACAGAATCAAATTAACCCTTTCGCTGCTGAGGCTTTTCCCGCCCCTGTGCTGAGGTCATTTTTACCGGTTTTGCTCATCATGTTTAAACGTGTTTTGAAGGCTTGTTTTAGTATATGACCCAGACATATTATATATCGTTCTTTCCGTCAGACTCGGTAGATTCATAATATGTCATTATTATATGTATACGTTATGTCATGTCTGTATATTATAACAAAAAATTCAATAAAATATGTATTTTCAATAATTTACAATGTGTAAAGTGTTTTTTTTCACATTTTAACATGCGAGCAATTGCGGTTATATTTTGTATGGGGTGCGCTTGTTAAAAAAATTAGAGATGGGGTCTCGTTACATTTTTTTTTGGGGAAAATTACACTATTTTTAACAAACGCACCGCATACAAAAATCGTTGGTGCAGCATCATTGTTCACATTATAATTGAAATGGGAACAATATTGCTGCATTAACAAACCAAAAAAAATAAAAAAAAGTGTTTTTTTTTTTTTTTATAATTTCTTTTTAATTTTTTTTTATTTTTATTTTTCATTTGTTTTTTTTTTTACAACATTTTTCACTTTCATGTTTGGTATCGTTGGAACGGCCATGCTCTGGCCGATCCAACCATACCAAAATTTAACCCCTAACTGCCACGGATCGGGAGATAGGGAGTTCATTGGAACTCCCTATCTCCACCGTTGGTGGCAGTTAAGGGTTAAGTCCAGGACTGGCGTCATCGTGCTATGCACGATGACGCCAGTCCTCAGGGGGAGTTCCCGGAGGCTTGGCCGACATCCAAGATGTCGGCCAGCTCCGGGAAAGGATCGCGAACCGGCGCTTTTCAGCGCCGATTCGCGATCCAGCTCCCCAGGGTTAATGCCAGGCATCATTTGGAAGGGCAGGCTCTGCCCTTCCAAATGATGCCTGGGTTAACCCCCGCAGAGCCGCCGATCGGGAGGGAGAGAGGTCCAAAGGACCTCCCCCCCTCCCTTTCAGGCGCCTCCTCCGCACATGCGGGGGGGGCGCCTGAATTGGGTGTCATCGCGCTGCCGCGATGACACCTAATTCCGGCGGCTGTGGTCCCGGATGCGCGGCTGACATCCAGGATGTCAGCCCGCACCGGGGGGGCCAGCGATCGGCCGGAACCCGGCCGAACGCTGACCCCAATGGGAGGACGCGCTCAGCGCGTCCTCCGCATACCAGCGGGAATGCTGAGGACGCGCTCAGCGCGTCCTCAGCATCGAAGTGGTTAAATTGATTTTGGTTAGGGATGTGCGTTTCGGGTTTCGGAATTTTCATGAAATTTCCCGATTCGTGTTTTCGGATGCGGCCGATTTTCCGAAATTTTTTAGAACCGAAAATGGCAGATCCAAAAAGTTTTCCGAGTCGAAACGATTTTTTTTTTCGGAATTTTCGAATGGACTTGAAATGTGTCAAATCGAAATTTATCATTTTAATATGATTAAATAAAGTTGTGAAATGTATATTCAATTATTCATAAGAAAAAAAGGATCTTTATTTAATAAAAAAAAAACACGATAGAATCGCCAGAATTATCGTAGACACTTTGAAACGAGGAGAACAGACGTTCCGAAAAAACGAAAATTTCCGAAATTTCCGAAAAGTTGATACAAAAAACGAGCAAAGTGACCCGAAAATACGAAAAATGGTCGATATTCCGAAAAAAAATTGTACACGAAAAACGATCCGAACCGGACCGAATCGAAACAGCAATCGGTCGAAACGAGCCAAATAGAAAAGTTTAAACATCCGAACAAATCGAACCGAAAAAAAAATCGGTGCACAAGCCTAATTTTGGTAGAGAAAGAGTTTAAAAAAGGAAAGTCAAAGTTGTGGGTTGGAGAATAATAAATGATTAAACTATGTAGTCACAAGATCCTTAGGAAAGCCATTGACTTTTCCTATTTGCCTCATCCATCTATTCTCTATAGTTTAAAGCAAAGAGTTGTGAGGATGGTCCATCCATTCATTTTCTTCTGTACTGTTATGTAAAGATAAACCACATCTTCAGCTGGGGGTCTAGTGGTCTTGCTGTATGTGTCATTAGGTGTCTTGCCCAAGCAAACTTTCTGGGAAAATACTATGACTGGGATTTTAAACCACATCTCCACAGTTGTAGAGCAGTAATGTTACTTCTACTCTACTCAGCTGACATGGTTGTTGTCTTTCCATCAATTTATTTAGCTTAGCTGTTTTAGTCATTGTTTGCTCATAATCGTTGTTACTTCCTGCTACTAATTTCTTACATGGAAAAAGTTAGCCTTGTGGCCCTATTCTGCACAGAGCTCTAAAATGGGGCCGCCAATGGGGAAAGCTTGTGCCTGCATGTTTCCCTATAGTGTCCCCATTTTAGTGTGAAATTACAGGGCATGCATTATCTCAGCATCTTGCCCTGGAACACAGCGCTACCTGCAGTAATACTCGCATAGGACTCCATGCAGGGTTGCACATCTAGGTCATGCGCCCTGTGTGATCTCTTTCCCGTGAAATCGTGCAGCGAGGAGGAGTGATCGCAGAGAGAGACTGGGAACTATTTTATGTGAGAAAGATAACCCCCCTGGTAGGCCTGGAATTCCCTATGGTGGAGATGCAGGGGTCATTTGGACCATACACGATTACGTGTCATAGGTGTGCAACAGCAAGTCAATGCAAGGGGAAGGGGCCATACATTGGCTGGGTGCCAGCCCAGGAAAGGGAGCCTGTGAACTCCTTGATGACTGTATGCAATAGTTTCTATTTAAGTTTTGTTTGTATATGTTTGTATTTTGATAAAGGCTCAAATGAGCTGAAACGTTGATGCATTTGCAATAAGGATTGGACTTTTATGTGAAGACCCGTGAGTGCCCTCGGTTAGTTGAGACTAATATATATATATATATACACTATATTGCCAAAAGTGTTCGCTCACAAGTTCATATGTGAGTCAAGGCAGGTGAGCGAATACTTTTGGCAATATAGTGTATATATCATTTCGAGAGATGATTTACAGGTTTGAAGGCAGAGGTAAAACAAGCCCTTTGAAGAATGGTCATTTCTTTATTGAGAGGAGGCATGGGAGAGGAAGGAGGGATAGAATCTAGCCTCTATGACCCTTTACAAGGTGTCTAGATGGTTTACTTTTTATTCAGGTTATTTTTGAGGAATTATTCTTTGGTCTATATGCATGGACAAGCATTAACATGATTAATGATGTATTTCTTTCAAAGTTTATGAGTACAACTGTAATGATGCTAAGTCAAGTTAATAAATAAAGATATCGGATACATAACTGAATGTTTGCAGACACCTGAAAGATCTTCAGAGTAGAGAAAATTACTACAAATGATGAAAACTGTGACTATAACAGTCAACAATCTTTACTTCCTTTTTCAGTTGCGTTACTGGAAATAAATACAGGAATACGTGTATCTGCACATATTGGTAATATTATGGCTAGAATACCTCATTTCTCATATAAAGTCCCCTGTGAAAAGGGTTTTTGTTGCCTTGTGATTTTTGCACAACAGACATAAATGGGTGTTTGACAAAGGACAAGTTGTTCAAGGGCATAGTGGTATTAGGTATTTTCAAAATACCCTTCGTTGTTAATTTTAAAGCTGAATGATGGGAAAATTCATGTCTTCTTCTACAAAAATGTCTGCGGGAAATCTGAAAATAATGTAACATACACGCACAGGTGTGAGACACTGTAGGGGTCAACTAAAGACCAGAGAAAATAACCAGACTGACATTGTTTAGTTTTATTAACTCATCCATAATTAGCTCATAGCTTTGCTACAATTTAGCTAGTGCCATATGGGCTAATGTAGCAGTGAAAATGACCCCCCATGCAGATGGCAGTCTGTCACAGTGGAGGAAGATTAGAATAAAACCAACACTACTCTCTTACTATTTACATTTAGTACTAATCCATAAAAGACACGTTGTTTTAGTACAAACACTGTTGTGCATCTCTATGAATCAGCCTTCGATGCAAGTGATGGATTGCACATGGCATGACAATTCCTGCACGGCAAAATCGGCAATAATCTTTTACATATTTAACTAATATTTACCTTGGGTCAAGGCTTTCGTTTTTCCAGGTTTCCATCAAAATGATTGTAGCTGTGTAAACAGGAGTTACAGTTTCTTTGCTCGCGGTGACCGCTGATGTGGCGCAGAGGATTTGAATGTTTCGCTGAGACTGGATGCCAAATGATGTGTCGTTTAATAATCAGTGGCATACAGAGCACTTTTCAAAATGCCACCAGTTCGAGCATCTGTTGTTATTAGGTAAAATGGTCAGAAGCTGTACAGCACTTTAATTCTGCTTCTCACATCACTTGCAGAGCAAGGAAAATATGCATTTTGTGTACAAATCTAATGTTTGTGAGCTGCTGTTCCGGTTGCTTTTGTTAATTTTTCTCTCTATTTTTTTTTTATCTTCAGACACAAAAGACACGTTTGATGCTTTAAATAACCACCATAAAAAATGGAATGTCCGTGAAACTACTGGCCATATTTTTTAATTTTATGAAATATTTAAAATAACAGTTATGATGAGGTAAGGTGTGGTATGGTATGGTATGCTCAGCAGCTCATGGAGATTAATTTAAAGATTAAGTTGATGTCTTGAATTCCTTTTTTTGGGGAAAAACTTTGCATGCCAGAGTAATATAAAAAGGACATGTTTGCTGCACATAAATCTGACTTTAGTTATCTTGTTACGCTTGAATAAGTTTGAAATAATGGTAGAAAACACAACTGGAAGGTAACATGCCAGTCTGTGGCGAGGTTCCACCCAAGACATTAAGCTAATGTCTGGAAGTGTTGGACAACAATCTTCTGCAGTTACCACAACCAAGCCATTCTGGTGTTAAGTGATTTTGAAAACCCTTTCTGAAAAAAACTTACTTACCTCAGGTCGCATGGTGCAGAGGACAACACGATCCCTGTGTTCTTCCGCAGCTCCTTACGGGGCAATGCACAATCAAGCTCTTGTATAACTCACATGGAGTTGCAGTGGCTTCCTTGGAGTTGTATGGACTCCAGGAGTCAATTCCCATGATGACTTGCAGCACTGCTAGGGTATCTGTCTGTGGCTCACTATTACTTTGGTCCCATCCTCAAATAGAGTGACTGGATCAGAGAATTTTCAATTCTCTTGATGCTAACTGACCAATAAGTACCATTCACTTTTCCATTGTCTACAACAGATGCCTATTCCAGTGGGCAAATACATGTGGATACATTGGGATCAGCATCTGACCTTACTTTAATTATACCTTAAAAGGTTTTATTTAACAGGGCAGGTTTACGGGATTAGGGGGAAATTCCCTTGGAGTCTTTCTCATAAAACCACATTCACATGCCATACAATAATTTTGGTTAGTAGTAGGTACTAAGGTCCATACACTTTATGTCTTCTCTGAAATACAGTACACTTCAGTTTGTTACTGATTCCATGGCAGGTCATTTATACATTTGTCTTCAATTGCATGCCCACCTGTAGTGACAATATGGACATCTCCAACTTTAGGAACCCAACTTGGTCACATTCCAGCTACCAATGCAGAAACATTGGTTATCTACTTGGATAGTGTATGTCGGGGACTATACAAAGTAGGGTTGAAATGTGGCAAGTGCACTGGTTGTGTGTTTTTGGTCTTGAGAGTTGATCAAAGGTTAGACTATATCACCCTGTAATGTATTGGGTTTAAGCATGCATCAGGAGCGAAAGCTTACTATTACATACTTTCTCCAATGGTGGCACTGCCTAGTACTTCAACCTTACTGGGTGGTGGAAATTACAAACTGTCTTAGATCAGAGATTCATAAACCTATTCCCTTGAATACCATTAACCCTGTTGCTTTCCTTGAAACCATTAAACCTGTTGCTTTCAGGCCTGCTAGAAGGCCTTCTGAGAGATGAAAATTCAAAACTCATTGCAAGAGTCGCACCTTCTGAGTTCTAGCTCAGTACTGGAATATGGGTCACCTGCCCTCCTATCAAGAACTGCAACAAATTCTGACCAATGTACAGATTATGGAAGAGCTCACTACCAAGCTGCATAATACTCCACATACATACCTGAGTGTCTTAGCCCCCTGGCATGAGATCCTCATTCTCCCCTGAGTGAGCTACAGGGTCTCTGGGTAGCGCTTTTCTAGGTCTGTGCCCCTCTTTGTTGTATCTTTTCCCTCTTTCTCACTAGCTGGTCTGGTTTTGCTTACTACCTGTCTTTGTGGCTACCTTTTAAGTTTTCATTGGGTCCTATGGTTATCCTTTGTAGTTTCAAAGTTGGCTCTACCTTTTTGCCCCCTCTTTATCGTATCATGTTATGTTGGTAATAGTGTGACCCCAAGGTCTTCTCTACCTTCTACTGTATGTGTTAAAAACATTTACTAAACAATGAATTTGCAAGAAAATAATTATCTTCTTTTCAAAAGCCAAAAACTCTATTCTCTCTTCAGATACTTAAGTTGGTTTAATTGACACTCATGGGTTAGTCTTAAAAAATGTTTATCTGATGTTAGATATGCTTGGCAGATGATGTAAAATGGCATAAGTCTGTGATCTTGAACACCAGGCACCTGCTTTACTCTTCTTTTGCACCTGTTTTTATTTTTATTCATGTTCCCCATGTCAGTTTGCCTGACTGTCGATATTCAACAATAAATTCTCATTTTCTGTTATATTTAGAGATATTTCCTCTAGGGTTTTTTATTTCACTGTGTAGACAAGTCTTCAGCTTTCAATATTTGAGAATCTTTTATTTTAAAGAGAGAGTAAATTCAGAAATACTATGCTTATAATTGCCTTGTGTTAAGGTTCCATGTTGCTGCATGCGTTCATGTGGAGGTCAAATAAAAGGTATCTTTAGGAGATTTTTTTAAATGAATAAAGCTGAATGCATGATTATCCATCGAGGAAACGCTGACCCAGCACCCTGTCATTCCTGGATGGACTACACATTTTTCCAGCAATGGTGAACCATTGCTAGATGACAATGATGTGACTTGATGTCCAACAAGAAAACTGAAAACCCAGTACTACTTCCAACTGTAAAATGTATCTCCTTAATAAGTGATCATAGACTACTAATCAAATAAAATGATCTAATTTATCTGAATTTAGGATCCTTGGAGAGGACACTGAAACTCCTGACATATGTCCTGTACACTGTTGTGTTTTCAGTCACTATTACTTGTGTTAAACCCAGAGGCATATTTCATTATCCTACAAATTATGTACTGTCATTCAGTGCTTCTTCCAAAAGGCTATGAATACAAATGTTCCTTTGACGCGCCCCTACAGATGCAATTTTATTTGGACAGTGCAATTTTCTGGGCCCTAGAGGCATATTTGTGCCAAAAGCAAAAGGCAGCTTCGATACAAACAGTTCACACACAATATGATATTTTAATAAATATTTGTATGTTGTTATACCTATCGTCATTCCTGGTTTATATCGTCTTAAAATGTTTTGCTTAGGTACCTAAATAATAAAGTTGAGCTTTACGTCCGTTAGCTCCTTGCAGTTGCCACTTTTTGAGAAGAAATTAATACAAGTAAAATCAAATAGCTTTATCCCAAGAATGGCAAGGCCTAAGGAAAATCAAATATTACCAATTACGAAACTTACATGGAGATTTTGTTTCATGGCTTTCGGTGACTCCTGGAAGCTCCTGATATTGACTGAAGAATCTCTGCAGGGACCTTCTTGCATTCCTATTGGGAACTGAATTATGTAACAATAGTTACTGTCAACCTAGTATATATTATGAGGGCACTCCAACATGCAAGACCATTTAATTTAATTTCAATGGTCATGGTGTGCTCAGGGTCCTCCTTCCCCTGGCTTTCCTAGGGGGTTTTGACAACCTACAAAAGAAATCTCTCTGACCACATAACAGCTATAGCTACACAGCCTTTCGACGTTTTCAGTCAACCTGCAGAGCTTTGAAAGACATCAGGTTGGCTGTGTGAGCACTAGCTACACATGTGCAAATCGTGTGGCTTATGCATCTTTCTGACGCAGGAGCTGTAAACACTAACGAAGGCTAAGGGAAGACACGGCACACGAGAAGAGGTTGAGCAATGACCTACTTTGCCCAAATTAATTTGATCTTTGCATGGAGTGAGGCAGAATACTAACAGTGCACAATGTTGTCCAAACGTAATGGTAGTTTGAGCATAGGATTAAGGCTAGGGTCAGACGAAAGCATTTTTCCCCGCGAACGTGAAAAAGTGCGTCCGAACGCATTGACGTATTTTTTCACGGAATGCGCAAAAATGGTCAGACGACGCGCATTTTCGGGCGTGATTCTGTACGGATCGTCAATAAAACTCTTTTTGCGTCTGGACGTTATGTTGGCTGGACATTAGCAGCGTCTGACGTCTCCTAATCACGCACACACGCCGCAATGCCGCAGCTGCGCACTCAGTACGTCAGTACTAGCGGTTCAGCGTTCTCAGAAAAATGCATTCAAATTCAACTTGCGTTGCACGGCCAGACTTTTGTGCGGCCGTACATCGTATATTGGCCGTCATTGCCTGGCATCTGCTGCTAGTGCGCCCGTAATTATGTGCGCCAGAACGCACGTTAAAAGTGCGCTGGTCTGACCCCAGCCTGAGCTCTGTATGTGTTTCTACCTGCTTTTGCACTTTACAGCTCAGGAGTCACAGGAGCCACGTCCTACTTCTGCTGCTTTCCTGCACTATTCTGAAGCTGATATCACACTGGGTGGAGCTTCGTCTGCTGATGTTTTCCTTCCCTTTGGCAATTTTGATGTACAATGCTGAGTAGGGATGACCCGAACACTCCCCGAGTTCGGTTCGAGCCCGAACCCGAACTTCCCATTTGTTCGGGACCGAACCCGAACCCGGTTTTTTAGAGTGCCCTCCAAGAGGGCATATATGCTACATATTTGCCATAAAAGGTGTATGGGGTCCGGGTAGTGCCCTGGGGGACAGGAAACAAGGACAAAAAGTTTTAAAAAAAAGTTTTTAAAGGGACAGTGAGTTTTCCATGAAATAAGGGTTAAAAATAAAAATGAAAAATTCCTTCAAATATCGTGCTTCGGAGGTCCCCATAACCTGCCCGTGAAGTGGCGGATTTCTAGGATGTATAGAAACATTTAAAAACAAATAAATGACGTTTCATATGACGGTAAATGCTTTTCCTTAAGGCTGGTGTCAGACGAGCGTAGTGTTCACGTCCGTGATTGCGCCTAAAAGTACGTCCGTGATAGCATGAAAGAAAGTCCATTGGAGCCTGACACATGAAGTACGTCCGCACTGAACTGCGGACGCACAACGGCCGCGGCAAACGGACGCAGGTTAGGCAAGAACGTAATACTGCTAGAACGGACGTGCGGAGTGCGCTGCGTCCACAACGTCTGCATAGCTTTGTGTGTGAGTGATGGAGCATGGTCAGACGGACTGCATTTATACGTCCAGCATTTTTGACGGACAGAATGTTTTTTCATTGTAATTTATTTTTCCCTCCTACATCCGTCAAAAATAACTTCAGTGAAAAAACGGACTGTGTGACCACTACTGCGTCATCCGTACTGACGATGTCCGTACTGCACGGACATACAGCCCGTAGAAATCACGCTCGTCTGACCCCAGCCTTAATCTATCCATAAACAACTGCTTGGGCGGCAGTCTGTATGAAAAGAGGAGACATTTTCAGACACGCAGAAAAAGTTTACTGATTTTTTGGCGGTGAAAAGCAGGAGAATGACTGGAGAATGGAAAATTCTACACCAAATAGCCGATTTGGAAAGTGAGATAAATGGGAGAATTTTTCTGGTTTGGCTATTTTGACCTAGAATTTTCCATTCTCCAGTCATTCTCCTGAGTTTCACCTTTCTCTGAATAACCCTGTCAGGGTTATTCAGAGAGCGGTGAAGAGCAGGAGAATGACTGGAGAATGGAAAATTCTAGGTCAAAATAGCCAAACCAGAAAAATTCTCCCATTTAGGCTAGGGTCAGACTAGCAAATTTTTAACGTGCGTTTAGGCGCACTTAATCACGGCCGCACTAGCAGCAAATGACGGGCAATGATGGCCAATATACGAAGTACGGTCGCACGAAAGTCCGGCTGCGCAACGCAAGTGGAAAATGAACGCATTTTTTCGAGAACGCAGAACCGCTAGTACGAACGTACAGAGTGCGCTGCGTCCACTAGCGGCGTGTGTGCGTGATTTAGAGACGTCAGACCCTGCTCATGTCTGGCCAACATAACGTCCAGACACCCAAAGTTTCCTGGTTTGGATCCGTAAAAAATCACGCACAAAAATGCGCATCGTATGACCGTTTTCGCGCAATCCGCGAAATAATACGGCAATGCGTTCGGACGCACTTTTTGACGGTCGCTGCGAAAAATGCGTTAGTCTGACCCTAGCCTTATCTCACTTTCCAAATCGGCTATTTGGTCCAGATTGTTCTCTTTTCCTGCCATTTTCCTGGTTTTCACCTTTCTCTGAACAACCCTGAGAGAGAGGTGAAAGCCAGGAGAACTGGCAGGAGAAGAGCACAATCTAGACCAAATAGCCGATTTGGAAAGTGAGATAAATGGGAGAATTTTTCTGGTTTGGCTATTTTGACTAAGAATTTTCCATTCTCCAGTCATTCTCCTGAGTTTCGCCTTTCTCTGAATAACCCTGTCAGGGTTATTCAGAGAGCAGTGAAGAGCAGGAGAATGACTGGAGAATGGAAAATTCTAGGTCAAAATAGCCAAACCAGAAAAATTCTCCCATTTAGGCTGGGGTCAGACTAGCAAATTTTTAACGTGCTTTAAGGCTAGGGACAGATGAGCGCATTTTCTGCGGCCACCGTCAAAATGTACGTCGATGCGTGCGCACGCATTTTTTCACGGAATACGCTTAAGTGGTCAGACGATGCGCAATTCTGGACGTATTTCATGACGATGGGGTGAAAAGAAGTCTAGGGAAATCCGGCTGTTTGAACGTTATGTTGGCCGCACACTAGCAGCGTCTGACATCTCCTAATCACGCACACACGCTGCTATGCGGCCGCAGCGCACTTTGTACGTCAGTACCAGCGGTTTAACATTCTCGAAAAAATGCGTTCATTTTCCACTTGCGTTGCGCGGCCGGACTTTTGTGCGACCGTACTTCGTATATTGGCTGTCATTGCCCGTCATCTGCTGCTAGTGCGGCCGTGATTATGTGCGCCAGAACGCGCGTTCGCACTGCCTCAGTCTGACCCTAGCCTTAGGCGCATTTAATCACGGCCGCACTAGCAGCAAATGACGGGCAATGACGGCCAATATACGAAGTACGGTCGCATGAAAGTCCGGCTGCGCAACGCAAGTGGAAAATGAACGCATTTTTTCGAGAACGCAGAACCGCTAGTACGGACGTACAGAGTGCGCTGCGTCCACTAGCGGCGTGTGTGCGTGATTTGGAGACATCAGACCCTGCTCATGTCCGGCCAACATAACGTCCAGACACCCAAAGTATCCTGGTTTGAATCCGTAAAAAATCACGCACAAAAATGCGCATCGTATGACCATTTTCGCGCAATCCGTGAAATAATACGGCAATGCGTTCAGACGCACTTTTTGACGGTCGCTGCGAAAAATGCGTTAGTCTGACCCTAGCCTTATCTCACTTTCCAAATCGGCTATTTGGTCCAGATTGTTCTCTTTTCCTGCCATTCTCCTGGTTTTCACCTTTCTCTGAACAACCCCGAGAGAGAGGTGAAAGCCAGGAGAACTGGCAAGAGAAGAGCACAATCTAGACCAAATAGCCAATTTGGAAAGTGAGTTAAATGGGAGAATTTTTCTGGTTTGGCTATTTTGACCTAGAATTTTTACTTCTCCAGTTATTCTCCTGCTTTTCACCGCTCTCTGAATAACCCTGTGAATGTTTAATCCCGAGGTGAAAAATAACATTGCTTTAGATTTTTTTCAAACACCAGTTAACCACTTGGCTGCTATGGATGCGCTCAGCGCGTCCAGCCAAGTGGTTCTCCTGTGCTATGGACGCGCTGAGTGCGTCCATGCACAGCAGGCAGCAATCCGCCGGATTCCGGCAAATTGCTGCGCCCCCCGGTGGGGCAACATCTTGGATGTCAGCCCAGCAATCTGGGACCCCGGTGGAGCAATTATATGTCATCGCGGCGGCGCGATGACATCTAATTCAGGCGCCCCCCCCCCCGCATGTGCGGAGGAAGCGCCTGAAAGATAGGGGGAGAAGTCCTTTGGACCTCTCTCCCTCCCGATCGCCGGAGGGCAGAGGGTTAATCCAGGCACCGTTTGGAAGGGCACAGCCTGCCCTTCCAAACGGTGGCTGTGATTAACCCCTGGGGAGCCGGATCACGAATCGGCGCTGAAAAGCGCCAGATCGTGATCCTCTCCTGGAGCTGGCCGACATCTTGGATGTCGGCCAAGCCTCCAGGAACTCCCACTGAGGACTGGCGTCATCATGCATAGCACGATGACGCCAGTCCAGGAGTTAACCCCTAGCTGCCACCAATGGTGGAGATAGAGGGTTCCAATGAACCCCCTATCTCCCAATCCGTGGCAGCTAGGGGTTAATGTTTGATATCGTTGGATCGGCCAGAGCATGGCCTTTCCAAGGATACATGAGCATGAAATTTATTTTTTTTTAAAAAAAAAATTCTAAAAAATTCTAAAAAAAAAATAAACAAGTTTTTTTGTTTGTTTTTGTTTTGTTAATGCAGCAATATTGTTCCCATTTCAATTATAATGTGAACAATAATGCTGCACTAACGATTTTTGTATGCGGTGCGTTTGTTAAAAAAAGCGAAATTTTCCCCCAAAAAAAATGTAACGAGACCCCATTTCTAATTTTTTTAACAAGCGCACCCCATACAAAATATAACCGCAAACGATCGCATGTTAAAATGTGAAAAAATACACTTTACACATAATAAATTATTGAAAATTCTAATTTTATTGTATTTTTTGTTATAATATACAGACATGACATAACGTATACATATAATAATGACATATTATGAATCTGCCAAGTCTGCCGGAAATAACGATATATAATATGTCTGGGTCATATATCAAAATATGGCTCCAAAATGCGGTTAAACATGATGAGCGAAAGCGGTAAAAATGACCTCAGCACAGAGGTGTGAAAAGCCTCAGCAGCGAAAGGGTTAAATGCAGCATATTAGGATGTTTTAGGGAAATTAATTCTCAAATCTCAATCAGAAGCAGACACCACCCCACCCTCAGTATATTGTACAATGTATCAAATTGATTAAAAGACTAAAAACACCTGGTGTTATGCCCGTTTGTAAACAGAGGTCATTTAGAGTTGATAATCTTTCCACATACACTTTAGTTTTTAATTCAATATCTAATAAACCGTTTCTTATAATATTCTGCAGTAAAGAGTCTCTTTATTTCTAGATTTTTAATATTTTTTTAAGCATTTTCTATACTTTTTTCAAAATTTCTTTTTTTTTTTTCGAACTCGAACCGAACACGCCCAAAAAGTTCGAAATTCGTGAACTTTCGAACTGCCAAAGTTCGGGTCGAACTCCGAACCGTCCGAACCCGAATAGCTCATCCCTAATGCTGAGCCCCGTTCAGTTCCTCAGCAACTGCTGAATTGCTGCAGCTCAGCAATTCAGTTTGCTGCAGCAGAGTCACTGAACACTTTGGATGCGAATTTCGAAACAATATGGCCGACGATTTCTTAATGAAAGATTCAGATTATTTTTCGTATGACTCGGACAACAGTTGAGGTATATATGATAAAGAAACGTAGTCAGCACAATTCTGTTTTGTATTCACACACCACAAATGATAGTTTTTATTGAATAAACGTAATGCTTACTTCTGAAACAAAATATAATTGAACTGTAATATATGTCTATGTGCAAGGGGGAAATTATAAGTAAATATTTTGTGCTTTGGTGAACAAAAACCTCAAAATTAACATTGCCGTACTGAATTGTTACTTGCTTCATGGCGGTGGCCATCTTTAATACGTCACGCTCAGCTACTCGCAGCATCTTGTCTGTTCGCTGCAAGTGCTAAGTTAGCAGTGCTGAGCGCTGAGCGGCAGAACGGCGTTCAGTGGCAAGTTGCTAACTTAGCACTTGTAGCGGCTGAGCTACTGAATTGCTATCAACCAAAACAATTATGTGAACTCCCACCTACACATCAGAACACTGCCAGATCCAAGCATCCCTTCTATCTGGGCCCGTAGTGATGACATCATCCTTAAGGCACTAAATACAAAAACATAATTGCCTGATTCTTGTCCTGTCGTGGTCTTTCTAGCCCAAGAGGGCATTTACTTGCCCTGTTCTTTTTCTATGCACTTATCCTTGGCTTAGAATGACTGTTGATCTCTCCCATTCTGATCCTAGGTTGTCTGACATTGGTTCTTTCTTAAATGGACCTGGCTTAACTGGTATTTGTGTTTTTTTAGATTCCATGATCTTTGACTTGTCTCTGATAACATGTAGTACTTTTTTATTTACTTATCTGGCCTTAACAAGTATCAGTCGTTAGGTACTGTCCAGTTTCTGAAAGTTATGGTCATTATAACCTACTCCTATAGTGTAGATTTGAAGGTAACAGCATAGACCTTAATCAGAGGAACATGTCCACTCAGCGATGCGTGCTGGAGCCACCTGGCTCAGCCACAGCCAGTATGATAATATAGAAAACTAGCAGGGTTATTCGGAGAAAGGTGAAAACCAGGAGAATTGGCAGAAGAGAACAATCCAATAGCTGATTTGGAAAGTGAGATAAATGGGAGAATTTTTCTGATTTGGCTATTTTGACCTAGAATTTTCACTTCTCCAGTCATATGTCACATGTATCCCAAAACAGTAAGCTGCAGCGCAGGATTTAGGCTGAAACACTGGTTTTAGTCATAAAACACCTGTTTGACTGACGTACCCTGTTCTCGCACCTCTGGAAAATTCCATTTGAATTTATCTTCAACAGAATATATCATTGCATTAATGAAAAGCAGGGACATATTAAAAAGCAAGTCTGAAAGAAATAATTGTCTATATGTCTTTGCTCTGTAGAAGAAAAATTATTGATTTAATTTTCAAGGACCCTTACGCTCAGTGAATTCAATTTCCCCGAACAAAGGTTTTTTTTCGAATGGATGAGAGAAAAGTAACAAAGAAGTAACCCACATTATACTTAAGGGGTTATTCAAAGGGAGCCGAACTGGCCCTGAAATTGCACCGACGACTAGTGAATTTCCCAGTACGGTATAATTACGTGGCCATTCGGCTATTCAAAGTAGTGATGGGCCGAACACCCTCGTGTTCGGTTCGCATTCGAACACGAACATTTGAAAAAGTGTATGCGTCTAACAGCGTGGGAGACGGGAGGCTGCGCTTGTTGGTGGATCCAGGAATCAGGTGAGTATTAGGCTGGGGTCAGACCAGCGCACTTTTAACGTGCGTTCTGGCGCACATAATTACGGCCGCACTAGCAGCAGATGACGGGCAATGACGGCCAATATACGATGGACAGCCGCACAAAAGTCCGGCCGTGCAACGCAAGTGGAATTTGAACGCATTTTTCTGAAAACGCTGAATAGCTAGTACTGACGTACTGAGTGTGCAGCTGCGGCATAGCGGCGTGTGTGCGTGATTAGGAGATGTCAGACACTGCTAATGTACAGCCTACATAACGTCCAGACGCAAAAAGAGTTTTATTGACGATCCGTACAAAATCACGCCCGAAAATGCGCGTTTTTGCGCATTCCGTGATAAAATACGTCAATGCGTTCGGAAGCACTTTTTCACGTTCGCGGGGAAAAATGCTTTCGTCTGACCCCAGCCTTAGAAAGAAAGAAAAAAAATGTTTTATTTCATGTTCCTTGGGACATTTAAAAATGTCCTCGGATTTTATTTTTTATAGAAATGTCTCGCCTTACCTTAGCCTGGTGGTCAGTCAGTGGAGGATCCCTGGTCCTGGTTGTGGGGGGGGGGTCTGCAGTGGCCGCAGGTGCAGTGGTTCCCTCCCTTCGCCACCTCTCTGCCACATGCACCCGGCCGGCCGGCCTGCCTGCACAGTCGCAGCTCTGTCATCTGGCAGCCGCATGCTCCTCAAGAGATCTTTGGGAGCCCCCGGCGGGCTGCCCTCTATAGTGCCTGATTAGAGGGCCTCATCTGCCTGTGTTTTAGCAACAAGATTGTTTTATCCCATAGGCTTCAATGTTTAAAATATTTCCATTTTAATTCAATATCTAATAAACCATTGCTTATAATATTCTGTAGTAAAGAGTCTCTTTATTTTTAGATTTTTTAAGCATTTTTAAAAAAAAAAATATTTATTTTTTTTCGAACGTTTTGCGAATGCCCATAAAAGTTCGAAGTTCGCGAACTTTCGAATGGCCGATGTTCGATGCGAACTCATGTTCGCATCTAACCGACAGCCCATCCCTATTCAAAAGCTGGCAATTCGCATAATTCGACGATTTATGGTGATCTTCGGCAGCAATGAAATTCCCCCATAGAGAAGTAATGGTTACTGAGAACACCGACCACTAACACCATACAGCACCGAAGTGTCAGTGGAATGCTCAGATTTTCGGTGCTTTCATTCGGCAGGTTTAATCAGGCAAATCCCATAGGTTTCAATGTAAAAAATATTGCCATTTTTAGTGAATATTTATTAAACCATTTATACTTTATGGCTCGGGCCAGACGAGCACAGTGTTCACGTCCGTGTTGCCGCACATTCTAACGTCCGTGGTAGCATACAATTATTATGAGACCCAAACACGAAGTAAGTCTGCACAGAAGTGCGGACGCACAACGCACGCGGCAAATGGACACAGGTTAGGCAAGAACGTAAAACCACTAGCACGGACGTGCAGAGTGCGCCACGTCCGCAACGTCTGCATAGCTTTGTGTGTGAGTGATGGAACGTAGTAAGACGTACTGCTTTATGCGTCCAGCATTTTTGACAGACAAAATGGTTTTTCATATTAATTTTATTTCCCATCTACATCAGTCAGAAAAAACGTCAGTCACAAAAACGGACCGTGTGGCCACTACCTTCTCATCAGTCAGAAAGTACATCCTTTGTGCACGGACGCACAGTCCGCACAGAATGCACTCGTCTGACCCTAGCCTTAATCTGCAGCAAAAAGTCTCTTTATTTTTAGAGATTTTTTTAGGCATTTTTCAGGATTTTTTCGACAAACATTTTTTCAGAATTTTTTTATATAGCGTTTTTTTTAACAGACCTTTTCATTATTATTCATAGGACCTTATATGTAATTTTCAGGCATTTTCGTGCAGTAGTTTTTTTTTTAACCCGTTCATTGGCTTGTCGGCTTTTTCCAGGGGCTGGTTGGCGCTCTGATCAGCGGATCGTCAGCTTTTTTCAGATGCAGACGGTGGTTTTTCGGTGCATCGTCGGGTGTGTTCGGCTTTTTTTTCAGTGGTTTTTCAGATCAATTGGATTTTTTTTCGGCGGTTTTGCAGCGGTTTTTGCGTTTGAATCTGCGGTTTTGCTGCGGTTTTGCTGCAGTTTTTCGAATGTGGTTGGCTGTTCCCTGCGCTTCGGGGACCCTACGGTGAATGCTGAATTCACCGCAGGGTCGGGGAATTTGATTCCCCGAAGTGCAGGGAACGAAAGAGCACCAAAATTCTGGTGGAATTTCGGTGCTCTTTGAATAACCCGGTTAATAAACTCCGATTGGCTTATAAAATATTGACGGATATACAATTTCAATGGCATTTTAACCCCTTCACTGTCAAGTGATTTAAAATTAAACACAGCCAGGTGCCAATTTTGTTGGGCAAATCTTTGATAATTAATTATACTGTTAGAAATATTTGGGGGTATTCCCAATTTAGTCCTTACTGTAATAACGTATTGGTAGGCAGAGGTTGCCATCTGCAGGCCAAATGGAGCTACTGTAGTTCTGAGCTCTGAGCAGGATCAGATGGAGAGATGTCAAGCAGTCATATTCCCAGCTTATTTTAAAATGTTTTGGCACCTCGTGCATCATGCCCAAGGTGCTAAAACTTTGAAGACAGTATCTGGAGCCTAAATGCAAACAAAATTGGTTTGCAACAAACAAATTAAATTTACAATGGTACAGCCTAGCCCTAGAATGTGTTAACACGATCTCGGGCTGCAGCGTCTGCTGCATACACAATCATAGTAATGAAGTGGTTAAGAGAAAGCAAATAATTACAAATTATTATGTACTTCATAGAGTACATAGCTGGGGTAGGATCACAAATAATTATTTATCCTAAAAAAAAGCATGCATTTAACCCTTACAATCCTTTTTATTTTCTTCAAATGATGTGCTGAGTAAAAGATAATTCTGCTACACTCAAGTACAACAAAGTATCATGACACTAAGGCTAGGGTCAGGCGAGCGCATTCTGCGCGGACTGTGCATCCGTGCACAATGGACGTACTTTCTGACTGATGACAAGGTAGTGGCCACACAGTCCGCTTTTGTGACTGATGTTTTTTTTGACTGATGTAGAAGGGAAATAAAATTAATATGAAAAAACATTTTGTCCGTCAAAAATGCTGGACGTCAAAAATGCAGTCCGTCTGACTACGTTCAATCACTCACACACAAAGCTATGCGGACATTGTGGACGCAGCGCACTCTGTGCGTCCGTTCTAGCGGATTTACATTCTTGCCTAATCTGCGTCCGTTTGCTGCGTCCGTTGTGCGTCCGCAGTTCCGTGCGGACGTACTTTGTGTGTGGGACTCCATTGGTCATAATTATATGTTATAACGGACAACAAATGTGCGTCACGGACGTGATCAGTGCGCTCGTCTGACCGTAGCCTATACCACCAGCAGTTTAAACTTTGTAACCCTTGTTGATTGTTCAATAATAGATAGAAAATCAAACTGATAAAGATAGATAATAAAATAGGTCAGATGTTCTGCTTAAGAGGTCAATTTTCTTAGTTTTCTAGCGATGCAGCAATGAAGTACATTATTACAGTAAAGTGTACTAAAGTATCTGTTGGAGATAAATTTGAATAAAACACGCTCTTTTAATTGTTAGCTGCACATTATGAAAATTTATATAAATAAATAAAAATAAATAGGGTCCTGCAGTTTCCTGATAACTGTTGAAATTATCAAAGATCATCTGAGAAATTGTTGTCCAAAATGCCGTGAATTGGAATATTTGTTTCAAGACCGTATCTCCAGAAGGATATAGACATCTTAGAGAGAGTTCAGAGAAGGGCTACTAAAATGGTGTACGGCTTGAAGGAGAAAAGTTACCAGGAAAGGCTTAATGATCTTAACATGTACAGCTTGGAAAAAAGACGAGACAGAGGAGATATGATAGAAACATTTAAATACGTAAAGGGAATCCACAAGGTAGAGGAAGGGAGTATATTTAAAAGGAAACAAAGTAGCAAAACAAGAGGACATAGTCTTAGATTAGAGGGGCAAAGGTTTAAAAGTAACATCAGAAAGCATTATTTTACTGAGAGGGTGGTGGATACATGGAACAGCCTTCCAGTAGAAGTGGTAGAGGCTAAAACAGTAATTGAATTTAAGCAGGCATGGGATAGGCATAAGACTATCCTAAACAAAAGATAAATCCAGGTAAAGTATCCATGTAATTGGGCAGACTAAATGGGCCGAAAGGTTCTTATCTGCCGACATTTTTCTATGTTTCTATGTTTCTAAATAGAAATTTGGTTCATATTTTCATTGAGTTTTTCTTCCGGAACAGTCATTATGATGACTAGTTGTTATCCCTTTTTTTGCTAATTCCTATTTTGTGATTGTACTCATAATAATTTGGCAATTAGTAAATGGATTTTTCAAGTGAGATAAACCATCTTTAACCAAAATTAGAGATGTGCACGTTTTTATTTTGTTTCATTTCGGCACGTTCGGTTTTTCAAAAGTTTCGTTTCGGAGCGTTTCGGCCCATTTTCGTTTTGGCTGATTTCGTTTCGACTCGGTGTTCTGTATCGATTTTTGTTTTGTGAAATCGGGGAATTTTGGTCTTTCGGATCGTTTGTTCTCTTCGTTTCAAAGGGTCCATCCTTGTTCTCGGATTTTCGTTTTGACTTTAGACATATGGTATTTTGGATGCTCCAATATTTTGGTTGATACGGTAATCCTGGCGATTCGTTCCTTCGCACATATCGTTTTTTTACGAAAGATATTTTTTTCTTATGAATATTCATTGCACGACTTTATTTAATCATATTATCTTGTACTGTTAGACTGGGGATTAAGGGACAAGCTAATAATTTATAATATCATATTGAAGGAGCTGAAAGCACTAGAGTGGAAACAAGTGAAAAAAGTGACTAGGTCAAAAGAAAATTCTAGGTCATAATAGCCAAACCAGAAAAATTCTCCCTTTCATCTCACTTTCCAAATCGGCTATTTTGACATAGAATTTTTCATTCTCCAGTCATTCTCCTGCTTTTCACGCTCTCTGAATAACCCTGTCTGGGTGACGTAATAAAGACAAATTACCATGCTGGGGGCCAGAACACAACTAGCCCGTAAGGCTATCGGCTGGAGTTGTTAGACATATCAGATCCAGCTAATAGCTTAACAACTTCCTGAGGTTACTGTAAATTAATGTTCCCTATCCTTGGAATTGGAGCCAATAATTTGTGCCTATCAGAAGAAGAACAAGCGGTTCCATCATAGCTAGTTCTTCTCCTTTCATGATGGTATTAAAAAAAATACAACTTTCAAAAGCTGGTGTTAAATGATTTTTATAAAAGCAAAATCACTTAAAACTTCAATCTAAAGGGATTGAAAAATAACTTCTTTGAGAGATTGGTGCAATCCACCACTTCTTCTGGCCGAGAGCAGCAGAAGACTGGGAACAAATAGTTTCCACTGTTGTTCCACAACTCCCATCATCCCTGTTGAAACAAACTTACACTGAGCTTGTGAAGGGGTGCACTGGGCTCAATGGATTCCCATGAACTCCAGTAGCAGATGCCCATTGTTGTCCGCAGCACCGCTGCTGGTATCAGGGAAGAACAAAAAATATTCCAGCTCAAACTGCTGATACAGCAGCTCATCTGGAAAAAAAAAACAATAATGGCGAGCCACGCATGAGTAAAGGCTTGCTTTTTTTCTGCGGCTCACCATTAACGGATCAGTTGTGAACTGGCCTCTGATTGCTATAAGACAAACCCTTATAACATAAATTGTATATATGCAATTAATGGCTTTTTTTATTCTCGGTCCCAAAATCATTTTGTAACATGTTTTGGACTTAAAACCAATTGATCATAAAAAATTACGTTTGTGACCAGGGATTCATAAAGCTCCCCAAATAGTGAAATTCGAATCTTAAAAATGTAAATGACTTGGAACAATGATGACAATTTGGGATTTAGAAGGAAATTTTAATTTTGCAAAGGAACATCTTAATTACTTACTAAAGACTGGGTGCGCTATTCGGCAGGAGAATGGAGTTCGAACACTTGGTAGGATCCTACTTGGATAGTAGAAATTAATCATGATTAGTCTTATGCTCCAACAGCTGCAAACTCCTTAAATAACATAATGCACCTGCAAACTCAAGTCCCAATGGTGGCATATATAGCGATTACAGTTTGCAAATCTTTAAATATAAATATTACAATACAGACTTCTACTGAAAGGATGCACAGGATTGATGTAGATAATTCAACTCTTAATGTCCCCCCACAACTACAATGCCAGACTTTTTAATATTCTTATCATATATTATTTAGAAAGCACCAGTACATGTCATCATGATGAGCTAGCAAAACAAATGTGAAGAAACGATAATAACAGGTGCTGCGGAAGCTGAAACATAAAGGTAATTGCCCATTGCTTACCGACTGATATACATGTAGAACGTGGTATTGACTAAGCTGATAAATAACTTACAGGGTTATTCAAAGAGAATCGAAAAGCCACCGCACGTTCGGTGACTTTTCGTTCTCTTCAATTCGGTGCCATTTGGCGATCCCATTTCGGCCACCCTGCAGTGTATTCAGCAAGCACCACAGGGCCGCCGTAATGCAGGGAAAAGTCGCCGCAAACTCGCCGAAAACTCACCGCAAAACGAGGGCAAACGCACACCGAAACCCGCAAAAACATCTGGATTAACCGTATGTGCAGGCAATTCGGCAGGATTTTTTTTTGAGAAAGTATTTTACCAGGAAGGATACATTGAGATTTCTCTAGTTTTCAAGTATGTCCTGGGTGGTGAGTATGTACCGTTGGGTGTCTTGCCCAAGGACACTTACTGGAGACGAGCTCTTGCTGGAATTGAACTCATGTCTCCACAGGCTCTCTCCACACAGAGCAGTGATGTTACCTCTTCTCCGCCCAGCTGGTACTGGTGAATTGCCTGCTCTCTGGATAGCCGAATGGCCAGGAAAGGTAACCATACGCTGAATTTCACTGTCCGGTTACCTTTCGGCCCCAATTCGGATCTCTTTGAATAACCCTGTTAATTGAAAAAAAATCTAATTCAGTAAAGATGGAGACTTTAGGTTGCAATTATCCATGGAATTAGAAAATACATTGTGAATGTGAAAAAGAGTGCATGAAAATGAGACAACTTGACAACAACCGGTTTACTAGTTCCCACTGACACTTGCAATTCTTTAATAGCAAAGCAGGCTTGAAATGATCTTTGTGTATTAATGTGCTGTATATATATATGTATACTGTATATATATATATATATCTTCCTGATATCCTGCCACACGGAGACTGATAAAGGTAGAAAACTATTCTGTAGTAGATCAACGTTTCAGTCCTCACAGGGACTTTTATCTAGAGGACTGAAACGTTGTGAGGACTGAAACGTTAATCTGATAAAGAATAGTTTTCTACCTTTATCAGTCTCCGTAAGTGGGATATCGGGAGGAGATTTATGTGAGCAGCCAGTTCCCTGCACCGGAGCAATTGATTCAGCAAAGGCGGAGTGCGGAGATCTGGATTATATATATATACAGTATGTATTTATATAACAAAACCATATAGGATGCACTCAGGTCTTGTGTAAAAATCAGCTTTTAGTCAAAGATGCATTAAAAAATCAGACCGACATGTCGGCCCAATACCAGGGCTTTATCAAGAAGCCTTGATAAAGGCCCGGTGTTAGGCCGAGACATCGGTCTGATTTTTTAATGCATCTTTGATTAAAAGCTGATTTTTACACTAGACCCGAGTGCATCCTGGTTTTTGTATATATGCTGTTGGATATAAGCACCGGGGCATTTAAACATATATTTTTTGCAAACTTTGGACGGAGTGCTGGTACTTGGAGTCTTTATATATATATGTATATATATATAGTTCTATTTTATATATATATTTAGTTGTTTGCAACATTGGAAACCACTGGCGGTTACTGAATAACCCTCCATGTGTCTGACCCTTAACTCCTTCACTACCATGATAATGTATACACAATAAGCAGTAGCAGACCAGCAGCCCAAGATTGTGATATAATTATTATTATTCTTTATTTATATAGCGCCAGCATATTCTGCAGCGCTGAACAATGGACACAATATAGACAGGGTTTCAATACATTGAACAACATTCTGACAAACCAGTACAGGATGAAATGAAGGACCTATTCCCGTGGGAATTTACAATCTAGAAGGGTTGGGGTGGAAACAGGAGAGGACTGCAAGGTGAGAGTGATGGACTGCAAGTTGAGAGTGATGGACTGTAAGGTGAGAGTGGTGGACTGGTTGGGGCAGTGAGGTGTATCAGTGAGTCGGGTGGTAGGCTTCCCTAAATAGGAATGTCTTAACAGAGCGTTTGAAGGAAGGGAAACTAGGGGAAAGTCTGACCGTATGAGGGAGAGCGTTCCAGTGGATGGAGCTGCGCTTGAGAAATCCTGCAGTCTATCATGGGAAGAGGTGATGCGGGGAGAAGCTTGGAGCAGGTCACTGTTTGATCTTGGGGAGCGGGCTGGGGTGTATTTGGTGATTAGCGAGGACAGATAGTGGGGAGTAGAGTTAGTGAGAGCTTTGTAGGCCAGGGTAAGGATTTTGAATTTAATTCTGCAGTAGATGGGGAGCCAGTGAAGGGACTCGCAGAGAGGAGCGGCAGAGACAGAGCGGCGGGTGAGGTGGATGAGCCTGGCAGAGGCGTTCAGGATGGATTGTAGGTAGGAGAGGGAGGAGAGAGGGAGGCCAGTTAGAAGATTATTACCGTAGTCAAGTCGAGAGATTAAAAGGGCGTGGAGGAGTTGATTTGTGGTGTTAATGGTAAGAAATGTCCAAATTCTGGAAATATTAAGTAATAGGTAGTGGCAGGAGGAGGAAAGAGGCTGACTTTGGGGGATGTTAACACGTTCTGGGGCTATGCTGTGTCTTAGCAAATTAAATTCATTTGTTGCCAACAAATTTAATCTGCATTTGAGCTTTAGAAGGAGCCAGCAAAGTTTTAGCATGATACCTGTGGTGCCAACACTTTTTAAAACCAGCTGAGGAATGTCCCTGTCAGATCTCCAGCTGATTTGTATGGAGTTCAGAACTGTAGTAACTCCCTTTGACCAGTAATGGTGACATCTGCCTGGCAAACAGATTATTACAGTAAGGAATACATTGGGAATGTTCCCAAATGTTTCTTATTGTTTTATTAATTTAAAATGATTTTTTAAAAAAACAAACGATGGTTCGTGAAAGTGTTTTTTTATTTTTTTGAAAATCATTTGACAGTGAAGGGGTTAAATGCTGTAACATTCAAAGCAGAAGGCATTCTCTTCCCTCTATTCATATATGCTTGTAGCTGGAGAATTTTATTTAGGTTTTTTTCCAGGCCAAAGTTTTGTCTGAGTGAATAAAGAAAGGGCAGGGGACTTAATTGTGTCACACACACTCAGTGCTTGGAGCGTACGTTATGGTTCTTGGAACATCCCTTTTAATATGGGTTTACTTTATATGTTTCGGCACGGAATGTCATTTATTAAAACAGACAGGTTTTATTAAACCGTATTGACTTAACAGTGAGTTGGACTGAGTCGACTTCTGCTCGGGAAATTGTTCGTTCCAATAAAACCTTTTCTTTAAAACTACATTTATCGTGGCCTACATTTTGCACATCGGCTGACAACAATTAATTCTTTATGGAATAGATCACCTTATATGGAGGTTATAAAAACATCATTTGTACTGTACAGAAGTTCCTTTTATTAGGAAAAAATGAGAATAAATTCAATCATTGTGTGGATTAAACTGAAAATGATTGGCTTCACTGACATTAACAAGTTAGAAATATATCTCTTTTTTGCACTCAAATTAATTGACTGTTGTATAGTCCGAACTTTTGGGGAGTTGCCCATCAGATACCAAGTCCCCTAGTCCCAGAAGAGAGTGAATGCTGTAATTGTATAGAAGAGAGTAATATAAGACTGCTATTTTCTTTGCCTCAAAAATGTCTTCATGGCCTTTTTTTATCGAAACAGCTGTGTTTCATATTTTATGTATGATGATTTTTGTAGCCCCATCTGCTGTCTATTTCTGGAAGTGATTACAAAAGAAATGAAAGATTTAAAGATACGACTGTTCAGAAGTTGTATAACTCTTCATTAAATGTAACCTCTGTGCAGTTGGAAACGTGTGGAATTTAGTCTGAAAACCACTCCGCAAAATACTTCAAGGGATCAGAGTTACAGAAAAATTCACAGGATCCTGAAAAAAAAAAAAAAAAGGCTAAATTCACATTTTACATCACAACGTATCATTTCTGAATATTATTTCTCATTGAAAAATAAAGAATAAGTCGTGGTTGGTTATTTCAAGTAAATTATGTTTTTTTTTTCTGGAACACATTTAATAAATAATTTTTCGAACAAATGAATAAAAATCGTTTATTTGATCGCACCAATTTAATTGATCTGCTTTTTAATGTCTGTAAAAAGATTAAAAAAAATAAAAGAAAATAATGGGTATATAAAGTGACAAAAATTGAGCATTGGAGAATATCGTTAGATTAAAAAAATAGATAAAATTGAGCGACTGTGTTTTTATCGCGGAATTAACTTCACAGAATATAAACATTCCGACCTTCGTGGCAAGGATAGAATTTGAAGTTTTAACTTGGTTGTTTATTTCATATTTTCTGTATTCCCCGTCTTTTTTCTTTTATCTCTAATCATTGAGCATGTTGCTTCAGCCAGTTGATAAACAAGGTGTCCCTGTGGCATGAACGCAGATGCCAACTCATGGTCTAGCCATTAAGTGGGTCTGAAAAGTAGATGTTGCTTCTTCCAAGAGACTAAACATATACTCAACATGATGCCCTAAGCCACCAGTTTGCAGGTTTGGGGACTTAAGGATCTTCTTGAGGTGGCTAAGTCTCCTAAGTGATATTTCTTTTACAAGACATCAAAGAACTTTTTACTTTCTTAAGGTTACATATAAAGTCACAAGGAAAGTTTGATGGAAATGATTTATCAAGTCGTACCATAAAATTGGGAAACAATATAACGCTGGAGTAAAGGATTTCAACGGCGGGTTTGTATACACTAGTGCGACATCTGCTTATCAAAATCAAATAAATGACATGAATGTCAAATTTATGGGATATTGAGCAATGTGGTATTGGTTGGGCATACGTATCTTTTTATCTTAACTCTTTCACTACCAAAGCCGAGTTAACTCGATTTTCTACTGTATAACATTGAAACCGGCTGGGTGGAGTAGAGGTAACATCACTGCTCTGCATGGAGAGAGCCTGTGGAGTCATAGGTTCGATCCCAGCGAGCAACCTCTCCAGTAAGTGTCCTTGGGCAAGACACCCTCGCCACCCAGGACATACTTGAAAACAAGAGAAATCTCAATACATCCCTCCTGGTAAAATCCTTTCGCAAAAAAAAATGCAGTCATTAACACAACAGACTCCATTTGAATATCTTTTTAAGGCAGGATTAGCGTGTCCCCTGTGGAGAAATTAAATTCATTGTGAGAAGAGAATTCACTCCTGTCCCTTTGTAAAACAAGCTGCAAAGAGCAGCCCCAAACATCAATGTAACAAAAAGTTCAAAAACTTTGCTGCTGCATTACAATAACCTGGAAGAGGGCCAAAAAACAGGGAGAGCTCTGGGGTCACTTACTACTGTAGAGAGATAAAATTCAGGGTATTGTAATGACTGAAAATCTCTGTACAGCACAGATACAAGGTGTTACTGTAATTTCCATATACAGACATTATGTCACATACAGATATTATTTTCATATTCTATAAATGTTTTGTGGAAGCTGCATTGCTAATAATCTCAATATAATCACCAAAATCTCCATAAGCAGGATACCACACCATTTATATTGTTTATTTTTATCATGTTTACAGTATTTGACGCAAAGGCCATCTCTGCCTGTATGCTAATAATGCAGACACCCTGTGGCATTGTGTAAGATAAGGGACACCGTCTACAGTGCAGAACCATTCATTCCAAAAATAGTTCTGGAAAGGATAGACAAATATACCAAAAATGTAAAATAAGTACATTTACATTGTTTTACATTTTTAACTGTCTCCGAACAACAATTTATGTGGATCATTTCTATTTTACTCTATATTTAATTGTTAACTTCACATCCCACATTTGAAATAAATGCTAGGATATTGTTTTTTTCAACAAAAAAGCTCTGTGTAATGATGGGATTAACCCTTGCACTACCAAGTGATTTTCCAAGAAAACATTTCAGGAAGCAGTGGTATTTTGAAAAATCATTTTAATTTATAATACAGTAATAAATATGTGGGAATATTTCCAATGTATTTCTTACTGTAATAACCTATTTGGCAGGCAGACGTATATACAGTCAGGTCCAGAAATATTGGGACATCGACACAATTCTAACATCTTTGGCTCTATAGACCACCACAATGGAGCTGGAATGAAACAAACACAATCAGGGTTATTCAAAGAGATCCGAATTGCTTGAGAAAGGTAACCGAAAGCTGAAATTCAGCGTTCGGTTACCTTTCCTGGCCATTCGGCTATCCAGAGAGCAGGCAATTCGCCAAATCCTGGCGAATTTCCTGAACATACGGTGCCTGTTTGGTGACTGTTCGAGGGCAGTGAATTCCCATGAAAAAGCACTGCTTCGGCTATTCAGAGAACACAAACCAGCAGTGAAAGGTTCCCGAAATGCCCTGCCATTCGGTGGTTTCATGCGGCAAATTTATTCAGGAGAATCCCATAGGCTTCAATGTTAAAAATATTCCCGTTTTAATTCAATATCTAATAAACCGTTCAATATAAAATTCTGCAGTAAAGAGTCTCTTTATTTATAGATTTTTTAGGATATTTTAAGCATTTTTATGATTTTTTTTTATATAACCCTTTCGCTGCTGAGCCTTTTCACACCTCTGTGCTGAGCTCATTTTTACCGATTTCGCTCATCATGTTTAAATGCGTTTTTAAGCCTTATTTTAATATATGACCCAGACATATTATATATCGTTCTTTCCGGCAGACTGTGCAGATTCATAATATGTCATTATTATATGTATACGTTATGTCATGTCTGTATATTATAACAAAAAATGCAATAAAATTAGAATTTTCAATAATTTACAATGTGTAAAGTGTTTTTTTTTCACATTTTAACATGCGAGCATTTGCGGTTATATTTTCTATGGGGTGCGCTTGTTAAAAAAATTAGAAATGAGGAATCGTTACTTTTTTGGGGAAAATTACGTGTTTTTTAGCAAACGCCCCCCATAGAAAAAATAGTTAGTGCAGCATCATTGTTCTCATTATAATTGAAATGGGAACAATATTGTTGCACTAATAAAACGAAAAAAAAAAAAACATTTTCTTATCGGCTCCTGTTCGGGTTTTTGTGTGGTTTTCGGCAGGTTAATCCAGATGTTTTTGAGGGTTTTCGGATTGCATTCACTGGGTTTTGTGGTGAGTTTTTGTCGGGTTTGCGGCAGCTTTTCTCTGCAATTCGGGGACCCTGTGGTGCTTGCTGAATACACCGCAGGGTCACCGAAATGGGATCGGCAAAACAAACCGAATTGAAGAGAACGAAAAGTCACCGAACGTGCGGTGACTTTTCGAATCTCTTTGAATAACCCTGAATGTGTTTTAACTGCAGACTGTCAGCTTTAATTTGAGGGTATGTACATCCAACTCAGGTGAACAGTGTAGGACTTACAGCAGTTTGCAGATGTGCCTCCCACTTGTTAAGGGACCAAAAGTAATGGGACAATTGGCTTCTCAGCTGTTCCATGGCCAGGCGTGTGATATTCCCTCATTACCCCAATTACAATGTGCAGATGAAAGGCCCAGAGTTCATTTCAAGTGTGCTATTTGCATTTGGAATCTGTTGCTGTCAACTCTCAAAATGACATCCAAAGAGCTGTCACTATCAGTGAAGCAAGCCATCATTAGGCTGAAGAAACAAAACAAACCCATCAGAGAGATAGCAAAAACATTAGGCGTGGCCAAAACAACTTTCTGGAACATTCTCAAAAAGAAGGAACACACCGGTGAGCTCAGCAACACCAAAAGAACCGGGAGACCACGGAAAACAACTGTGGTGGATGACCGAAGAATTCTTTCCCTGGTGAAGAAAACACCCTTCACAACAGTTGGCCAGATCAAGAACACTCTCCAGGAGGTAGGTGTATGTGTGTCAAAGTCAACAATCAAGAGAAAACTTCACCAGAGTGAATACAGAGGGTTCACCACAAGATGTAAACCATTGGTGAGCTTTAAAAACAGGAAGGCCAGATTAGAGTTTGCCAAACAACACCTAACAAAGCCTTCACAGTTCTGGAACAAGATCCTATGGACAGATGAGACCAAGATCAACTTGTACCAGAGTGATGGGAAGAGAAGAGTATGGAGAAGGAAAGGAACTGCTCATGATCCTAAGCATACCACCTCATCAGTGAAGCATGGTGGTGGTAGTGTCATGGCGTGGGCATGTATGGCTGCCAATGGAACTGGTTCTCTTGTATTTATGATGATGAGACTGCTGACAAAAGCAGCAGGATGAATTCTGAAGTGTTTCGGGCAATATTATCTGCTCACATTCAGCCAAATGCTGCAGAACTCATTGGACGGCGCTTCACAGTGCAGATGGACAATGACTCAAAGCATACTGCAAAAGCAACCTGAATCCCATTGAGCATGCATTTCACTTGCTGAAGACAAAACTGAAGGGAAAATGCCCCAGGAACAAGCAGGAACTGAAGACAGTTGCAGTAGAGGCCTGGCAGAGCATCACCAGGGATGAAACCCAGCATCTGGTGATGTCTATGCGTTCCAGACTTCAGGCTGTGATTGACTGCAAAGGATTTGCAACCACGTATTAAGACGGGAAAGTTTGATTTATGATTATTATTCTGTCCCATTACATTTGGTCCCTTAACAAGTGGGAGACACATCTGCAAACTGCTGTAAGTCCTACACCGTTCACCTGAGTTGGATGTACATACCCTCAAATTAAAGCTGACAGTCTGCAGTTAAAGCACATTGTGTTTGTTTCATTCCAACTCCATTGTGGTGGTGTATAGAGCCAAAGATGTTAGAATTGTGTCGATGTCCCAATATTTCTGGACCTGTGTATATACGTAGGAAATAAGTGAAGCGCCTTTGGAAAACAGTATCAAGATCCCTCACTGTAATACTGTAGATGGTGGTTTCTCTATCGTACCATATACATAGAATAAATATAGAACACGTAAGGTCGTAAATGTTGTGCAAGAATAAAGGACACAAGAAAGATTTTATATTTTCCTATTAGCAAGAGGCCCATTAATTAGTCAAATTTCCTAATTACCTATAAGATGTATCTCATTAGTATACAGTGGCAAGAAAAAGTATGTGAACCCTTTGGGATTACGTGGAGTTTTGCATGAATTGGTCATAAAATGTGCTCTGATCTTCATCTAAATCACAACAATTTGAAAAACACAGTCTGCTTAAAATAATACTACACAAACATTATATGTTTTCATTTTTTTATTGAACAGAACATGTAAACATTCACAGTGCAGGGAGGAAAAAGTATGTGAACCCCTAGCCTAATGACTTCTCCAAGAGCTAATTGGAGCCAGGAGTGAGCCAACCTTGAGTCCAATCAGTGTGATATTATTGGATGTGTTGCTGAAAGCTGTCCTGCCCTTTAAAAACACACACCAGTTTTGGGTTTACTGGTTTCAAGAAGCACTGCCTGATGTGAACCATGCCTCGCAGAAAAGAGCTCTTAGAAGACCTACGATCAAGAGTTGTTGACTTGCATGAAGCTGGAAAGGGTTACAAAAGTATCTCCAAAAGCCTTGATGTTCATGTGTCCACGGTAAGATAGACTGTCTACAAATGGAGAAAGTTCAGCACTGTTGCTACTCTCCCTAGGCGTGGTCGTCCTGTAAAGATGACTGCAAGAGCACAGCGCAGAATGCTTAATGAGGTAAAGAAGAATCCCAGATTGTCAGCTAAAGACTTACAGAAATCTCTGGCACATGCTAACATTTTTGTTGACACATCTACAATAAGGAAAACATTAAACAAGAATGGAGTACATGGGAGGACACCACGGAGGAAGCCATTGCTGAATGGCAAAAAGAATATTACAGCACGTTTGAAGTTTGCAAAAGAGCACCTGGATGTTCCACAGAACTACTGGCAAAATATTCTGTGGGCAGATGAAACCAAAATTGAGTTGTTTGGAAAAACACACAACACTATGTGTGGAGAAAAAAGGCACAGCACACCAACATCCAAACCTCATCCCCATTGTAAAACATGGTGGAGGGAGCATCATGGTTTGGGGCTGCTTTGCTGCCTCAGGGCCTGGATGGATTGTTGTCATTGATGAATAAATAATTCCAGAGTTTATCAAGGCATTTTGCAGGAAAACGTAAGACCATCTGTCCGCCAACTGAAGCTCCGCAGAGGATGGGTGATGCAACAGGACAATGACCCAAAGCATACAAGTAATTCAACAAAAGAATGGCTTCAACAAAACAAAATACGCCTTCTGAGTGGCCCAGTCAGAGTCCTGACCTCAACCCGATTGAAATGCTGTGGCATGACCTTAAGAGAACGATTCACACCAGACATCCCAAGAATATTGCTACACTGAAACAGTTTTGTGAAGAGGAGTGGTGCAAAATTACTCCAGATCGTTGTGCAGGTCTGATCTGCAACTACAGGAAACGTTTGGTTGAGGTTAATGCTGCCAAAGGAGGGTCAACCAGTTATTAAGTCCAAAAGGTTCACATACTTTTTCCACCCTGCACTGTGAATGTTTACATGTTCTGTTCAATAAAAACATGAAAACATATAATGTTTGTGTTGTATTATTTTAAGCAGACTGTGTTTTTCAAATTGTTGTGACTTAGATGAAGATCAGAGAACATTTTATGACCAATTCATGCAAAACTCCACGTAATCCCAAAGGGATCACATACTTTTTCTTGCCACTGTATTTTAATTAAATATGTTCTGGAATATTTTCAGGATTCAAAAGGTTAAAAAATCTGTTGGTGGGCACTGGGCACCAACAATACTAAATATAGTCACGTTTGGAGCTCTACAAATGGGCTCTTTTTGGTGTTATCAATTGCATAATATACTCTTACATTAAATAAATCTGTTAATTAATTTGCATGATTGATTGCTGTATCCTCCTAACGTGTTAGATATAAGGGAGAGTGACGCAATACTTTTCAAAAGTGTCTGAAATTAAAATATCCAGTTTTTGGCAAAGTATGCTTTTAACGTTACAACAATGTTGCAAAATGTTTACAATAATTGTGAGCTGGCAGGATTCCCAGACCGTTACCATAGTAACTGCAATTAGGATTTTGTTAATTGGATAGAATGAGGTTGAATATATAAAATATATATCTGCGCTCAATTTATACCACATGCACCCCTGAGACTAGAGTCGAGCTGAACCATCCCCGAATGGGTACAACAAGCAATTTCCTTAAAACTGGAGAAAGGAAAGAGTCAGGGATAAAAATATTATATAGTATTCCTCGCCCGATGCGACCACTGTAAACCAAACACTGTGATGAGGCTATGAAACAGAAATCCATATATTTCACCATAAAAATAACCCAATGATAATCAGTTTAAAATAATTACAGATGGTTCTGTTCTACTTAAGTTGGCTGGAATGAACTTAATATCCTGTAGTGTTCAGGTTGAGGTGTTCAAAAAGAAGAACACAGCAAAGAGTACGTGATCTGGGCTTTATACCAAACCTAACCAGAGCCATTGCGAACTTAGTAACTCCATAGACTGTGGACTCCACTGGACTGTATTTCACGCTTGTCCGTAAAACGGAGATGATGGGTAAGAAAATCTGCAAATGCAAATTTTTTTTACCATCTTCGTTTTAGCCCAGGTATTGCAGGGTAGGCACTGTCTTAGCATTTAGCCCCAGAACGAATCACAGGATAGCTCGATATCGACAGCACTGAGCAGTGCCACCACGAGTATTAGACTCCATGGACCTTGTGCGTCCTGGCCAAGCGAGATCATGGAGAACCAAGGAGGAATCACGGTAGGAAACTAAGAACTAAAGGTTACCGGTCTCACTCTGCTCCCTACAAGCGAATCATGCCACCTTCTCCTCCACGGGATGAGAGATGAATAAGGAGTGTACAGTATTTGAGGGGTGGGATTAGGACAGATCAGGACATTTGCTAATTTGAAAATTGGATCTGAACGAAAATTTGGAGAGTAAGCCAAAAAAACAAAAGAAGAATGCATCATTCCCATAAAACAAAATCACAAGCTGTTCAACCCCTTAACCTCCCTGGCGGTCTAATTTTTGTGAAAAACCGTGTCTAAAAGCGGTTTATTTTCTCCCCCCCCCCCTAGCAATATTCCCGAGTGTGGCTCGGGGATAAATTCCTATGTTGGAAGCGGTAACCCTGAGCAACACTCGGGATGCCGCTGGATACATCACAACTCCCTGCGCTCCCTCGATGTCCCCAGCTGCCTCCTCCGGCGACTTCGACCTTTTACTTCCTGGTTCCTCACGAGAAGGAATCCAGGAAGTAAAACACTGCGATCGCCGGAGGAAACTGCAGAGATCAGTGAGGGAGCGCACGGAGAGGTAATGTATACAGCCGAGTGTGTCTCAGGGTTACCGCTCTCAGCGGTGAGATTTAACCCCGAGACGCACTCAAAAACACCATCAGGGAGGTTAATGCCGATGTCCTGTCCAGAGGCAGGTAGGCATACAAGACAAAGGGTGGCATAGTATGCTCCAGTTTTCTGGTGCTCCTCTAGCTCCACTCCTTTACCAGCAGGCCGGTCACCGTCATTGGCTGCAGGGGGACTGCCTGGGAGGTGAGGCAAGCTCGAAGTGGACCAGAAAGCCGTGGGGAATGCTGTGCTGCACCTGCAGTGAAAACAACATGTGCAGGACTATTAGTTTTTACAGAAATAGCACAGCAGCCCTACAAAAATACATTTAGCATAAGCTCTCTGGTTCCCTCACATATCTCTGAACCTCTCTTTGTTTCATTGTAAAATCATGATAATCTCCAATCAGGGGTGTATTCTTGCATAGACCAATTGGTTTTTGGCGTGGAACAGTGGATGGGAGGGGCAGCACTTTTTTCAGAATCTCTTTTTTAGAGGTCCGATACATTCGAGGTTCGCAGAGTTGTGAAGCAATGAGTCTCTGACCTACTGTATAATAAATATCATCAGAATCGTTTGTGCTCTAAATTATATATTTATCGATATACATAGCCCAAATAGTTGATGCATATATACTTTTATATTGAATATAGTTTTAAAAGATGTATATCCATATTTATTTGATATTGCGTAGTAAGGTGGCAGCAAAATTTGGAGTGCCAGCCTAGGTCAGCCTCAAATCTAAATACTCTGGAGGTTCAAACTATATTTTCAAATAGTTACAGTATCTGTTGGTTTATTGTAGAACATTGCACTTGATGCATTCCTAAAATGGCCTTTTCGTGAAGAGAAATAACACATTTAATATCAATAAATACTGCAGGATCAGAAAAAAAAAGTCCTATAGTAAGTCCATGTAAGTGTGGAGAAATGGTAAAGAGCTTAGTCTCATCAGTTATTGCTGTACTGTATAGCAATAAAATGTGTACAGATGTCAGCATGTAAGCCAAAATTCAATTAATATTTCCCAGTGGCTCTGTTAATGGTCAGGTTAAAATCTGACATTTCAGCTGCCAAGGAAGGTCATGTTTATGTACAAAAATGTGAATTCATGTTAATGGGCCTTGTCGTTCATATAGGTTACATTGTAGATGCAATAATCCTTATAATAAAATTCAAATAACTATTTTTCCAAACACATTAGATTCAGAAATTAAAGGTTGTCATTACGAATTTTAAGGTTAAGCTGCTGTTGTCAATGGGCACTCAAAAAGTGACAAGTAAGAAAATATTGCTTTGAATGGTAATGCTGTTGAGAGACAGTTTCCATTTTGAGAGCTCCAAAGCACTATCCAGGTGACACATTATCCCTCATAAACCAGAATTCCCCTTCATATGCATTATAACTTCCCAAGCCATAACTATCAAGGTTATTCAGAGAGAATTAAAAAGCCACCACAGGTTCGGGGACTTTTCGTTCTCTTCAATTCAGTTCGATTTGGCGATCCCATTTCGACAACCCTGCAGTGTATTCAGCAAGCACCACAGGGTACCCGAATTGCAGGGAAAGGTCGCCGCAAACCAGCCGAAAACTCACCGCAAAACGAGGACGAACGCACACCGAAACTCGCAAAAACATCTGGATTAACCGGCCGAAAACGCCAGAAAAACCCGAGCAGGAGCCGATCACATGCAGCGCAGCCACCGGAAAAAGCCGACACCGCAGACGAATGCAGTTAATAAATTAAAAAATCAGTTCGCTTGAATGTTTGAAAAGTGAAACGCTGTTTGCAAAGAAACTACTGAGCGAAAATGACTGAAATTTACATATGAGGTCCAGGGAATGATAATAAAAAGGGCTGTTACAGAAAAATAAGTAAAGTTAAAAAAATCCCAAAAAATGCTTAACAGATCCTAAAAAATCTATAGATAAAGAGACTCTTTACTCTAGAATATTATAATCAACTGTTTATTAGATATTGAATTAAAACAGGAATATTTTTAACATTGAAGCCTATGGGATTTGCCTGAATAAATCTTTCGAATTAAACCACCGAATGGCAGGGCATTTCGGGAACCTTTCACTGCTGGTTTTTGTTCTCTGAATAGCCGAAGCATTGCTTCTCTATGGGGAATTCACTGCCCTCGAACAGACACCGAACAGGCACCGTATGTGCAGGCAATTCGCCAGGATTTGGTGAATTGCCAGCTCTCTGGATAGCCGAATGGCCAGGAAAGGGAACCGAACTCTGAATTTCAGCGTTCGGTTCCCTTTCGGGAGCCATTTGGATCTCTTTGAATAACCCTGTATATTTAATATTTTCATTAACCCCTTTACTAGCAAGTGATTTTCCAAGAAAACTATATCAGGAACCAGTGCTTTTTTGAAAAATCATTTTAAATTAATTATACAGTAAGAAATATTTGGGCATATTCCCAGTGTATTTCTTAGTGTAATAACTTATTTGGCCAGTAGGTGCCGCCATCTACTGTGAAATTGAGTTACAGCCCTTACAGTTGCAGCTTGAGATTCCCTGCATCAGCTGCTGAATGTCCGAAGTCAGGACATATTTCAGCCGATTTTACACAGTTTTAGCTCTTTGGACATTATGTCCACAGGGCTAAAACTTTGGGGGTACCTTCTGCAGCCCAAAAGCGAACAAAACTTGCTTGCAGCAAACTAATTTTGTTTGCTTTTGTTCTTCAGAGTTGCAGATCGAGAAATCTCGTTATCGAGCACTGGAAGGTGCCTTTGAAGCCTGAGATATCTCTATGTCGGTAGTGATAATATGACTTTGGGGGTTATTTTCAAAACACTGTAGTTTACTGTTGTTGCAAACAGCTGTGAATATCACCATTTTTGTAACAGCTAAAAACTACAGTGTTTCCAAGAAGGAAAGCTGGTATTTGGGGTCACATAACATTGTTGCACATTACATGGTCACAATGTTATACAACTCGTATGATAATACCACCACATAATGGGCTGATGGCATAAGGGGGAACCCCCAGTCCCATATGTCAATCCTAAACCAGTGAGTGAGGTTTTAATATGGAGAGCAAGCAGACTGCAGCACAGCCCACCTGTTCCTCATCCAAAAACCAACCCACATGACCTAAAGGGTTAAGCTCAGCCAACGTGATAGCTTCATCTAGGGAGTGTTCTCATTGGTTTGACGTATTGTGGGCATACGTACCACAACTGACCAATCAGAGAAGAGGTAAAGGTACTGTTCTAGTTCTATGCAAAACTCTCTTTCCCTACTTGATATCTTTGAGAATGCATCCATGAAGTATGATCTGCAAGGGTTGCTGTAGTCTACTCTCTGCTACAAAAGAGTTTGGAATGTTTAGGTTCACTGAGGAAATGCCAAGAGACAGAAGGGAATACTTGAGAAATGAATCATTGGCACAGAAATAAAAAAAAGGGAGAAAAGCTCCTTTTCATTTTGCACCGTATAGTAAAAAATTAGCACAAAATGCATCTACTTAGAGAAGAGTAGGTCAACGTACACCCTTTCGCTGCTGAGGCTTTTCCCGCCTCTGTGCTGAGCTCATTTTTACCGATTTTGCTCATCATGTTTAAATGCGTATTGAAGGCTTATTTTAGTATATGACCCAGACATATTATATATCGTTCTTTCCGTCAGACTCGGCAGATTCATAATATGTCATTATTATATGTATACGTCATGACCTGTCTGTTTATTATAACAAAAAATGCAATAAAATATGAATTTTCAATAATTTACAACGTGTAAAGTGTTTTTTTTCACATTTTAAGATGCGAGCAATTGCGGTTATATTTTGTATGGGGTGCGCTTGTTAAACAAATTAGAGATGGGGTCTCATTACATTTTTTTGGGGGAAAATTACGCCATTTTTAACAAACGCACCACATACAAAAATCGTTAGTGCAGCATCATTGTTCACATTATAATTGAAATGGGAACAATATTGCTGCATTAACAAACCAAAAAAAAGAACAAAAAACTTGTTTTTTTTATTTTTATAATTTCTTTTTAAAATATTTTTTTATTTTTATTATTTTTAAAAAAAAATTTTAGAAATTTTTTATACTCATGTTTGGTATTGTTGGAACGGCCATGCTCAGGCCGATCCAACAATACCAAACATTAACCCCTAACTGCCACGGATCGGGAGATAGGGGGTTCATTGGAACCCCCTATCTCCACCATTGGTGGCAGTTAGGGGTTAACTCCAGGACTGGCGTCATCGTGCTATGTACGATGATGCCAGTCCTCAGGGGGCATTCCCGGAAGCTTGGCCGACATCTTGGATGTCGGCCAGCTCCGGGAAAGGATCACGAACCGGCGCTTTTCGGCGCCGATTCGTGATCCGGCCCCCATGGGGTTAATGCCAGGTACCATTTGGAAGGGCAGGCTGTGCCCTTCCAAACAGTGCCTGGGTTAACCCCCTGCACGCCACCGATCGGGAGGGAGAGAGGTCTGAAGGACCTCCCCCCTCCCTTTCAGGCGCCTCCTCCGCACATGCGGGGGGCGCCTGAATTAGGTGTCATCGCACCCCCGCGATGACACCTAATTACTCCGGCGGCAGTTCTGGGTGGTGGGCTGACATCGAGGATGTCAGCCCGCACCGGGGGCCAGCAATCGGCCGGAACCCGGCCGAACGTTGGCCCCAAAGGGAGGACGCGCTCAACGCGTCCACCGCATGGAACGCTACCTGCGGTTGGACGCGCTGAGCGCGTCCACTGCAGCGAAGTGGTTAAAGAAATCAAAATTTTTATTTATTCTCAACACTTATCCACCTTCCTTATGGTGACGCATATATGACAAAAAATTGAACATACCAGTCTTTGCGATGAAGAAGAATGGTTAAAATAGGCACAAAAACACAGAAACCTTATATTACCAAACTGTCCATCCAAAATCTATCAAACACAGGTTTTATGATTTTGTGAAATGCAGATAACATACTAGGGGCCCTATCACTTGGACCTCGCTAAAACAGGGACGCAAAGGAGTCTCCCTAGCGCCCCCCGTTTTCCCAGTGGATTTTCCAGTGGATTATGAGGCAGGCGCTGAGTCCAGCAGCCTGCCCTCTCGCGGCCGCTAGGGTCCTGGATGCTCAGGATGGCACTGAAGCATCCCAAGCATCCCCTCCATGGAGGCTTCTGCTGCCGGGTCGCATGACAGGCAGGATCTCGCCTCTTGTGAGATCCTACAAGGCGGTGGAGTGATCGCGGAGGCAGACTGGGGACTTTTTTCCCCCGTCACAAGTTGCTCCTGGCGGCGAGAAGTGGCAGATCAGGCCGCTGTTCCTACCGCGTGACGAGAGTATTTGGTTTTTTGGGGGGGTTCAACTGCTGCAAACTGATTTTGCAGCAGTGGAATCAGCACCAACTCAGGGCTGGTGTTAACTTCTTTAGTTAGCAACGGCTCTTTGTAGTTAGCGTTAGGACCTTGTGATCCTAACTCTAATTACTGAGTGCTTGCACTCCCTGTGTTAAGTATAGGCAGCACAAAGTACAGTACGCAAGCGCTAAAAAGTGCTAATACTGATTTGCTAACATTTTTTAAGCCATTAGCGATTCGGAGGTGATCTGTGCAAAGCGTTATCACCTCTTTTAAGCTAGCGTTAAGGCTCGTCATTTATGTGAGCGCTAGTGTTAGCTTTAAAGAGGTGATAGAGCCCTAGATGTATGGAATTGTTCCCATCCACAGTCAAAATCTAAGCTTATGATTTTTTAGATCATTAAAAAATACTTTTTAGCAGGGGGAAACACAATATTACACCCCTGGCATGCAGAACAAAACCATACTTGCTCTTGACTACCCCCACGGCTAGATAGAATTTATCATAGTCTACAAATGAGGTTACAAACACTCTCTTTAGAGGATAACAAGAGACGTTTTCCTTGCACTGTAACATTTCCCTCCAGGACAAGAGTTCCCTATAGGGCACATCTTATTACAGAAAAAATATTAATAGAGAATGTTCAATGCAACTTTTCAGGGAAAAAAAAAACCTAGCAAAAAGATTAAAACGGCGCCATGGGTTTAATTTGCTAATTTCAGTTCAATCTGTCTAATGCAAGGTCTAATTTTAGGTGCAGTGACATTGTTTTGCAGTAAATGGAATCTCAGGAAGAAGAGATGTTGGTGAGATATGTAGGTGTAGCCTGATATATCTTCATGTAGAGTCGTTTTTGCTACAGTCTACCTAATGTCACCTTCTTATACTATTTTGCACCGCAAAGCGAATTAAATAAGTAATCCCTGACCCCAATTTTTGCTCCAGGCATGGCCGTGGGAGGACTATCAGCAGCCCATGTGCAGGCTCTAAGGCTAGGGTCAGACGAAAGCATTTTTCACCGCGAACGTGAAAAAGTGCGTCCGAACGCATTGACGTATTTTTTCACAGAATGCGCAAAAACGGTCAGACGACGCGCATTTTCGGGCGTGATTTTGTACGGATGGTCAATAAAACTCTTTTTGCGTCTGGACGTTATGTAGGCTGGACATTAGCAGCGTCTGACGTCTCCTAATCACGCAAACACGCCGCTATGCCGCAGCTGCGCACTATGTACGTCAGTACTAGCGGTTCAGCGTTCTCAGAAAAATGCGTTCAAATTCCACTTGCGTTGCACGGCCGGACTTTTGTGCGGCCGTACAACGTATATTGGCCGTCATTGCGCGTCATCTGCTGCTAGTGCGGCCGTAATTATGTGCGCCAGAACGCACGTTAAAAGTGTGCTGGTCTGACCCCAGCCTAAGGGAGCCTCTTGCATAGAAAATATATAGGTGGGTCTTGGGATGGAGACGGTTAGGCTGGTTTTGGTAGGGGTTAGAGACCTTCCGTAGCTGCATGAAGATAATCCTGGCCATTTTTATGAAGCACTACATCAGTAAAGGGGATTATTCATCTGTATCTAGCACTGGGAGATTTGATTTCCTAGCTGGACAGCTGCCCATGACCATTGCAGCCTATTGTGGCAGGATATTCCAAAACTCGGTCCGAATTCCAATAATTTAATACCATTAAATCTATTATATTTAACAAATAACACATTTTAAGTTTTTTTCTGATTACTACCATAATTGTTGGATTTCAGAATGAGGTAACGTTGAATTATGAAAGGAAATCAGATTTTTCTATGTGTGTATTCTGACTATCCTGTTATAATATCCTGTACCTTCAGATGGGAACTGCTTCTCCTAAGATGGTGAAAGTTCTCTTTGATTTTTGTCCTACAGGTCTATTCACTAAAGGTGAAACTCATGAGAATTGGCAGGAGAAGAGAACAATCTAGACCAAATAGGTGATTTGGAAAGTGAGATAAAAGAGAGAATTTTGACCTGGATTTTTCACTTCTGCCAATTCTTTAGATTCACCTTTAGTGAATAGACCGGCTAGTCTAGACCCATATGGAATTTTTAAAATACTATGGGAGCCATTGAATTGATCACATCCTATGCCATGGTACCAGAGGTTATCTGTCCTTCTGCACACAGGATATTCCAACAAAAGAGTCTATTCTTCGTAGGGGAGGTACGCAAGACTGATATGCGGAAGACACAGAAAAATCCAAATTGCAGAGTCTTCAGGATTTCAAAATTCTGGAGAAGGGATGGTCAACCTGTATATGATACAAAAAAGTAATGATAACACATGTATATGGAGTGATTTCCAATCGCATAAGCCCAACTTCCATTGTGTTTGACAGTTGCACGTTACAAATTAGGCTTTCATGTAAAGTAGAGTAAAAACGGGACATTGAAGTTCATTTTAATGAGCTATAAGATATAAACTGTTAATTATCAATTATATATTATAATTTATATAGTAAATATTCATATTATTGCACCAAATATTATTTTTTGTTACATTAGTAAATTACAAATTACGTATTTGAAAACATTAGGAGTGATACTAAAGAAAAGCTAGAATGCGGAATTTTCAAACATACATTCTTTCCTGTTCAGCCAATCCGACCCCAGTATTTGCAGTGATATTGAATATCAGGTTATTTCCTTCTTAAAAAGAATTGTTTGTGTTGTTCTTCTTGTGTAAAATGAGAGATGCATATGAGATGCAATTATTATTTATGATTCAGATATACTAGTACTTCGCACAAAACCGTCAAATTGGGAACAAATCTTCTATTAAAGTTTTTTCTTTCGCCCATCACTGATACAGTCGTTTTGGTTGAGTACTCCTCAGAATTTAGACCTAGGTTGACTCTGAAATCACCATGACTTGCTGTTTAGCAAATGGACCCCCTTGAGATGAGTCGATTAAACAAGATATTGAATACACGGCCAGCGACTTACATGGAGTTAAAACGCATAGGATTCAGCAACCCAACGGAGACCTTCCGTCAACAATTATTTCTCCACGCTGTATATCACAAGGAGATAGACAAAGATGTATAACAGAGCGGAAATGAAAACAGAGACCAGGGCAGAGAGAAGGAGATAAAAAAATAACAAAGGAAAAAAATGTATGTGTGTTATTTAGCAAAGGCCAATCTGAAGGGATTTGCTCTTTTTAATATTTTGAAGATTGCTTTATGGTCCTGTTGACCTGCTATTAGTAAAAGCTCAGCTCTCAACCAAGGTAATTAAATTATAAAGTCGCAGCGGCGATCTTTAAACCTCTCATAAAGGAAAAATTTAAAAAAAAAAGCTGAAGTAAAATTTCTTGAAGGCCTCTGTTCACCTAATATTGTTCCCTATTGTTAATTACATTTAAATATGAGAGGACTATTTTGGTATCATTTATGGGCTTCAGAAAATAAAAAAGAACTTCTCGGTTTATCATACCTGTCAACCTTAGTGCATCTCAAGCTAATGCTTTATTAAGAAAAAAATCATTAGGGAGCCGCTGATCCCATTTAAGTACATTGGGCGGAATGTTAGACTAATTAAAAAGCATATTTTTACATTATTAATTTCTCCGAGTCTTACACTTAATGAATGTGAACTGACAGGCCTCCTATCTGGACATATATGGTTTTATGGAAGTGCTTCCTTTTGTGGTAAGGTCAGCATTTATAATCTGTATATGGAGCGTGCATAGCAGATTTTTTAAAATATTCTTTATTCATAAAAAAATAAAGCAAAATTTAAGTTTATGTATTTATTTTTCTATTTTTTACCAATTAATTTTTCTATATTTTTTTTACCAATTAATTTTTTTTTTTTACGAAATAATATTTCTATTTTTTTTTTACCAATTAATTTATTTTTTTTACGAAATAATTTTTCTATTTTTTTTATGCCAGCGTAATTTTCTATTATTTTCTGGGAGTGAACACCGCAGTGTCGGTATTGTTAAAACGTCTTTCAGCGAGTTCGTTTAAAGGAATACCGGTTAAACCCCCTTCCCTCTCGAACTTGTCGTAAACATATTTTAAAATATGGTTTTTAAATTATATTATGATTTGCAAACACTAAAAAATAATTGCGGAGCAGTTGAGATAAAGAAGGCATCTAATCTTTATTGTGTGAGACAATGTGATAAAATCTTTTACAGCCAATAGCTCATTTTGCATCTGGAAAATTGTGTAAAGTGATGGGAAAATTCTCATTAGAAATAGGCTATTTTTTAATAATCTTAGAGGAACGCAAAGGCATTTCCCCCCAGTTCTTATTGTTTATTAAATTGGGCAATTGCGCAAATGTCTCCACAATCTATTTAAATAAGGGCATAAAATAATAGAAGAACACAATTAGGGAGGGATATTAGTTCTATTAATGCCAACATTTATATTCCAAATGGCTTAAAGATAATGATGTAACTGTTTGTGTATAAATGAAGAAGCACATGTGTTATTGTGTGCTACAGTAGGTGTTATATCACTTAAAACTTTTTTTGGCACATGCTGGGTGCGTATACAGTACACTCACAACGCAGTACACTATTCTTTATTTTTTTTACAGGAGTACACTAATAAAACATGTAGAAAAAAACTCCTTTTTTTTTTTTCCTCTTCCCAAATGTGCTTACAATTACCTCTCTGTATTTTTATTGTCTTTTTTTATAAACCACAAAAGTCACACTGGAGGCAGAGTTTAACTGCTGAGTCTTTCCCCCATGTAAATATTGGGAAATTACATTTGTACAAACTACAGGGCTTTTGTAAATGCAGCCTGGAGAAGGTCCAACACAAATTAATCAGGATAAAGTTGCTCTGTGTTCAACATGACCGTAGTTTATTTTCTTAACGTATTAATTTGTCATCAGCTTTCTTGCTTTGCTGTGACTCATTCAGATAGCATTGTGAAAAAGATAGAGACACTACCTCTGTGATCTAATGCTTGGTTTACCAAGAATGATTAAATATATATATATATATATATATATATATGACCCAAAATGTAAAAGTAAAGATAAAGGTGAGTGAACACACACACTAAAATTTTAAAATATACATACCGTACATATAAAAAACAAATATATAACCACATGCAAATATAAACATACAACCATAATATATATATATATATATATATAGTATCTATAAGGGTTGTGGTGGAGGACAAAAAGTGAGATAAAAAGCCTCCACACTATCATAAGTGTGTTTATTATTGCAGAAGCCACTTGCACATCACAGCAATTCGATGAATTGCATCCCAGAGCTCCTGTGCCACATTCCCCATATGCAGCAAGGAATTCTGGGTAGGATATGCAAATGACATCTGTCTCACTTTTATGCATCCTGGGTCTGTTATTACACAGAACCCTAAAATCAATGCTATGCCGCACCGTGGCTTTCTAGCAGAGATAAGGTTATGCAACTGGTCAAAGCCACTCCTAGGACAGCGCTGTTTCGGGTTTGTTGGACCCTCATATATATATATAATTGCAGAGGTGATTTGCACATCACAGCAATTCAAAGAACTGCATCACCCAGCTCATGTGCTACATTCCCCATATGCAGCACAGAACTCTGGGTAAGATATGCAAATAACAGATATATATATATAGTCATACATTCGCATACATGTAAAATATATTCACATACACATGTAGAAAACCTCCTTCAAATACCTGCACAGACATGTCAGTCTGTCTGTCTATCTAACTATCTATCTATATATATACAAAAACTCTCAATCCTGTACCCGGGACTCCATTCTGCTCATGGCCGGTGCCCCATCCGGCACTCTCGGAGGACTTATATATATATAAGTGAGAGAGAGAAATTCCTGTGCACCAACACAAATATAGACACATGAAAACAACCTGAAAAACATTGTAGTTTAACAAAATTATTGTATGATTTATCAAACTGTGTTTGTCTTTCTGAAACGTATTTTTTAGATCTCGCTTAGTTGCATTTAAAGTATAGCAAAATTCCAGGTGGAACCAAAAACGTATCTTTTTCACAGTTGGATGAATATATTAAATGCACCTTTGGGTTGTCTTTACATAACCCTTTCAAACTTGGATCCATACAATGGTCATGTAGAGCTGGAATGTGTGGGAACGCAGTTCCTTCACTATTTTTGCAGGAGGAACGAGTTCCCATTTGGCTCACACTCTGTGAAATATTTGTGTAGGAGATAATTTATATGTTTTCTTTTAAAGATATTATATTTGTTCTTTGATGATTACTTAAAACCCAGCGCACTTGCATATATGTATATGTGTCTCTCTATTTAATCAATTTGAGTGGGAGACTGCGGCTTATGTGCAAAATTCCAATGCTTAATTTGAGGGCATAAGTATTGATGAGTTCCTACACTTATTTTTGTAGAACTTGACCCCTGGATGCATATATTTAATGTACTTTGGGTTGTCTTGAAATATCCCACTAAAGACTGTTTAATAACTAGAGTTGGGTAGAATTGACCGCCCACTTTAAAATTTAGCATGGTGGTGGTAGGGAATCAATTTAGTGTGGTGGTGGTGGGTGGGGGCATAAATTTAGCGTGGTTGTGGTTTGGAATCAATTTGCTAAAATCAAGTGCTGATATATTGGCCTATGTGGGGTCATCTGAAGGCCTCTTGCTCTTCAGTGACTAGATCTTACTTATTCATAATCTGCCATGAACCAATTATTTCTAAATTGTCATGGCTTCTTACATGGTTTCCATACAGTTGAAACAAGACCTTCATCCTCAATCCTTCACTCTCACCATTGGCTGCCCAAATCACGTCCCGAGAGTATAACTCTTATATATGGGTCTTTCTAAGTCCTTATATTTATTAAATTCATTTTATTTGTGTATTTGTCATCTCAACAGTTGAAACCTTGAGCACCTCTGTATCTGTGACTAAATAATTCACTTTGGACTCTGGCCAATGGAGTTAACTAAATCAAGATCACTCATAAACATCAATATGTTCTGGAATCTTCTGTCTTGTACATGCTAATTCGGTAAATGCCAAGAAAAAAAAAGCTAATATTTTTCTAAATCTCCCTTATAATTATTTAACATGAAATTAGATATAATTTTCGGCTTTATGTTAAACCTTGTGTAAATGGCACAGACTGTCCAAAATCAGATATTGCATTCCCGCCAGGAACTATAAAGTTTTTTGTTTGTGTGCTTGTTCGCTCTAGTATAGCATATTTACTTTGATAATAACATTATTAACCCTTAGGCTACGATTAACGTTTGCTAATATTTATGCACAGATACAACGTATGAAATCTAATTATATATTCATTTACGAATACACATCTCGGAATATATGTTATGTATATATATTTGCATGTGTTCTCATGAGTATTATATAGAACATAAATCCATAACATTAGATATAGAACATATATATATTAATATTTTAGTTACATAAATATATATATTTATACACACACACACACATATTTTTTAAAAATATATATATATATAATTTATTTTTAATTCTTTTAATAAAATATATTGATGGGAAAATACCTTATATATTATATTTAGATAGTGTGATTGTTTTTGTATATTTTAAAATTATAGCATTTGAGGATAACGAAAAAAGCAACCATAAGAAAAAAAAAAACAACAACAAAAAGAGCTGGTCTGCTGCTCACGTAACAATTCTTAAGAACTAACAGAATATAAGATATGAGCAACATATCCATTATGCTTTCGTTTGATTGAAATACCCAGTGCTCTCCCCTCTCGTTCTTTCTTTCCTTTTCTTTTTTATTTTTTTTCCCTTTCTGGATTTTTATTGACATGCATCACCAAATATTATCGACACTGTCCTTGTTTTATTAGTATATATTTTACCTTTGCGCTCTGTTTTATTATTCCAGATTTCCAGTTGCTGCCAAGTATTAATCAATATATTATGCTGCTCAGCTGGGCAAATTGTACAAAACACAGTGCCCCTAGGGTTAATACAGTCAAGAAGGAGGAAAGTGTTTTAGACATGTACACAACATGTGGTTTGCTATTATCATTAAATGAGGTGAACTGGGACTCGATACATATGGATTTTGAATTGCATAAATTTTGATTGATATCATTTGAAGACTAAGACCCTGAAAGGCTACATTTTGTGAAAGACGATACACAGGCTAGCTATTACCACATACAATAATACAAGGGGGGGGAGAAGAAAAATGCAAGGAGCAAGGCAGCTGGCTTTTAAATAGTTGAAGCATAGCATCAATACTTATTTCGAATAATGGAAAAAAAAGAAGGTAAAAAGACGTTAACCTCTGCTTGACAATAATATGTTGCAAAAAATAGAATGAAACCCAAGGGGGGGGGTGAGCCCCTCCTTCGCAGAACAGTAGCAAAGGGAAACCGCTATATATTTCCTTCTCTCTGCGTTTCCTTTCTTTCGATCCACAACTTTCTTCTCTTTCAGGCTTCTCTAGATTCTAATAATAATAATATAAAATAACAACAATTTTGTTTGGGATTTTAAGCTACACTATATATATATATATAATATTCAGATTTTTTACTTAAAAGAAAAAAGAAAGATAATGATAATGATCAGGGGGTGGAACATTCGAAGGGGGGGGGTGGGTAAACCAACATCCTGAGACAGGAGACAGACAAGTTTTGACACCAGGTTGGACCTGTGAGGCCTAAATCTTCAACCAGGAAGTGCCTGCCACAGGGGTCAAGACACAAGGGATCTGGAACGGGCAAACGAGAGCAAAACTTTCCATCCAGTGTCAAAACCAACAAGCCCTTTTATTCATGGGAAATCTGCTACTAAATAAAGAAAAAAATGAATCCGATGCGCATTAAACATTTACCGGCGCGAGGAAAAACGCTTTTGTTTAAGTAGCTCAGAAAAAAACAAACAAACAAACAAAACACAAAATACAGATGCTTCTTCTTTTAACTGTAAAAAGGATCAATATTGCTCGAAGAGTTAAACGAGAATAAAATATTTCTCACAGGCTTTTGAAACACATTTTTTTTTCTCCCCCTGCAATTTAAGGCACTCGGAAAATTACCAAATGTCCTACTTTATTATTTTCATTCGCTCCGTTCGCATTTGTTCCAAACCTCATATTTCACTCGGGGTATAAAGTGCTTCATTTATGGTTTATGCAGATTCACAAATGTATTAAAACATTAAACATACTGGTTTTTAGAGATAATTTGTACGTCTCACAGGGGCTCACTCCAAATGCTTTTGGACTCCTTGCAAGTTAGGAATAAGGTTATGTATGTGCGTCTATTAGAGCAACTCCGATTTACCGAGGTGAAACCGTATGTGTTTTCTTTCTTCATTCAAAGACGTAACAGTTTCCCCTTATGTGTGCGCAGGGAAATATTGCCTTATCACATCTTAAATTTAGTTCCTTCCTTTTTTTTTTCTTCTTTTTTTTCCTTTTCATTCGTTTTCTTTTTTTTCGTTTCTTTCTTTTTACTTTTTTTTTCCTCTTTTATTTTTTTTCGTTTCCTTCCACGCTAATAATAATATATTTTGGATATTTCTAGTCGCTCCGAATCCTTTTATTATTCTTCGGTGGCACAGACAGTATACACTGATAGCACATTAGCAGCGCCACATATATATCGGTAGGTGGTTTGCATTCTATCGCGCCTTTTATTGAGTTTAATTGAATATTGTTGAAATTATAGGTGTGAAAACAGAAAATCTCTTTGGAATTCGGAGGAATTGATAGTGGCGATGTCTCGTTAATGGTGTATGAATTTATTTAACCCGTCACTCAGTGCGCTGTGGTCTGGGTGTACATCCCAGGAATCATTATGGACTAACAATTGGTGCAAGTATTATGGGGGGGAAAGGACATAAATCAAGATATAAAAAAATTGTTTCTGCACATTTTTGTAAAAAAAAAAAAACACATTGTGCTCTCTGAGGTCCTTTTCATTTTAACCAAATCAGGGGAAACTTGTCCTCACAGCGGCAAGGCAGATGGAACAATAAATCACAGGAGTCATTGACTGCCTGTAGTGTACTCACCACAGCTGTCAGTTTTTTTGTCTCTTTTGGTTTTAGCTGACATGGTTTGAGGTCCACTGTGAACCAATCTGGACTTTTTTTTACAGTCATATCCATCAAAACGACTAGTAGCCATCAACCTACTGCAGCGATCGATTCGTTTGCTTATTTTCACGCATAGCCAATACTTCGCTCACTAGGTGAGGCTTGGGAGAAGCGCTTCATTTTAGATTTTTTGCCTCAAGCTACAGCTGTGATTTTCTGTGCAGCCTTGGCTAACGTTATTAAAGTTGCATCAAGATAGATACAGTGCAGGATAACATGCTCGCACATCACAGAATATAATAAGTATTATTTAAAAAAAAAAAAGGCAGAGAGAATCTTCCTAAAATAGGAATATTCGACTCGGCGCTTACATTCTAAAAGTAAACAAGCGGAATGTTATGTGCATAACCTTAGCTGTCTAGCTAAAGGTCAGCATTTACTGGATTTGGTAAATTTCCTCGGCAGCCTTGTGGTGGCACTCTGATGCTGGTGATTACTCGTCGCGCGTCTGAAAACAAGACACCCTTTCTTCACAAAGACTCTGTCTATAAAGGTCGGGAAACAAAATTGATTAAATCTGAACTGTTCTATCAAAGTTTACTTAGTGCATAAAATAGGCAACTGTAAGTAATAAATGTTAGGGCTTTTATAATTCGGATGCAAGATTGCTCTTAAAAAAATAAAAAAAATACATGTATATATATATAAAAATACAAACGTCAACACATAAAAAATATACATATAACAAAGTAACGAATTATTTACTTGATTTTCAAAATATAATAATATTTAATCGCACATTATATGAAGAAAAGTGGATACTTTTTTTATGCTACTTATGCATATTCATATTATATTATATTACACACACACAACATTTGTACTTATTTATTTATTTATAAAGTATTTTACCAGGAAGGACTTATTACAGGTACTTAATGAATTAATATCATAAAGTATCCTGTGCTTTTTTAACCTTATAAAATTGGATAGGATTACTAAATTTTAGAGTAAAAATGTAACTGTCAAAATATAAACAGAAGATCATAATTTAGTCACATCGATTTTTACCCCAAATTCAACAACACCTCCATATTTTTGAGGTCACTGAAGATTTTTTAGATTATGGAAAAAAAAAAAAAATAGCTCTAAAAAAAAGTATTACTCATTTACGTATAATCATACATTTAGATTTACACAAAAGGTTTATGAAAAAAAAACAAAAAAAAAAACAGCACAATATTTTAGGGAAAGCCAGGTTCTATGTTGAAAGTCAGGTCATTTTTTTTTTTTTTTTTATGAAACTGAAAAAAAGAAAGCTATGATTTTGACTTGAGGTGACAAGTGAGAAGCACCAGAACCCTAAGGAATTTCAGAACCATACATTATTATAACGTTGGAAATGAAACTGGATGTTTTACTATATACAGCGGTCTGGATGTGCTCAGATATAGCACTTTTAGGAAGAATGGAAACCTTTACTTTTGGTTCCTTTTAATAAGTTAATCATAAAAGGACGTTTTAATGTCCATATGTACAGGTTCAGATGCATAACGCTCAGAAACAACAGATGTGTTATACGGCTGCAGACGTTCTTCTACCATAACGTTTCTGAAACATTTCTCGAGCCACCAACACTCATTAGCTGTTGCCCTCTGGTTAACCCCTTGATTTCTACAGTGTCTGCAAGACTTTTTACTAGAATATAATTTTAACTTGATTTTCTGTGCATATGGTCTCTGGCATTCCTTTCGCTGATTAATTCAAGAAGAATACGTTAACTGTTTATTTTTTTTCAGAAGATATCAAATAAGGGTGGTCGAAATTCCTCCTGCAACTTTTCATATTTATAGAGATTGCATCCAGACTTTATATGTTAAAGCAGTACATTTTAACCCCTCCCGAATCACCCTCCTCAGCTTCCTCTCCCCTGCTTTTATTCATTTTTTTTTGCCTATAGTGCAATACTCTCCTTTTCTCTCCGCAATCTCCTCCATGCTCTTCCAGCTGGCTGGCACCTCACTGCAGGGAGCAACTTGGCAATGGTCCACCAAAAGCCAACAGTACACAACAGCAAACCGTTAGTGGTTCTTCACTAAATGCCTTTATTTTACTGAAGTCATCTCTAGCTGCAAACAATGGTAAAAAAAAACAAAACACTCAGGGTTATTCAAAGAGAATCGAAAAGCCATCGCACATTCGGTGACTTTTCGTTCTCTTCAATTCGGATCGATTTGGCGATCCCATTTCGGCAAACCTGCGGCGTATTCAGCAAGCACCACAAGGCCGCCGAAATGCAGGGAAAAGTCGCCGCAAACCCACCGAAAACTCACCGCAAAACGAGGGCGAACGCACACCGAAATCCGCAAAAACAACTGGATTAACCCGCCGAAAACGCTGGGAAAAACCCGAGCAGCCGCCGGAAAAAGCTGACACCGCAGACGAATGGAGTGAATAAATTAAAATAACAGTTCGCTTGAATGTTTGAAAAGTGAAACGCTGTTTGCAAAGAAGCTACTGAGCGAAAATGTCTGAAATTTACATATGAGGTCCAGGGAATGATAATAAAAAGGGCTGTTACAGAAAAATAAGTAAACTTAAAAAAGATAATAAATAAAAATCGGAATTTTTTTTAAAAAGCAAAAATCTCGAAAAATGCTTAAAATATCCTAAAATATCTATAAATAAAGAGATTTTTTACTGCAGAATATTATAATAAATGGTTTATTAGATATTGAATTAAAACGGGAATATTTTTATCATTGAAGCCTATGGGATTCGACTGAATAAATCTGCTGCATGAAACCACCGAATGGCAGGGCAATTCGGCAACTTTTCACTGCTGGGTTTTGTTCTCTGAATAGCTGAAGCATTGCTTCTCTATGGGGATTCACTGCCCTCGAACAGGCACCGTATGTGCAGGCAATTCGCCAACATTTGACGAACTGCTTTCTCTCTGAATAGCTGAATGGCTAAGAAAGGTAACCAAACACTGATTTTCAGTGTTCAGTTCCCTTTCGGCAGCCATTCGGATCTCTTTGAATAACCCTGACTGTTTTTGCAACTTTGGCGCACTTCTGCGATCCAGTGAAACAAACGTCGGTCTCCATCACTGAACTTCCTTCAAACAACGGCACCACGGTTACTCATCGATAGGAAAAGTGAACTTCAGCTATTTTCAGTTCACTGCTGTTGCTCAAAATGTTTCAACTTCGGTGGATACAATTCCCCAATTTGAAACTGGCCAAGTTCCAGGAAAGTGCAAGGAAATGCATGAAAATAGCTGAGCCTGAAGGAGAAATCAGCTTAGAAAAATTATATTAAAATGAACCTAGGTTCACTTTGCAGAGCTTTAAATACCCTAATTTTCAGTGTTAGCAATAGTTTTATTATTATAATTTTATTTATTTCAATAAAAATGCTGTCACCTCAAGATTGTCGATTGAAATGTCCAGACTCTCTGCAAAATCCTCCTGAAGACACACATAACTTCTACACTACAGTAATGGAAAACATGTTAAAGTGAGACCCTGCTGTATGCAGAATTCATATACTGCACTGGGAAATAAATTCTTTAAGACACTACGGGCCCTATCCCACGGTTGGTGCTAACTCAACCAGAGCTGTTGCAAACTTACCAGAGCCATTAAAGTCTATGGGCAGTATTACATACTGCCTGCTAAAATGGGGACGCTGTGGAGGAAAACCTGGACCTGCAGGTTTTTCCTTTTAGAAACATAGAAACATAGAAAAAATGTGGGCAGATAAGAACCTTTCGGCCCATCTAGTCTGCCCAATTACATGGATACTTTACCTGGATTTATCTTTTGTTTAGGATAGCCTTATGCCTATCCCATGCTTGCTTAAATTCAATTACTGTTTTGGCCTCTACCACTTCTACTGGAAGACTGTTCCATGTATCCACCACCCTCTCAGTAAAATAATGCTTCCTGATGTTACTTTTAAACCTTTGCCCCTCTAATCTAAGACTATGTCCTCTTGTTTTGCTATTTTGTTTCCTTTTAAATATACTCCCTTCCTCTACCTTGTGGATTCCTTTTACGTATTTAAATGTTTCTATCATATCTCCTCTGTCTCGTCTTTTTTCCAAGCTGTACATGTTAAGATCATTAAGCCTTTCCTGGTAACTTTTCTCCTTCAAGCCGTACACCATTTTAGTAGCCCTTCTCTGAACTCTAAGATGTCTATATCCTTCTGGAGATACGGTCTCCAGTACTGCACACAGTACTCCAAGTGAGGTCTCACCAGTGCTCTGTACAGTGGCATGAGCACTTCCCTTTTCCTACTGCTAATACCTCTACCTACACAACCAAGCATTCTGCTAGCATTTCCTGCTGCTCTATTACATTGACTACTTACCCTTAGATCCTCTGAAATAATAACCCCTAAATCCCAACCCACAGATGTTGAGGTTAGGACTGTATCAAATATTCTAATTCAGCCCTTGGGTTTTTACGCCCCAGGTGCATTATCTTGCACTTATCCACTTATCCACATTGTGTCCCCATTTTAGCTCCATATTACAGGGTAGGTGCTAATTCAGAAGCCTGCACCTTAACGCGGAGCTAAGTCTCAGGTTGCTCGAGGCAGCACTAAGCGCCGCCACGAGCATCCCCTCCATAGAGACCATAGGACTCCATTGAGGCTTTGACTGCCAGTCACATGACCTGTAGGATCTCGTCGCTCGAGAGATCCTGCAGGTCGGCGGAGTGATTGCGGAGGGAGACTGGGGACTTTTTTCCCTAGTCTCTCTCTGCTCCCAGTGGCCAGAAGCAGCAGATCGGGCCGCCCTTCTCTCCCCAGGTGATGAGAGGTGAGTATGTGACTTTTGGGGTGATTTGTAGCTGGTGCTGGAACGTAATTAGCGTTAGAACTTTGTAATCGTACCGCTGATTAACACTTTGTGCTCCCCATGTTAAGCATAGGGAGGGCAAAGTACAGCAAGCTCGCACTGAAAAGCGCAAGCTCCGAATCGCTAAAAGGTTTTTTAACACATTAGCATTTGGAATGTAATATGGTCGGCCCTTGCTAGGGCCACTTAACCTAATGTTATCGCTCACACAGCTAAGCACTAACGCTAGCGTTAAGTATGTAATAGAGCCCTATGGAGTTGTTATATTTACAACAGCTCTGGTTACATTTACACCAACCTTGGAATAGGGCCCTATGATTTCCTGAAGCGTATGAAATCCGCATACTGCGGGGAAGCACTTTCTTGCAGAATATAGAAACAAATTTAGAAGTTCAGGCTGTTTGCACATTTATACAGGTTCCACGGTTTGCAAACAAATCATCTTACCAAATTCGATTCTATAAGTAAAAAAGCCCTTACACACAGAACTTAGCCACAACCTCGCTACCGGCCCTTAGAATGGGACTATCTAAGGACAGACAGAAAAAGTTAGAAGAGAGAATCAGAGTCATATAAGCCAAAGTCATACTCAATGAGGGTAACCATAGAAACCAAAGTAGTTTAGAAATCAGTCAAAATACAAGCCATATGGTTAAGCAGATATAATAAGAAACGTGCTGCTCTCAGGCACGTACGAACCACAGGAGGGCACTGAGAAAATGACGCCCAGGATATACCCTGTTTCCCGGAAAATAAGACCTACTCTGAAAATAAGACCTAGTGTGGTTTTGTGATAACTGCTAAAATATAAGACCTACCCCGAAAATAAGACCTAGTAGAAGGGCAGCTTGAAGAGCCGCGGGAGAGAATCAGTGATGCCGGCGACGGCGCCAGTGGAAATGATGCGACAGAGGAGGGAGCAGAGCCACATAAGGCTGCGGTCACACAAGCGTCCTTTGAGCAGAAGGAACGTCTGTGAGAGTGGACATCCTTCCACTCTGCTGCCCATGTGGCCACCTCGCTGAGTGCAATTAGTGCGCTTAGTACTAAAAAGCACAATCCACCTATGGAAGATCCGCTTTGTATTCTCGTCTGCATCTGTCGTAGTTTTTTGATGGGGTGGCTGAAATCACGTCCGGTGGTAGCGTGCGCAATTCAACGTTGCGACGGAAACAGGGAAGAGCGGTCACACGGACGCACTCAGTGCGCTTGTGTGACCACAGCCTTAGCTGATGCTTCCTCTAGCGCCTGGCTCCTTTTATTGGCGGAGTGATGCCAGCTGTACACTGCTAAAAAAAAACACCAACACCAAAAAACAATAATACAACCTACCCTGAAAATAAGACCTAGTGTGTTTTTTGAGGGCCAAAAAAATATAAGACAGTGTCTTATTTTCGGGGAAACACGGTATATAGCCATTGACTAGATTTTATTGGGCAGCCAAAACGTCTGTGATGGGTGCACTGCATCAGACATTTGATGCATGGAAGAGGAGCTAAACGAATTTGTTGCAATGTGCGTCCAGAGTCATTAATGCTGCCAGATGGGAGTGCCACGGCAGTCGGATGCCGTAAGCCATGGGAATGATGTGAGGGCCTGCAAGGAGCAGCAGAGGGTAATGGATGTTGAGCCTGTTTCATGACTGGATACAGTGAAATAGAGCCCCTTGTTCCCTATGCAAAGCTGTTAACAATGGCAGCTCAATTCCTAAACACTAATGACCCGTTTGCTATTTCATGTCAAATGGCAAAAACATCTGTTACTTATCATGCATTGGTATTTGACGTATAGAGCGTAGGGGACATTTTTTCTGTTTTTGAATACTAATAGTTCTAGCCATTGTCAAAGCATAGTAGAAGTTTGAGTGATTTTTGCTAAAATAAACTCAACATAGTTTTTAAGTATGAAAAGGAAGAAGATTATGCAAAATATGCATAAATGCACATTTTCTAATTAATGGCATGCAACTCTCAAGATCTGAATAAGTTATTTAGGATAGAAGCAAATGATTCATGCGTTCTTGATTTCAGCGAATGATGGTTCACTTACCATATCTTGCCGGATAGCTGAGGCTTTTCTTACACCATATTAAACATTGCATGTTAATATTTCATTAAGGAAAATCCTTCTGCTTTAAACTTTAGTTGTCAAAGCCATCATATTCTGCAATGTGTTGCAGGAAACCAATGTGCCGTAAAATATACTTGATAATATTTAGCAAAGGATTCATCCATTTCCTTCACTTATATTTTATTTAACGTGGCTTTAAAAGGGTGAAGATGAAGAGCGAAAGGGAAAGTGAACTAGGAGGAAAATGAAAAAAGCTGCGGCGTTTGACGGTAAGTGGTTTGTTTTCCTACTTATTTTTGGTTTCCGTCCATCTTGTTATAAGAAGACAAATTATTGTATTTAAATTATAATGAGATGGGAGCACGTTACAAAACCAAGACTAAAATCAACACATTAAAAAAAACATTGTATTTTTATTAAAGAATAGGTTGTATATGAAAGAAAAAGTGGGAGGGATCAATACAGAAAATAATAATGAATCACAATAAAAAATATGTCATTATATATGTAAGTTCACTAAGATTCCAAAAAGTACACTGCATGTGTAGGTAGTGGCGTCACTAGGGGGTGGTGTCACCCGGTGCAGGCCGCACCCTCCACCCCCCCTTGTGACACCCCTGTGTGTAAGGATGAGTCACTCAGCACGCAGACAAAACCCATGAAAACAAGGAAACCCCTTATCTGAGAAGCTGGTCCTTGTAATGGCCAAATAACTAAATTAAAGAAAGTACACAAACAATACATAAAAGTACAGAGCAGGGACATGAGAGATATCGTAGTATAATAACAAGTCAGAGGTCGGTACACGGAATAAACATACGCCAAGTGACAAATGCAGAAATCACAGTCGATAATACTAGCCAGAAGTCGTACCAGGAGATCATAAGCATAAGCTATCAGACACGCACTGAAGGGAATCATAAACCACGACATGGCTCAGAGCTCTGTCAGTGACTGATATTTAAAGGCCTCCTAGGTCTCTGATCAGGTACAACTTTCAGAGTGGCCTGATTCCTAGAACGGCACCTTCTCTGTTGGGGAAACCTTACTGCAGGAGCACCAGCAGGCATGACAGCATGTTTGTACAAGAAAATGAAACACTTCATAGGAAATTCCATATCCCTGCCATAAATAAACTGTCTTGAAGGAATATATATAAAACCAGCAGGGGCGTCGCTACGGGGGTGCAGAGGGTGCGGCCCGCACCAGGTAACACCTCCCCTAGGGTGACACCCTAAAAAAAAAAAAAAAATTTTTAACACAAAAATATTTTACCAGGAAGGATACATTGAGAATTCTCTCATTTTCAAGTATGTCCTGGGTAGGCAAGGCCTAGGCTGGCACTTTCCATGGGGTGGCAAAAAAAACACCACAAAAAGGATATTCACAGAGCACCGAAATGACGCATACATTTCAGTGTTCTGTTGTTCCCCGCACTTTGGGGAATCAAATTTCCCCAGTGAATTCACCACAGGGTCCCTGAAGTGCAGGGAATCAGCCACTGAATGCTGCTGCAAACCTGTTGCCTGCTATTTTAAAAAGAACTACTGAATGAAAATATCTGGAATTAACATATACAGGTGAAACTCAAAAAATTAGAATATCGTGCAAAAGTTCATTTATTTCAGTAATGCAACTTAAAAGGTGAAACGAATATATGTGGTAGACTCATTACATGCAAAGCAAGATAGTTCAAGAGGTGATTTGTCATAATTGGGATGATTATGGTTACAGTTTCACTATATATATATATATATTAGTTTCACCTTTTAAGTTGCATTACTGAAATAAATGAACTTTTGCACCATATTCAAATTTTTAGAGTTTCATCTGTAAGTTCTGATGAATGATAATAAAAAGGTCTGTTACAGAAAAAAAAGAAAAATTGCTATTAGAAAAAAAAAATGGTTACAATGGATACAAAAAAAATAAAATCAATAAATAAAGAGATTTTTTACTATGGATTAAAGGAATAAACGGTTTATTAGATATTGGATAAAAACAGGAGTATTTTTAACATTGAAACCTATGGTGTTCGTTCGCCCTGAATAAACCTGCCAAATGAAAACACCGGACATCAGGACATTTCTTTGCTGTTCGGTGTCTCTGAACAGATTAACCATTACTTCTCTATGAGGACTTTCACTGCCTTCGAACAGGCACCGTACTTGCTGTCAGTTTGCCAAAATTTGTGTAAGAGCATATCACAGAGCTCTAGCAATAAACCTCACAGTAATGTGCGCCGTGTATTATGAGCATTCAGTGTTATATGGGAGCCCTAATTTATGAGAAAAAGTAGTTAAAAAAAACCCCGTAAAACTCGGGGGGGTGTGACACCATAAGTTACCGCACCGGGTGACACCAACCCTAGTGACGCCACTTAAAACCAGTATAGGCTGAAACTCAGACATTTGCCATAAGAAGACCTCTCTGAGACAGAATATTTTCCAGTCTTTGCCAAGTGCCACCTTGGCGATCAGCTCCTGGAGCCCATAGGAGAACATGGACCCCAGAGTGCTCCTACATAAGCTCTCTGCAACCTCATTTGAGCAGGGTCATACAGGAACCATGAAGAACACTGGGAACTTTTTATTTCCAATTTCCCACCTGGTCACAAACAGAGGAAGCGATGGATCACACTGTTCTCTGCCACTGTGCGATCTCATGTAAGTCAGCAATTTGAAATAAGTGACTAAAAACGGCTGGGTGGAGTAGAGGAAACATCACTGCTCTGCATGGAGAGAGCCTGTGGAGTCATGGGTTCAATACCAGCGAGCAGCCTCTCCAGTAAGTGTCCTTGGGCAAGACACCTAACGGTACATACTTGCCACCCAGGACATACTTGAAAATTAGAGAAATCTCAATGCATCCTTCCTGGTAAAATCCTTTCTCCAAAAAAAAAAAGTGTTAAGTGATTTTTGTAAAGCAATTCACTTAACACCAGCTTTTGAAAGCCGTTATCTTTTTTGAATACCAGCTCCAAAGGAGAAGAATGAGCTGATGCCCTGTGGGAGAGCACCAGTGTGTGATCGGTGTGAAACAAACTTCAATGACTTGTTTTCGGAATGCCAAAAGTAGCATTGTTGGGGCTACCATATTTATAATAATATGTTTGGGTCGATTCTGTGAAACATTTATTGTGGATGCTTTTCAGGTCAGCACTGCAGTTCAGGTATGTGGAATTTTGGATGCTTCCGAAATACTGATTTGTCAACCATTGGATGAATTTCAATTTAATTCCATTTAATTATACCGGCTGATGATAATTAAAAAAGATATTGTCTGCTTGGGGCTGATGTTTTTCTAAAAAATATCAGCCAATTCAGAAAAAATATTTGGCTGGTGCATATATTCAACCAGTTTATTTTCCTTATCTTTCCCCATTGCTAAAGGCCAGAGAAGAAAGAAAGGCACCTCTGGAAAGGGCCCAGTCTTCCCTTTCCAGCGATGCCTCTCTTTAACCCCTTAGGTGCTGGATCACGGTTCTCTCATAGAAGCCTCTGGGGTCTCCCCCTGCCCACTGACGTCATTGAGAATGGATGTGATGACGTCAGTTAGGGAATTAACCCCTAGCTCCCACCTATGGTGAATATAGTGGGTCCAATGGAACCCTATATCTCCCGAACGGTGGCAGCTAGAGGCCAAAGCATGGCCTTTCCAATGATACCAAACCAGATTCAGTGTAACATAAAAGTTAAAAGATGAATAAATAAATAAAAAATATTTAATTTTAATTTTTATTAATTAATGCAGCACTATTGTTCACTTTTAAATTATAATGTAAACAATGCTGCTGCACTATTGAAAAATTTAGTTTTTTTCACTTCTAGCTAAAATTATGTATTTTCTCGGAAAAATGCAGTAAGGGGTCCCATTTCTAATTTTTTTTAACAAGCCTACCCCATAGAATATATAACTGCAATGGCTTGGATAATAAAATGCGAAAAAAATATTTTGCACACTGTAGATGATTGAAATTTTAATGTAAATTCACTTTTTTATAAAAAAAAATTTGTTATAGCATTCTGGCAGGTAGACATGTGCACAACAAAATTTTTAGTTTTGCTTCATTTTGGATCGAGCCACTATGTTCTTAACCACTTGGCTGCTATGGACGCGCTCAGCGCGTCCAGCCAAGTTGTACACACCGCTCAATGCGGATATCAGCCGTATCAAGTGGTTCTCCTGTGCTAGAAGCACACCCTGCTCAATGCGGTTATCAGCCGTATCAACAAATGACAAACACGTCCAAATTGTATTAGACCATCAATAACCATATCAATCTAACTGTCCCTAGTTTAGATAAATTCTACCATAGCCCTGCAGAGTTAAACATCATACGACTTAGTAAAAACACAGACTCGACACGTGTTTTGCCGGTACTAGACCGGCTTCATCGTGAGTCAAAAATAGTGAATCATATGAAATGATTGATGGTCTAACACAATTTGGACATGTTTGTCATTTGTTGATACGGCTGATATCCGCATTGAGCGGTGTGTGCTTCTGCAGTTCAATTGTTGCTTCAGTACTGACGACTATTTATCTTCATCCTGCAATATAAGGTGGCCAGACTAAGGAAGCATTGATCATTGCTCCCTGTGTTAATTCTGGTATTACATGGTCTATTAGGTATCAATTTGCAGTCTTGAGCACAATAATCAAGATGGTCAATTATACCCATTGCACAATTGTGTGTGGCATTTGCTTTGTGCTGCCATTTGGCACACTGACCTAGTGTGAATTATCATCTATTTAGGGTACATTACAAATCGTGTCTATGTTTTTTACATTGGTTGGTCTGTATATATGTATGTATTGCAACTAATAAAAGTTACGTTTTATTTAGCACTCCTATCAGTTCTGAGAGTTTATCTCTCGTTGTTCTTTTTCATAGATATTTCGAAATGTGAAATGGATGAATTAATTACTTAGATTAGCGCAAAAAAAAGGATTAGTAATCCCCCTGTCCTTGGTGCTGAAACCTATTCAGCCACAAGGACAGAAGCTTCACGGGGATCTGGAGCAAAAGATCCTCCTGTTCTTGGGGTTGAAACCTATTCCGGAGCCCTGCAGTGCTGCTGTCCTTGGTGCTGAATAGGTTTCAGCACCAAGGACAGCACCCACCGAATGCAGACTGAAGGACAAAAAAGATATGCTGCATTCGGCAAAGAAAAAAAGCCTCTTTTAAAATAAGTAGGAATGCAAGAATTTCACCAAAAAAATCCCAAAAAACGCATTAAAAAAAAGAGACTTTTTTGCTAAAAGAAAAAGAACAAACAGTAGAATAAATATTTACAGGGTAATTCAAAGAGAATCGAAAAGTCACCGCACGTTCGGTGACTCCGTTCTATTCAATTCGGTTTCTTTTGCCGATCCCATTTCGGCGACCCTGCGGTGTATTCAGCAAGCATCACAGGGTCCCCGAATTGCAGGGAAAGGTCGCCGCAAACCCGCTAACAACTAACCGCAAAACCCGGCGAATGCACACCGAAAACCCGCAAAAACATCTGGATTAACCCGCCGAAAACTCCGGAAAAACCTGAGCAGGAGCCGATCACATGCAACGCAGCCGCCAGAAAAAGCCGACACTGCAGACGAATGCAGTGAATAAATTAGAAAAACAGTTTGCTTGAATGTTTGAAAAGTGAAACCCTGTTTGCAAAGAAACTACTGAGCCAAAATGTCTGAAATTTACATATGAGGTCCAATGAATGATAATAAAAAGGGCTGTTACAGAAAAAATAAGTAAAGTTAAAAAAAACAAACTGAATTTTGTTTAAAAAAAAGAATTCAAAAAAATGCTTAAAATATCCAAAAAAATCTATAAATAAAGAGACTCTTTACTGCAGAATATAATAATGAATGGTTTATTAGATATTGAAATTTAAAAGGGATTATTTTTAACATTGAAGGCTATGGAGTTCGCCTGAATAAACCTGCCGAATTATACTACCGAATGGCAGGGCATTTCGGGAACCTTTCACTGCTGGTTTGTGTTCTCTGAATAGCCGAAGCAGTGCTTTTTCATAGGAATTCACTGTCCTCGAACAGGCACCGAACAGGCACTGTATGTGCAAGCAATTCGCCAGGATTTGGCAAACTGCCTGCTCTCTGGATAGCTGAATGGCCAAGAAAGGTAACCGAACGCTGATTTTTAGCTTTCAGTTACCTTTCTCCAGCCATTCGGATTTAACATTGAAACCTATGGGATTCGCCTGTTTAAACCTGTCGAACGATCTACCAAAAATCAGGGCATTTCACTAACAATGATCCGGCTGGGTGGAGTAGAGGTAACATCACTGCTCTGCGTGAAGAGAGCCTGTGGAGTCATGGCAAGCAAACTCTCCAGTAAGTGTCCTTGGGCAAGACACCTAACAGTACATACCAGCCACCCAGGACTTACTTGAAAACGAGAGAAATCTCAATGTATCCTTCCTGGTAAAATCCTTTCTCAAATACTCTGCTGTTCAGCTTTCTCTGAATAGATTAACCATTACTTGTCTATGGGGAATTTCACTAGTGCTGAACTGCACCAAAAAGCACCATGGTGATGTCCATGGCCTGTGGTGTTGAATACAACAGATTCAGCACCATGGCAAATGGATGTGGTGCTGTTAAGTTTTTGAAATGAAATAACGAATTGATTTGTAGAAATGGAATCAATTCGTTATATTCTGTTTCACTTTCATTTTGTCTCGGATGGAACCGATTCGTTATTTCAGACATGCTTTGAAATACGAATCGGTAAATTTCATCCGAATTTTGATTCGGAATGAAACAAAACACACATCCCTACTGGCAGGAAAAGACATATACATATAATAATGATATATTCTGAATCTGCAGAGTTTTCCATAAAAAAGATATATACTATGTCTGGGTTGTATAATAATACATTACTTCAAATCGCTTTCAAACATGATAAGCAAAAACGGTAAAAATGAGCTCAGCACATAGAGGTGAAATGGCCCAGCAGTGCAGGGGTTAACCATGACTATTAGAAATAGCTGATGTTTAACCCCTTCACTGCTGAGCCATTTCACCGCTGTGTCCTCCTGAGCTCATTTTTACCGCTTTCACGCAACATGTTTAAACGCAATTTGAAGCCACATTTTATTATATGACCCAGACATATTATATATCGTTCTTTCTGGCAGACTCAGTAGATTCATAATATATCATTATTATATGTATACGTCATGCTCTGCCTGAATATTATAACAAAAAATTAAATAAAATTAGAATTTTTAATCATCTACAACGTGCAAAGTGTTTTTTTCACACATTTTATCAGAAGATCCTTAGCGGTTATATTTTCTATGGGGTGCGCTTGTTAAACAAATTAGAAATAGGGGCTTGTTACATTTTTTGGGGGGGAATTACGTGATTTTTAGCAAACACAACCCAAAGAAAAAAATCATTAGTGCAGCATCATTGTTCACATTATGATTGAAATGGGAACAATATTGCTGCATTCATAAAAACAACACACAAAAAAAACACGTTTTTATTATTTTTTTTAAATATTATTATTATTTATTTATTTATTTATTTTGACTTTTAACATGGTCATGTATGGTATCATTCGAAAGGCCATGCTCAGGCCTTTCGAATGATACCCTCCTTGATCCCTGCCACTGTTCTGGAGATAGGGGGGTTCAAAGGAACTCCCTATCTAAACCAGGGGATTTCCTTGGGGAATCCCTGGGCAGCTAGGGGTTCCCTGGCTAACTGACGTCATTGTACCATGAGCAATGATGTCCGTAAGTGAGTGGGGACCCGGAGGTGGAGCCATAATCCAAGATGGCTGCCCCCACCGGAGCTAGGCCACGATGCGGCCCGGTGCCTGAGGGGTTAAAGCCAGGCACTGGACTCTTCTCTTTTAAGCGGTGCCTGACTTTTAGTGGTGGGGGATCCCCCCTCCCTTTCAGGCGATCTCCCGGCGATGACATCATTGATGTTGGGAGGGGCTTAAATTCAGCGTCTGACTTCCCTGAAGTCAGAACACCGCAGGACCCAGAGAGAGAGGTGAGTATCTCTCCCAAGGGTGACATGTGGAGAACGTCCTCTGCATATAGCGGGAGTCAATGACGTTCCCAAAACTTCACCTGCAGTGAAAGGGTTGATTTGTATTTGTTATATTTTTGTTGAAACGACTACTCTGCATGTGCTGTGCCTGCCCAAATAAAGAAAAATACTGAAGCACTGACTCGTGTTTCCAGTGGCTATACCACAATATATATATACCTACTGTGCGTGACAAGTGATATTTATGCTAATATAGCAATGATTCTGACATCTTGGATTATTGAAACCTTAAAGAAACTCCACTTAAGTTCTATAAATTGATGTAATTTTATTTTTAGTGGACACCCTAGCAACAGGAATTTATGTACATCTACACACTTTCTGTAAATCTTGCCTTTCAAACAACTATCCCATTCATGGTTTTCAATTTTATAAAAATAACTCTGAGGTGAAGGAGTTAAATAAAGCTGATCATCGCTATGAAGATATTGAAGTCTTCAGGACCATGGCATGCTGGATCTGTCTCAATATCAAGGGTATTGCCTTTCCGCGGCCCTGAATTGATTTAAATTCAACGAAGAAAGAAAAAAAAAAGACAAAACAAAACACGTTACCGATATACAATACCCATCGTGCAGTTTAACACATCTCTCCTCTTTTCAGAAGATTGCTTCGGGTGTCAATACCATTTAAATATCATAAAAAAAAATAAAAAAAAAATTGCTCTGAGCTATAAAGCGAAATAAAGAATTGTCAATTGTTCAGGTCACATGTCGTAACAAACAAGGAAATCATAACTGTAAGAAGTGTTGTATTTTATGACAACAGCAATATGACAGTTTCCCATATAACGAAAACATGACACTTTTCCAAATATCAGAGGATGCTTTGGCTGCTCCAGGGAGTTTGATACTGTCACAGAAATGGAAGGTCACAGACGGGCTTTATAATATCCACTGTTTCAAAATGTTGAGGAGCAGCTTTTGCACACTAAATGCTGGAGGCTGAGGGGATATTTTATGTAGTCAAGAATCTGACAGGAAGAAAAAGGTCTTACTTTGACAGCTGTAACCCTTAGGTTTAAGGGTTATGCCCTTAGCAGCCCACAAGTAAAATTACCTATGTTAACTTTTAGCTCTCACTGTCTTAAATATCCCCAAAAAAGTCAGCGCCGCATATATTTGGTTTTACGCTTCTGACAGCATCCTTTACTAATGCCCCGGAGCATCAGGTCTAGATAATGTTTAAACTGACTGAACCTGGTGGGCAGCAAAATGGTATATTCGATAAATGCAGAGCAGAAGTAACATCTCGTCTTTTACCTTTAAATTCCTTTACTTAAATATATATCCACAATAAGCCTCCCCGAATGAGGCTGTAAACACCGTGCGCAATACTTCCAAAGGCATCCCGATCTAATATAAATGTCACACGTTGTTTTTGTTGTATCATAACAGGATATTTATATTCTGTCTGATATGTGCACATCTCGAGATGTTGCACCAGTTCATCCTTTGTGAATGGCTTTGTCCCACACATTATCAGGGTTATTCAAAGAGATTTGAAAAGTCAACGCACGTTCGGTGACTTTTCGTTCTCTTCAATTCGGTTCCTTTTGCCGATCCCATTTCGGTGACCCTGCGGTGTATTCAGCAAGCACCACAGGGTCCCCGAATTGCAGGGAAAAGCTGCCGCAAACCCGACGAAAACTAACCGCAAAACCCACCGAATGCACGCCGAAAAACCTCAGAAACATCTGGATTAACCTGCCAAAAAAATATTATTAGATATTGAATTAACCGGAATATTTGTAACATTGAAGCCTATGGGATTTTCCTGAATAAACTAGGCTTGTGCACCGATTTTTTTTTCGGTTCGATTCGGTTCGATTTGTTCGAATGTTTAAAATTTTCGATTCAGCTCGTTTCGACCGATTTCTGTTTCGATTCGGTTCGGTTCGGCTCGTTTTTCGTGTACATTTTTTTTCGGAATATCGACCATTTTTCGTGTTTTCGGGTCACTTTGCTCGTTTTTTGTATCAACTTTTCAGAAATTTCGGAAATTTTCATTTTCGGAACGTCTGTTCTCCTCGTTTCAAAGTGTCTACGATAATTCTGGCGATTCTATCGTGTTTTTTTTTATTAAATAAAGATCCTTTTTTTCTTATGAATATACATTTCACAACTTTATTTAACCCCTTAGTGACCGGGCGGTTTTACACAAATCCGTCTTTTAGTGACCGCTGCTGTTTTTACGTTTCTGCGCTGTTAGTGTTTAGGTCAAATTTTCCTCTTACTCGTTTATTCAACCCACACATATTATACACCCTTTTTCCCGCCATTAAATGGACTTTCTAGAAATACCATTATTTCCATCATATCGAATAATTTACTATAAAAAAAAATATGAAATATGAGGAAAAAAATTGTAAAAACACACTTTTTTGTAATTTAATCCCCAAAATCTACAACCACCCAAAACGACCCCAGCTAAATAGGTTTAAAATTTTGTCCCGAGACTAGAAATACCCAATTTTTACATGCGTTTGCTTTTTAACCCCTTCACTGCTGAGACAGTTCACCTATGTGCGCTGCGCTCATTCTGACCATTTTGTGCTATTTATTTTTAGATGACAGCCTAGGTCCTATTTAATTAAACTCCCCCCAGACAAAAAAAACTTTTTAAAAAAAAACATTTTTTTATTTTATTTATTTATTTTATTTTTTTTATTTAATTATTTTTTTTTAATTTTCTTTTTAAAACCAAACCTGGTCATGTTTGGTATCATTTGAAAGGCAATCATCAGGCCTTTCAAATGATGGAAAATATGACAATCTAGCTGCCATGGATCGGGAGATAAAGGGATCCTTAGGATCCCCTTATCTCTACATGGCAGCTAGAGGGTTAACTGGCCCACTGACATCCTCACACATATAGTGAGGTTGTCAGTGGGTGGGGGGGGACCTGGAGGCTTGGCTGACATCCAAGATGTCAGCCCCCTCCAGGTTTGAATCGCGTTTTGGCGCCAATTGGCGCCGCAACGTGATCCGGCGGCGAAATGGTTAATGTTATACACCGCTGGAAAGGGGAGGCTCTCCCCTCTCCAGCGGTGCAAACGGCATCTCCCTAGCTTCAATGGTTGGGGAGATAGAGGGCTCCGAAGGAGCCCCCCCTCCCCTCCATTGAAAAGCATGGGGACGCCTGCTGATGACGTCACCACGCAGCGTGGCGACGTCATCAGCCTCGCCTGCCCATGTAAATCACATGGGCAGGCTTCCTCCCTGCCAGATCGCCGTGGGATCCGGCGAGGGAGGTGAGTATCGGGCGGGAGGGGGATTAGGCGCCGCTGACGTACCCTGTACGTCCGCGGGTCTAAGGGAGACCCGAGTTCAGGACGTACAGGGTACGTCAGAGGTCCTTAAGGGGTTAATCATATTAAAATGGTATGAAAGCCAAGGAACAAAAAAATGAACAAAACGATTTAAAAAACGCTAAACTGACCCGAATGCCACAAGAAACAAGTGATACGCATTTACAAATACAAAATTTACAGAATCAGCGATATAACCGATAATAGTTAAATATACGATTTCCAGAATTACCGAAATGGAACCGAAATCACGAATGGAACCGAAATCATGAATAGAGCAAAAATAAATTTCGATTTGACACATTTCAAGTCCATTCGAAAAATCCGAAAATTTTTCGTTTCGGCTCGGAAAACATTTCGGATCTATCGGTTTTTGGGTCCGACCCGATTCGGAAATTCGGCCGAATCCGAAGACACGAATCGGGAAATTTCGTGAAAATTCCGAAATTCCGAAACCCGAAACGCACATCCCTAGAATAAACTTGCTGAATTAATCCACCGAATGGCAGGACATTAGGGGAACCTTTCACTGCTGGTTTGTGTTCTCTGAATAGCCGAAGCAGTGCTTTTTTATGGGGATTTCATTGCCCTCGAACAGGCACTGAACAGGCACCGTATGTTCAGGCAATTCGCCAGGATTTGGCGTATTGCCTGCTCTCTGGATAGCCGAATGGCCAAGAAAGGTTACCTTTCTCAAGCAATTCGGATCTCTTTGAATAACCCTGTATGTGTAATTGTCCAGATACTGTCACGGCTCAGATTGAGTCACGTGTCTTCATATGTGTACGAAATATCTGTCATACTTTTAGGTTAACCGTCCAATGAGTCCATAGTCGTACCACCGACTTGTTTGTCAGACTACAGATGACCAAGGTCGTGCGACTACGTACGACTATGGTCGCCCACTGCAAGCAACTATGGACGACCCAGGTAGGAGGTTTCTGGTTTAAAATTAGCATATTATTTGAGGGGAAAAAAATGCAGTAACAGGTTGTCCATATTAAAAGCACCACCTTAGAATTTATCATTATAGAAGTGTGAATGTTAACATGTGCATAAATATACACATGGCACATAAGGGGTTATTGCACAGCTACAAACGGACCTAAGTATGTTTTCCCTACTCTTAAAATTATTAACAAACAGGGCTAGTCCCCCCTGTGTGTCTTCTACGCAATAAAATATCTTTATATCATTATTTATTATTTACTTCTCAGCATGCATCTTGTGAGTATTGTTGTACCAGGTCGTCCGACTTTGCACGACAAATCCCATTCGAATGGGAACAGTCGCTAGCCTGGTATACTCATTCGTAGTTGTCCGAAGACGTCTGATGAAAGTCTGAAGTAATGGACGAGAGTTGAATCTCTTCTGTGTTGTGGGATTATTCATTCGACTACGGACGACTACGGACACAGTTGACGACCAGCCTTAATGCCTAAAAGATATTATTTCATGATACAACATTAACCCAGGTTTTAGCAAGCAGTTATTCACTTCTAGGCTTACTGCCTTGCACCCTATTGTAACCATGATCTTGATTTAATTTTATCATAACTTTTTTTTGAAAAAATATTGATGATATTGTTTTTGAAACATTAGCTGATTCAGTTGAAGAAATTTGGCCCGAGTTGACAATTGAAAATGCCACTGGTTCAAAAAAAAGTTGGACGGTAAATGCCCCCAAAAGCTTATTTTCGGAAAACGGTATCCATATTCGTGCCTTTCCAAAAATCCACTGACAGGAACCAATGGATTTTTGGAAAATAATTTCTAAATAATTATACAGTAAGAAATTGTTTAGGAATATTTCCAGTGTATTTGATACTGTAATAATTCTATTTGGCAGTCACATGTCACCATCTACTGGCCAAATAGAGTTCCTGCAGTTAGAACTGCAGCCCTTGTCTCCCTGTCAGCTAGGCTTGTGCACCGATTTTTTTTTCGGTTCGATTCGGTTTGATTTTTCGGATTTTTAAACTTTTCGATTCGGCTCGTTTCGACCGATATCTGTTTCGATTTGGTTCGGCTCGATTCGTTTTTAGTGTACAATTTTTCGGAATATCGACCATTTTTCGTATTTTCGTGTCACTTTGCTCGTTTTTGTATCGACTTTTCGTAATTTCGGAAATTTTCGTTTTCGGAATTGTACATGTTTTCGTAATTTCGACCGTTTTTTTGTATTTTCTTGTCACTCTTCTCGTTTTTGTATCGACTTTTCGTAAGTTCGGAAATTTTCGTTTTTTCGGAACGTCTGTTCTCCTCGTTTCAAAGCAATAAATTTCGATTTGACACATTTCAAGGCCATTCGAAAATTCCAAAAATATTTCGTTTCGGCTCGGAAAACTTTTCGGATCTGCCATTTTCGGATCTAAAAATTTTCGGACATTCGGCCGCATCCGAAAACACGAATCGGGAAATTTCGTGAAAATTCCGAAATTCCGAAACCCGAAACGCACATCCCTACTGTCAGCTGGGGAACGCTAGATATGTCAGGGCATTCCTCAGCCAATCAGTTTTAGCTCCCTGTGCATTATGGCCAAAGGGTTAAAACTTTGGGGGCACTTTCTTGAGCCCAAACGCAAATGAAATTCATTTGCAACAAACAAATTTCATTTGCAATCACACAGCACAGCCCCAGATCAGGTTAACGTGATCTCGGGCTGCTGTTGTCTGCTATTGCTGATCGTGTATACACCATCACAGTTACAGTTACTTTTTTTTATAAAGCACTAACAAGTTACGTAGCTGTTATTTCTACTTTCCTCCATTACCAAAACCTGCCAGGCTTCCTGACAGAAGACCCTGTACATTTGGTCTATGCATGCAGCTACCATAGATAAGAAGCTCTGCTAGTTACAGTGTGAACATGTACCCTGGTGCTTTAAAGACCAAACTCTCTCTCACTCTAGATACATGTATAGAGAGGTTGTGCGTGTTTTTATTATTGCTGCAGCATATATACTCAGATTGATTTTGACAGGCGCAAAAACGGAACGGTAGACAATTGTGGTTCTTAATTCTGATTATCTGGATCGCGTGAAAAAACAGTCCGCCCACCGATTTCTGAGCACAACGTCAATGCGCGTCGTTTTTACGCACAATATTTTTTGACGGATGAAAAAATGCGTTCGGATTGTAATACCAGCGTTAATTTACGCACGATAATGTTTGATGCTGTGCGCAAAAAAAATGTCTTGCATGTACGAATTTGCGCGGAGAATGTAATAGAGCCCATTGAATATTAATTGTAATGTATTAGTGTTCTCTTCCCTGGTACTGCTCTGATTGGCATTTTTAGTGAACTAGAGGTCCCACAGTAAAAATTAGTACATATTACTACAGGATAAAAAAAAATTACTCAAGTCCATAAGGTCCAGCATTTCTGATAAAAAGGTGATAAAAGTAGGTGGAAGCCAAGGTGAACAGGTGATTTTCCACAAAGCTCTGTGCTTTCTAAATTTGCTGATATTATTTAACCTTTTTGAGCTGCAGCTGAAACTGCTGTAACTCCATTTGGCCAGTAGATGGTGCCATCTGCCTGCCAAATTGGTTGTTAAAGTAAGAAATACACTGGGAATATTCCCAAATATTTCTTCCTGTATAATTAATTAAAAAAGATTTTTCAAAAAACTACTGGTTCCTGACAATGTTTTTTTTGGAATCACTTGGTAGTGAAGGGGTTAAAAATATTTTCAGAAAAACACAGGTTCCTGTTAAATCACTTGGTAGTTAAGGATAAATTACTCCACATTCAAAGTATCACACACAGGAGCACTTTTTATTTGATCACAGCATTGGGCATATATATTGGAAACAGAATAAACATTTGAAATGTTGAGCATCAAAAGTAATAGCAATAAAACATACAGACAACAATAGTGATGGGCTGCCAGTTCAAATCGGTTTGAAGTTCGGTTTTTCACGGAAAGTTCGAGAATTTCTTTTTAAAAAAAATTACAAAAAATTCTTACAAGATCCTAAGAAAAATCTAACAATAAAGAGACTCTTTACTGCAGAATATAATAATAAACGATTTATTAGATATTGAATTAAAACGGGAATATTTTTAACATTGAAGCCTATGGGATGCATAAACATTTCCCACTCCTTGTTGGTCAAATATTTCCCATTCATTGTGTAACGGGAGCAGTGGCACTCACACAAGAGTAGTGAGGTTGAGATCTTGTTGGACAGAAATATCTGCTTGATGGTTGCAAAATACACAGTATTTTCAGACTTATACTCCAAAGCCAAGGAGTATAACAGGACAACTGAACTGCTACTAAGTTCCAAAGGTTTCGAGACCAACGGACAACTTAGAGCACACAACAATACAAAGGGCTTCAAGACTTGAGTGTGGGGTACCGAGGCTGTATGTTTCACAGTCAACGTATTGTGCAGACTGCAGGGCAGTCATCGACCTTACAGACTTAACATTTTCTGATAAGCTCAAACGGGTATGTTCCACCTTGTAAGCACCAGGGTCTACTGACACACATAAAGGCTTAAAGCTGGTACAAACACGGGTACACTTGGCAAGCTGAGCACAACAATTATATGCAAAAAACAAACAGTGTCTCGCTATTGCGGTTTGCACAGAAATACACGACCTTAAATCATGAACCTTGGGCCTAGAATAGAACCCAAATAAGGCTGCAGATAGTACACCAGAGTGAGATGGGAATATTCCCATAAATTGAGGGAAACCCCAAGCAGCCTGCATAGGGTTAAACCCACGACGCACAGTACTAGCAACCGCTGTAGTACGTAGCTTAAGAATGGTCAAAAACAAGCCGTGTCAAAATCAGGAGCAGGGATCGTAGACGTAAACAGGTCGTCAACTGGAATGACAACGAAAACTATAGTAAGCGATGCGGGAACAGAACTCCACGCCAGGGTGACGAGGCAACTCCTCACTCCCTGCTTTAAACCCGGCGGCTCCTCGTGAACACGCCAGGCCCCGCCCCCTTGGACACCGCTCGGCCATTACAGGGTGTTGGCACTCGACCAGCTCGTGGCACTGAATCATGTCCAGACTCCCCAGAAAGCACAGCAGGGGCTGAGGATGTAACACATTGCTGGTCAAACATTTCCCATGGCTTCAAATCGCGTTTAAACATGAGCAAAAGTGGTAAAAATGAGCTCAGCGCACAGCGGTGAAATGGCTCAGCACTCAGAAGTGAAAGGGTTAAAACCCTTTTTTTAAAAAAACATTTTTAATTGTTTCCTGTCCCCCAGGGCAGTACCCGGATCCCCATACACCTTTTATTGCCAATATCTTGCATATATGCCCTCTTGGAGGGGACCTTAATTTTCGATACGTTCGAGCCCCATTGACTTGTATGGTGTTCGCGTTCAAGTTCGCGGTCAAACTTTTTCGGGTGTTCGAGTTCAAATGCGAACCGAACACGGGGGTGTTCGGTCCATCACTAAACAACAATAATATATTGAAATTTGTCATTAAAACACAACCAGAAAAAAAAAATCTATGTAATTCACATGTGATATTTGGTGACGCCGGGTAGACTAGATGAAAATGAAAACAATCGGGACTCTCAAACCGTATCCTTGGTAAAATACTATTGGGAATAGAGGGATATAGGGATATAGGGAAATGTTTGTATACGCATGTAGGTTATCTCTTTTACTTTCTCTGATAAGAGTTTATATTTAAAAGCAAAACAAAGCATTGGCAGCTGATTAAAAATACAATCAATAAATTGCTTTCGCTTATTTTTTTTTAGAGCTTTCTTCATTTCTATGGAAACATATTATGCTTCATGTCCTATGTGTAATAAAAAAAATAAATGATGATTTTTTTAATAAAGCTATTATTAGATTTTTAAAAAAAACCTGAATAATATAAAGTAAACAACCTGACCATATTAACCACAGTAATCTACAGACCACAGCAAGAATGTCCCTGATGATCCCAGCAAACCCTAGCTTTCTCATTAGCAATCAGAAAATCCTCTTGGTGTCTGCTGGTTTCAAATCAGGGCAAGTGCCTTTATTGCTATTGTGAAGCCCTAAAGGATAATATAAATAATAGTGTTCTAATCAGCAATGAACATATGAGAATCCCACATTCATAACAGCGAAAGAAAAATTCCAGAATGCCGTCAAGTAGCTTTTAAGAGTGTAAAGGATTCCAAATAAGGCTGCTGGTGATAACAAGTCTTAAAACACTGGGGTAAAAGTCTATGCAAACTGCTTGTCATGTTTCCTTTTAATGTTATTTAAATTTGGTTTTTATTATACTGTGCATTCCCAGTCTTTGGAAATGTTTTAATATTATATGATGCTGGAACAATATTTCCATGAAAACGCTTTTTCCTTTTATGTTTTACAATCGGGCCATGCAAGAAGGATTAGGATGTTCCCCGCAACAAGCTCATTTGCAAAAGGTAGTAAGTGCAAAAGGGATGTGGACACTGCAGGCTCATGGATCATGCAGATATTATATGATGATAAAGTGCAAAATTGGGGAAAAATGTATAAAAAGCTCACCTTTAAAATTCTGCATTTTACTACCAATCTCCCAATCAGGGAATGGCTCAGTCAACGTGCTCGCTGAGCATGTGCATAGCTTTGCACTTTGCAGGGCAGTGATAGCAAACCTTGGTGCCCTAGATGTTTCTGGACTAGAGATGTGCATTCGTTTCGGAAAAATTCGGAATTTGGAACGAAATTTGATAATTCTTATTCGGAAGTACTTCCGAATAACGAATCAATATGATACAAATTCGAAACGGTATATAACAAATGTATTTAATTTTACCCTGTATCATCATCATAAAAGAAAATATTTGAATGACTGATATCAACTATGGAATTTGAAATGAACTATCAAATTGATATCAACTATGGAATTTGAAATGAACTATCAAATTGATATCAACTATGGAATTTGAAATGAACTATCAAATTGATATCAACTATGGAATTTGAAATGAACTATCGAATTGATATCAACTATGGAATTTGAAATGAACTATCGAATTGATATCAACTATGGAATTTGAAATGAACTATCAAATTGATATCAACTATGGAATTTGAAATGAACTATCGAATTGATATCAATTATGGAATTTGAAATGAACTATCGAATTGATATCAACTATGGAATTTGAAATGAACTATCAAATTGATATCAACTATGGAATTTGAAATGAACTATCAAATTGATATCAACTATGGAATTTGAAATGAACTATCCAATTGATATCAACTATGGAATTTGAAATGAACTATCGAATTGATATCAACTATGGAATTTGAAATTAATTATCGAATTGATATCAACTATGGAATTTGAAATGAACTATCAAATTGATATCAACTATGGAATTTGAAATGAACTATCAAATTGATATCAACTATGGAATTTGAAATGAACTATCGAATTGATATCAACTATGGAATTTGAAATGAACTATCAAATTGATATCAACTATGGAATTTGAAATGAACTATCAAATTGATATCAACTATGGAATTTGAAATGAACTGTCAAATTGATATCAACTATCGAATTTGAAATGAACCATCAAATTGATATCAACTATCGAATTGATCTTAACTTACAATACAAGTAAAAGTAAGCAAAGGACTTTATGAAACAAATAAAATTTTGTTTCACTGTTTAATTTGACTCAAATACTAAATCTGTGACGCAGCTTAAAATGTAACCCTAGCTTTTCTTTTAACAGCAAATTTGATTAATTGGGGATTTATCTAGTGATCCAAAATTCGAATTGATATCAACTTTCGAATTGATATATGAAATGCGAATTGATTCGAAATTTCATATTGATCCGAAATTAAATTAACCGAAATACGAAACGAAATGATTTAAAAACGTAACAAAACGAAACTAAACAAAACTAATTTTTCAGCCATGCACATCCCTATTCTGGACCACATGTCCCATGATGCCCCAACAGCTTTAAGGTTGATTGAGCATCATGGATCTTGTAGTTCAGAAACATCTCGGGTGGCAAGGTTAGCTATCACTGACATACGAGGTTCATTTTAGAAGAAGAATGAGATGCCATTTAGACCATTGCTTCCCAAACCTGTCTAACCTGTGTAACCCACTAAAAGGACAGATTTTAAGGATTCCCTTGGGGAAATGCAGACAGAAACCTGCAATTACTGAGCAGCAAATCATATCACCTGTGCTGTGCTTCAGATATCTGGCAAACCTGGCCTGTCAGCCTGAGGACAGGTTTGGGAAGTACTGGTCTAGACTGATAGCAGCTACACTGTGGTTGCTACCTGGTTCCTGACAGCTCTATTCACTTTTTAGTAAATGGAGCTGCAACATGCAGACAGAGGACTTACTTATTCCAGAAGGATAAATTATGATGATGCCTGAAATGTCCTTTAAGGCTTTGCGACTGATCTTTGCGCAGCTAATCTGCGAGAGCAGTCATGATATTGAGCAGCTTAATATGGAGGCACAGTGATAAAAAATATTTAAAGTTTCCAAGGCCAGGAAATGACTCAAACTGTGATTCTTTTTCAAAGGATACAAAGTTTTGCTATTTCAGCAGATAAAACGTATGATGGCCATTACATAGCCAGATAGCAGCTGCCCTGGGGCTCGTTCTGGATTACTTACAGCTCAAGTCACAGTTTAGTGAGAGGAGCTGCAACACAGAAGCAGGAATAGAGAACCAGCAGCATACATCATAATGGCATTCAAACGTCCTTCAAACACTTATAGTTCATCCCACAGTGAAGATGAGCGCACAATCCATCACCTCCTTTTTCCATAAAGTGAAGGACATGTTGAACAATTAGTTTTCCGTGGTTCTTCTACTGGAAATGCATGATCCAATGAGACCTCACACACACAGTCCTGTGTAAGTCTCTATTCAAAGGGTTATTCAAAGAGCACTGGACTTTCCATTGAATTGCACTGAACGGTGAATTTCCCCGTAAGGTGAAAATTTGTGGCGTTCGACAATTCAGAGAGCTGTCAGTTCGCTAAATGCTGGCAAATTGACAGTGAAATTGCCCATAGAGAAGTAATGGTTAATCTATTCAGAATAAACCAAAATGTCAGTGAAATGCCGTGCTTTTCAGTGCTTCAGTTCGACAGGTTTAAACAGGCGAATCCCATAGGTTTCAATGATAAAAATATTATCGTTTTTTTTTTTTTTTTTATGCAGCCATTTAGTCTTTTCAGTTTCAGCAAAAAGCCTTTTTATTTAATTATTTTTTAGATTTTTTTTTGGTACTTCCTTGGATTTTTTAAGCAAAATTTTTGATTCCCATTTTTCTTTTTATTCTGTAACAGACCTGTTTAATTTATTTCCCGGACCTTTTTTAATTAGTTCCACACATTTTCATGCATTTTTATTGTTTTAAATGCCTTTTAAAGAATAGCAGAATTCCGCGTTTGCCAGTCAGTTCAGCAGCGTCCGGCGGGATAATCAGCTGTCTTCGGTGGCGTTTGGCGGGCTAATCGGCTGCCTACGGTGGTGTTTGGAAGGCTGATCGGAGGTCGGTGGTGGCATTTGGCGGTCTGTTCAGCATTCTTCGGGAGCTGCACGTTCGGCGCACTTCGAGGACCCTACAGTGAATAGTAAATTCACGCAGGGTTGGCAAAATGGAATTTCTGAATCGCTTCGAAGTGTGCCGAATGAAAGAGCACCAAAATTTTCTTGAAATTTCGGTGCTCTTTGAATAATCCTCTTAGTCTTGGGGACTTCAAGAAAGAAAATTCTAAGCAGTACCAGCGTTGCTGGTATTATTTTGCAACTTAGTTCAATGGAGTTGGTGACAGTGAGGCATAACGGCTCTAGATGTTGATATTCACACTTATTCATTTTGGCTAAAGAGTCAAAACAGCATGGCGTTATGCCACACGCATCGTTTCGCTGCGAGTATCATACATCGTTCCATTCAAAATCTTTCACGGTGTTGCACCTCTTTGCATGGCAGTTGTCCCATGTCTGAACATCTATAAACCCACTTGAACTAATTAATAGTATGGCACGAATCTAACAAATAACATTCAGTGGTATAAACTGTCATGTTATATTCATAACAAAAATATGAGAAAAAATAAAAAGGCAATAGATAAATACATAGGAGCAGAGCCCTTCTATCTTTCTATCTAGTTGGGAGTAGAGATTATTGTCTGCTTGTTTCTTATATTATTCCATGTGTTTATTTTTATTTATAAATACACATTCTATGCAAAATCAACGCTACAATCATACGCTCAATATCTGCTCTTAAATGAATGTCTCAATGTATTCTGTGCCTTGAAGCTGGAAAGGATACCTTGTAGAAGCCACGCTTCATTAGCCCTTAAAGAATTCAGAATCCTACTGACAGGATCCAGTAATTGAATGTAGCGAACAGGTGAGTCGAGAGCAGTTAAATCTATAAAGGTGTTAAGTTGAGAATCCCGATTTGTTTATGCTCCGCTCCAAAACTCTAAGCCAAAGAGGTTACAGGCGACCGTGAGTGACAAGTAAGCTCTATCGTAGCTTTGTGTACTTTGGCTCAGTTTAATCCCTGGATGAAGGTAGTGAGAGAGAATATCAGCAGACGCAAGAGACAAGCTGAACAAAAAATTCCAAGCTTTAATTTCAAGTATCTCTGCTGTTCAGAAGAGCGCTAGACAAGGAGGGTCAGATCCCCGAAGCATTGTAACCTCTCAGTAGTGGGTATAGTAAATGAAGAAGGATGAAAGACACATTAAAACAGAGAAAAACTCGTGTCATAACAAGGCGACGTTCCTTTAGTCAGTACTAAGTAGACATTTCTGAAAATATATTATTTTTTTTTTGAAATTTAGATAACAAGTGTGTCGCAGTTAAACAATCATCTGAGGCTCGGAAACACTAGGATTTTAAGGACAAAGATAACAAATGCATACGTGTTTCCATGACTTCAAGACATCAATAATGTCTTCTTCAAACATTAAGAGGAATTAAAATGACACTTCTGAGAAAAAAAATGTAAGAGGTGTAGTCGAGCAATGTAACTGTTCAGTACATCCAGAAAGAACAATGATGGCTTTGAAATGTTTTAACCTTGTGTCTCTTATATTTTTTTTCCAACTTCTAAAATTGTATAATTAGAAGCTTTTTGAAGTCTTCGAGTGTTTGTTCCTTAGACAGTCTTGAACTAATTTCATGCAGCATTTATTCATGCCCTTTACAGAAAGAGTACACAACCATTTCACAATACAAAAATGTTTGGTATCTTGCTGGAACTAAACACAGATTATCTCCTTTAAAGATTAGCTCCTAAATTAGTACTAGATCATACATGGTTGCATCATTAAGGGAGCTCAATGCAGGCCGGCTTTCGCTACAATGTGTACAGATAGAGTATAATAAGAGACACAATGGGTGTTATTTTTGCAGGGATTACTCCCCAGTAGACATGGGACTACAGTTCAATTCAATTTGTAATGCGTCCAAATAAACAGCAATTTGGATCAATCTGAATTCTGAATTGGCGATATCTGAATCGAATCGCTCACCACATATAAACATCCCCACCCGAACTGATCCAAACTGATCTGATTAGAATCGGCCAGGTCTGGTTAATCGGATTAATTCAGAACAGCTTTACTGATGCTTATGCGTCATTCTGTGTGTCATTTTGGAGCACATGCTTCATTCAGTGAATCAATTCTTGAGCATATGACCCTTTCTGTGCATAATCTTTGGAGTCTATTTTCATTCTCTTGATCAGGCAGCAATCTCATTAAAAGGACACTATGGGGCTGAAATGGGAGGTGGGGAAGTGGAAGAGCAAGGCATCTCCTGATCCGCTCTGTACTCCCTATTCCATTTTAACCCTTTCGCTGCTGAGCCATTTCACACCGGTGTGCTGAGCTCATTTTTACCGGTTTCGCTCATCATGTTTAAACGCGATTTGAAGTCACATTTTAGTATACGAACCAGACATATTATATATCGTTCTTTCCGGAAGACTCGGCAGATTTCTAATATATCATTATTATATGTATACGTCATGTCCTGCCTGAATATTATTTAAAAAATGCTATAAAATTAAAATTTTCAATCATCTACAGCGTGTAAAGTGTTTTTTTTCACATTTTATCATGCAAGCCTTTGCGCTTATATTTTCTATGGGGTGCACTTGTTAAAAAAATTAGAAATGGGGACTCGTTACATTTTTTTTGGGGAGAAATTACGTGATTTTTAGCAAACCCCCATAGAAAAAATTGTTAGTGCAGCATCATTTTTCACATTATAATTGAAATGCATTGTTAATCTTTTTAATTTTATAATTTTTAATTTTTCCTTTTACATTGTACATGGTCATGTTTGGTATCATTGGAAAGGCCATGCTCCTTCCAATGACTTCAAACATTAACCCCTAGATGCCACGGATAGGAAGTTAGGGGTTTCCAATGAACCCCCTATCTCCACCATAGGTGGCAGCTAGGGGTTAACTCCCGAACTGACGTCATCGCACTATGGTCGACATCTAAGAAGGGACCGTGATCCAACATCTAAGAAGGGACCGTGATCTGTTGGTGCTGAATTGCGATTCTGCCCCCCAAGGGGTTAAAGTAAGCCACCGCTTAGAAGGGCAGGCTACGCCCTTCAAAATGGTGCCTGCCTTTTTTATGTGGCCCAAGCCGATCAGGATGGAGAGAAGTCCAAAGGACCCCCCTCCCCTTCAGGCACCTTCCTCCGCACTGGCGGAGGGGAGGGTTTGTAATAGACGTCATTGCACTGGCACCATGACGCCTATCGTGCCCGCCTGGGTCCCGGAGGCTGGGCTGACTTCCAAGATGTGGCCCTCAGCGATTGACTGGAATCCTGGCCGATCGCGGCTGCAAAGGGAGGACACGCTCAGTGCTTCCTCCGCAGCCAAGTGTCGATGTGGAATGTCGATGAATACTCGCACTGCCGGGCAGCACATTTACAGTATAATTAATGCAGCATATGAATCCTCACACTGCCAGGCAGCACCTCTATGGTATAATGATGCAGCATATGACTCCGCATACTGCAGGGCAGCACCTCTACAGTCTGACGCTAGCTTTAACCGGCGCGCTGTGTGCAGCTTCTGAGAAGATACGCTATTAATGTAGCGTGGAAGCCCGCTGCGCATTTTGCACCACTTACTCTACACTAATAGCGTATCTTCTCAGAAGCTGCACACAGCGCGCCAGGCCGGATTAACATAGGGGCAGATGGAGCAGCAGCTCCAGGCCCATGCCTCAGAATAGGCCCAGAGAAAAGATAACTATGTCTGCATTTGGACCCATGTATCTCCAACTCCATAACAGCTACAGGGTCAACTGCGGTATCACTGGAAAGGCCAGAGCATGGCCTTTCCAATGATACCACACATGACCAGGTTGTAAGTAAAAACAATAAAATAAATAAATATTTACTTTTTCTTTCCAACAGTAATATTTTTTTCACTTCCCAATTATAAAGTAAACAATGATGCTGCACTAACTAACCATCACATTTCTCATGTCACCAACAAGTGTGGAGGTGATGGGTGATGGTACAATCCATTGTTACCAATTGTTGCATCAAAAACCTAAACCATCGCACTGCAGCAAAGAGCACTGTGGGGAACTTTGAACCCCTGCGTCACTAATCTTTACACCTCACAAGGTCAAGTGAGGTGTCATTGGACAGGGCAGAGTCTGGTCTTTGCATTAATACCAAACCTGCCCATGTAAAATCTAAAAGAAAACAATTTTTTACGAATAAAATGAGCAATACCTCTGCCATTACTCACCTTCTAATTTCCCACGCTGGGAGCAAGGTCAGTGTTTTATACATAGTCATATTATTCTTTAAAAAACATGTTCCAAAACATAAGGGAAATATTTCCTTTTTTTTTTTCATTTTTCAGTTCAAATTGTATATTTTCTCAGAAAAATGCAGTAACAGGTTCCCATTTCACATTTTTTTATCATGAGTGCCCTATAGAATATATAACCACAAAGGTTTGGATGATAAAATGGGAAAATGTTTTACACTCTTTAAATGATTGAAATCTGAATGAAAAATTAATCACACAGTATCTGCCTGGTTAGATATACCCGTATCTGTGCACTATTAAATAACCAAAAATATTACAAAAAAAGCCCACCAAAATATTCAGCTCCAGGCCCCCAGAGATCTTAATCCGGGCCTGACAGCGCGCCAGTGTATGCAGCTTCTAACAGCATGGGAGACGGGAGGCTGCACTTGTTGGTGGATCCAGGAATCAAGTGAGTATTAGAAAGAAAAAAAAAGTTTTATTTTATGTTTCTGGGGACATTTAAAAATGTAATCAGATTTAATTTTTTTTAAAAAATGGGTCACCTTACCTTAGCCTGGTGGTCAGTGGGGGCTCCCTGAATCCTGGTTGGGAGGGTCTGCCATGGCCACAGGTGCAGTGGCTCCGCCACCTCTCTGCCACATGCACCCGGCCGGCCAGCCCGCACAGTCCCAGCTCTGTCAAGCATTGGCCGCATGCTCCTCAAGGGGTCCTTGGGAGGCCCCGGCGGGTAGCCCTCTACAGTGCCTGATTAGAGGGCAGTGTCTGCCTGATGTTGTAGCAGCAAGGTGTGGGAAATGTTGAATCCCATAGGCTTCAATGTTAAAAATATTCCTGTTTTAATCAATATCTAATAAACCGTTGCTTATAATATTCTGCAGTAAAGAGTCTCTTTATTTTTAGATTTTTTCGGATTTTTTAAGCATTTTTTTAAAAAAAATTCAACTTATTATTTTTATGAACTTTTTGTGAACGTCCCGAAAGGTTCGCAGTTCGCGAACTTTCGAACAGCCGGTGTTTGAATCGAAAAATCGAACCAATTCGAACCGACAGCCCATCCCTACTCTCTATACCCCTCTATACTTCTCTAAACCCTACCGCCTCTATACCCCCTCTTTACCTCCCACTCTACCTACGCCAAACCCCTCCTCTACGCTTCTCTCTATACCCCACTCTTTACCTCCTGCAAACCCTGCATCTATACTACCTTTTATACCCCAATACCCATTACCCCAATCCAGTGTGTCTGTTTGTGTAGCTATTTCTCTCTCTCATCTATGCTATATCTATCTACATATCTACTGTATCTATCTGTCATTCCTCCTATTCAAAGCGTACATAGTGCAGCAGCAGTGAATGTTAAAAAAAGTAAAGTTATATAGACAGTGCTGTCAGAATCATTTAACATTGTAACTGCAGAAGATCTGATACAATGTGATTCGTATACCATGGTAACTTTGGGCTGCCATTGTAGATTCAGAGTCTTTGAAGCCTACAAACTATAAAATTTTAATCATTAGCAGTCTCCTGATGATCGTGTGATAATACCTATAGGACAGCTTACAGATTTCCTGTCAGAAATGAGAAAGACACCGGTAGTAGAATTCTATGAGTGTTATAGATCTCCTGGTTTCGGCTCTTTAATGGGTATATCTAAAACAGCACAGGTTAGAATCACTATTCCTGAATTTAAAGACCAGTTAAATAATAAACACACACTTAAAACCACAGTCCGATACATCTCCCATATAATATTTCTGATAAATAGAATACTTTATTTTTATTTTAAAAATTCATTAAAATAGCTGAAACCCACCATTAAATAAGAGTAATTTATTGTATTGTATTACTTGACTTTAGATTATCAGGGTTATTCAAAGAGATCCGAATTGCTTGAGAAAGGTAACAGAATGCTGAAAATCAGCGTTCGGTTACCTTTCCTGGCCATTCGGCTATCCAGAGAGCAGGCAATTCGCCAAATCCTGGCTAATTGCCTGCACATACGGTGTCTGTTCGGTGCCTGTTCGAGGGCAGTGAAATCCCCATGAAAAAGCACTGCTTCGGCTATTCAGAGAACACAAACCAGCAGTGAAAGGTTCCCCTAATGCCCTGCCATTCGGTGGTTTAATTCGGCAAGTTTATTCAGGAGAATCCCATAGACTTCAATGTTAAAAATATTCCCGTTTTAATTCAATATCTAATAAACCGTTCTTTATAAAATTCTGCAGTAAAGAGTCTCTTTATTTATAGATTTTTTAGGATATTTTAAGCATTTTTCTGATTTTTTTTTTTTAAAGTCCGATTTTTTTTTTTTTTTTTTACGTTTTCTTCCTTTTTCTGTAACAGCCCTTTTTATTATCATTCCCTGGACCTCATATGCAAATTTCAGACATTTTCGCTCAGTAGTTTTGTTTGCAAACAGCGTTTCACTTTCATACATTCACACAAACTGTTTTCCTAATTTATTCACTGCCTCTTCTGCTGTGTGGAAGGATCAGCTCCTGTTCGGGTTTTTCTGTGGTTTTCGGCAGGTTAATCCAGATGTTTTTGAGGGTTTTCGGCGTGCATTCGCTGGGTTTTGAGGTTCGTTTTCGTCAGGTTTGCGTCAGCTTTTCCCTGCAATTCGGCGACCCTGTGGTGCTTGCTGAATACACCGCAGGGTCACCGAAATGGGATCGCCGATTTGCACCGATTTGAAGAGAACGAAAAGTCACCGAACGTGCGGTGACTTTTCGAATCTCTTTGAATAACCCTGTATATTTCGTATATTTAGTTTTAGACATTTTAGATCTTCTCCTTTAAAAGTCTATTTCCGACCCTGATTGATTTTCTTTTTTTTTTTTATTATTTCTTTAGAGATTAGTTTAATGTTAGTTTTAATTGAATAGATTAAAAGTGTCCACCTATAGTTTACAGCTTTGTATGCGAGATGTTTGGAGTCGGCGTGTGCCATCTGTCATTCAACGCAAAGGGCTGTCTTCTTACGACGAGCCTTCCTATCACCTCAGCTTGTCTCCCCAACTTGTTCTATTATGCAGTACCAAGCTGAGTCATTGTTTCAAGCAGGAGGTGACATGTTAATAGCTTAATGGTATAATCTCACAAATAATAATATGCTGTCACACTGTCTGAACCACAATGTTTACAGGAGAAGTGGTAATGTATGATGACAGTAATTTGAATAAAAATGAATTTACTGCTGTTGTCTCATTTGCAGTAAATTTTCACATCTTTCATGCACAACTGGTGCTCCGCGACCTCTCTCATTATTGTGTTCTTGTGCTGCTGCTGCCGCGGCTGCTTGCTTTAAGCTGTAAAGACTGGCAAATGAGACAGAAACCTACTGCTTAATAAGTGATTTCCGAGAAAGAGTTCACACGGTATTTTACGGTGGAGAAAAAAAAAAAAAAAAATCTCGCTTCATTTTTGTTTACAGAGATAACACAGTACCATTGCCAGGCTTGTTTAATTAAGACGAGTTAAAGGTGCAGACTGCGAAACGGGCAGGAACCCATATGTTTATGCATTACCAGTTATCCGATTGTCAATTATAAAGTGTTGATTCCAGAAAATGAATAAAATCGTGTGTGTGTGAACTGCAACTGGACGATTGGAGAGATCTTTGGATTTAAAGATTGAGAAGGGAATAATGGCTAAAAAATAAATATTAAAAAAAATTTTCATGGCCGAAAATTCCGAATTTAACTACTTCATTACCGGGATCGAGATATTTCAGGCTTCAAAAGCACCATCCGTGCCCCAATATCGAGATATCTAGATCCTGGTGATCCGAAGCCCAAAAGCAAATGAAACACGTTTGCAGCAAACAAATTTTGTTTGCTTTTGGGCTGCAGAACGTGCCCCCAAAGTTTTAGCCCTGTGGGCATAATGCCGATAGAGTTAAAACTGTGTAAAATTGTCTGATGATGTCATTACATCGGGCTTTCAGCAGCCAATGCAGGGAAAAAAAGAAGAAAATAGACCAGCCGCTCAAACTGCTGGAACTCAATTTGGCAGTAGATGGCACCATCTACATTAAGATATAGAAGGGGAAGGTGCTAGCTCGGCACCTCGGCCCGGTACGCAGCGCTAACAGCTGGGACACTCATGGTAGCACTTCCGTGCCGCTGTGAGCATCCCCTTCTGGAGTCCATTGGAGTGATTGTGGAGGGAGACTGGGAACTATTTTTTCCCTGTTTCATTCTGCTCGCAGCCAGAAGAAGTGGCAGATCAGGCCACCATTGTCCCCACAGTATGATAGGGGAGTATGGGATTTATTGGGGGTTTAGGGGGTGCTAAATGATTTTGCAAATGCTTTTAGGAGGTGCTAACATTTTGGCTTGCGTTTCCCAGCACTTTGTAATACCTTACTTATCGAAACGCTAATTAATGATTGCACTCTTCGTTTTAAGTATGGTATGCGCAAAGTACAGTTAGCTCACGGAACCTAGCGTAATCACCAATATGCACTAAGGGTTTAGCGTTAGGATGATAATAGGGGGGCATGCGATGGTGTCACGTATCCTGGCTATAACACTTACACATCCGAACTCTAACATTAGCGTTCCTTAGGGAAGAGTGCCCTTTGCCTTTGGACTGACCTAAGGGTACACTTTGACTCTGGACCTGTAGGAATTCATCTTTGTCCGGTACATGAGAACCTAGGTGGGTACTGTAGCATTTTTATTGCTACTGTTTCCGAATATGTTTGCATTTTAGGAGAGAATATTTCTCTGACACCACATTATTGCATGAAGTTCAGATTGACCACATTTCAGGGTTCATAATGTTTATTATATTTCACAGTTTTATGCATTGTTTGCTGTGGGATAATGCTCTGTAATACAAGCTCAGAAATATCTTGGTTTGCAAGGCTTTGTGTTGGCTCGATGCTATGCAGTTAATGGACAGCTAGTGATGCAGAGCAGTGTGTCTGCCTACTGGCAACATATCCCTGGAATGTTTTCTAAATATTGGCTGTTATGTACCTTTTTTTTCCAGAAAGTACATATTGTTTATTATAAAATATGTTCACTAAAATGGTTAGGACTATTTACTACAAACACAGAGTTAAACAGAACTTGGGAATGTCTTGTGGAAAGCGCACACACTTAACATTTGAAGGCAAATTGTGCAATTAAAGTCATGTGAAAGCATTTCACGATAGCTGGCAACCATAGAGCTATTTATAAGACATTTTAAGAGGCCACAATTCAATATGTGTTGTCTAAAATTATCTATAAACATCTGTTCTTATTTACATCACAATCTTACATATTATTTTTGCATTCCTAATCGAAGCAAGATAAATGAAACTGCACTTTTCAACAAATCACCCCCAAAAACAGGAACCTATGAGAAATTAAAGTTATCGGTCATGTGGTTTCAATGTCTCACGAGGAATGTGTTTAATTATTTCCACTAATGTATTATTTATGTGCAAACAACCATACTTTCAAAGCATCTCAATGACCACCAGGTCAAGATGTGTCAGTGAAGTAATCCAAGAATTGCCCAGAGATCGGAGCACTCTGTACAGAGCATTGGTGAGACCTCACTTGGAGTACTGTGTGCAGCACTGGAGACCGTATCTCCAGAAGGATATAGACATCTTAGAGAGAGTTCAGAGAAGGGCTACTAAAATTTTGTACGGCTTGAAGGAGAAAAGTTACCAGAAAAGGCTTAATGATCTTTAAATACGTAAAGGGAATCCACAAGGTAGAGGAAGGGAGTATATTTAAAAGGAAACAAAGTAGCAAAACAAGAGGACATAGTCTTAGATTAGAGGGGCAAAGGTTTAAAAGTAACATCAGAAAGCATTATTTTACTGAGAGGGTGGTGGATACATGGAACAGTCTTCCAGTTGAAGTGGTAGAGGCCAAAACAGTAATTGAATTTAAGCAGGCATGGGATAGGCATAAGGCTATCCTAAACAAAAGATAAATCCAGGTTAAGTATCCATGTAATTGGGCAGACTAGATGGGCCGAAAGGTTCTTATCTGCCGACATTTTTCTATGTTTCTATATAAACTTGATCTGGTCTTATTCTGAAGCAATGCAAACATATTTTGCATATGGGCTCCTGCTTTTGCCCCTAAGTACAGCCAATGTCCTAGAATGGTTAGAACCTGGGATATATGTCTTTTTTCCTATTGGAGACACAGCAATCCCAGCTACACAGCAGCAACAGTAGCACATTTTGGCCAGCAGGTGGAGCTATCTCCTTGCTAAATATTAAATACAGTATGGAAACGTGCCGTAGGCATTCTACAGCACATTTCTGCTGTATGGCTACTGTAAAGTGCTTTTCCACTAAACTGCTGGCTCTTGACAGCGATTTCATGGAAAACCACCTGAAAGTGAAAGATTTTATTGGATCTTTATTTTTATTCTTTTTATAAACAATGTATCAATGGTAATAAATGTTTAACTTTTGCTTTTTCCTTCCCTCTACTTTGCGTATTCACATTTATTAGACATGTGCAATTATTTTCATAACAAATAGGTTTTCGTCCAAATTTTTGCTTATTTGGAGATTCGGACCAATCCGAAAATCCGAATAACAGTAGAAACGAAAATAACTAAAATATGACAATCCGAATAGATGAAAAAATGAAAATCTGAAAATACGTAAATGGTAGACGATAGAACGAAAGTACGAAAAATCGTATGGACTAAAGACCGAAAATCCGAATCGGCGCAAGAACGAAAAAAATTAATAACACTGAATGCATTGTATTTCTTTCATATTCATTCTGATCCATTTGATTTTTCAGAGGGCGGTGTTATTGTCTATCTCTGGCCAATCAGCTTGTTCTTTTTGTGTCTCAGTCAGATTGCATTCCAGAGCAGGGTGTTGTTTTTGACTTTTCTGTAGTTGGACGTGTGAGACTGAGAGAGTAACTGGTAGTAGTACTGGTCAAGCTCTCTGATTGGCTGCACTGACAAGAACGTTTGTGTTCAGTGCATTATGCAGCAATTAATAAAATTAGTTTGTTCCTAAATCCCTAGTCTAAAGAACACAATACATATGATTAAATAATAATTTGGTAAATTTTAATGTGCAATAATACCAGACAGACTAAAACCAGTTTATATTTAGCGACGCATACAACGATTGAACCCGAAATAACTAATAAACCCTGAATCTGAATATAACATATCCGGGGAAAAAATTAAGACAAATACGAATAAAATGTTCTTATGAATGAGACATTACAAATGAAAACTAATGATTTGAAGTAACGCATTATCCGAAAATAAAGAATGATCCGATAAAAACAAATGAAAATCCAAAAATAACAAAAAATGTCACTTAACGAATGAAAACATAAGGAAACTAAATGAAAATTTTCACATGTCTAGCATTTATCTCTGTGCTAAATATACCTATTACTGCTAGTTTGGGGGAAAATAGCAATATATGCAAATATTTCATATTAATGATATATTTGGTGAACTGACAACAAGTAAACTGAAAACTGAAAAACAGATGCAACAACTCCAAGCGCAAACCACATCAATCACAGTTCTTCTTCCGTTTGATGAAGAAAGTTTAAATTAATAATGCCCAAACACTTGATTAAGAATCTTGAAGCTAATCTGATGTAGTTGCACTAAATTTACTTTGATATAATCAGGGCGTATTTTTTAAATTTGTTTAAATTACTTAAAGCTTGATCTGAATGGTTTGAGAGAAATATAGTCACACTTTCTGCAAGACTTCTGTAAAATCTTGCAATGTTTAACCACTTGGCTGCTAAGGACGCGCTCAACGCATCCAGCCAAGCGGGGCTTTGGCTGCGGAGGACGCGCTGAGTGTGTCCTTAGCAGCCAAGTGGTTAAACATTGCAAAGTTTACAGAATTCTTGCAGAAAGTGTAACCGTATTTCTCTCAAACCATTCAGACCAAGCTTTAAGTAATTTAAACTAGAGATGTGCATTCGTTTTTCGGAAAAAAAAAATCGGAATTTGGAACGAAATTTGATAATTCGGATTTCGGAAGTACTTCCGAATAATGAATCGATATGATACGAATTTCGAAATGAAACGCTATATTACAAATTTATTTCGTTTTACACTGTGTCATCATTATAAAAGATGAATTTGAATAATTGATATCAACTATCGAATTTGAAATGAACTATCAAATGGATATCAACAACTATCGAATCGATTCGAAATTTCAAATCAATCCTAAAACGAAATGAAATACGAAACAATACTAGTTACGAAATTCCGAAAAACAAAATTATTTAAAAACGTAACGAAACGAAACTAAACAAAACAAATTTTTCAGCCATGCACATCCCTAATTTAAATAAATTTAAAAATTACGCCCTGATTATATCAAAGCAGAGGCATGTTCAGTTAGTAATCGGCTTCAAGTGCTAAATTAGCAGATCACAACTGAACATTGCACAATTCAGCTCTCCGCACTGCTAACTTAACACTCACAGTGAAAGCAATTGTGGCTGCAGAGTAACTGCAGCAATAAGCTAGAAGTTGATTGGCTCCTGACCAGTAAAATCAGGAAGGAAATCCTGCTTTAGCCAAAGTTGATGCAGAGCAAAAAGTAAAACTACTGCAGCAACCAGCTTCGCTTCAAATTGAATGTGCCTCTCTTCTAGATTTAGCCTTGGTATGTCTAAGACTAGCAGGGTTATTCAAAGAGAATCGAAAAGCCACCGCACGTTCGGTGACTTTTCACTCTCTTCAATTCGGCTTGATTTGGTGATCCCATTTCGGGGACCCTGCAGTTTATTCAGCAAGCACCACAGGGTCGTCATAGTGCAGGGAAAAGCCACCAAAAACCTGCCGAACACTCACCACAAAACCCAGGTGAATGCACACCTAAACCCGCAAAAACATCTGGATTAACCCCGCCGAAGACGCCAGAAAAACCCGAGCAGGAGCCGATAACAGGCAGCGCAGCCGCCGGAAAAAGCCGACACCGCAGACGAAGGCAGTGAATAAAATAAAAAAACAGTATGCTTGAATGTTTGAAAAGTGAAACGCTGTTTGCAAAGAGACTACTACAGTTGTGTTCAAAATTATTCAACCCCCACTGAAATTGAGTGTTTTGGCCAGTTTGACATTGATTTTGATCATTCAGTCATCTTGCTTACAATTAAATCAAAGAGGCACGTGTAGGTCAGACAAATATAACATAACATTTATAATGAAATAACCACAAATGTCTTTTCTGTGCTCACATCATTATCAGTTTTATTCAACCCCCAAGTGACATTCAATCTTAGTACTTAGTACAACATCCTTTTACAGTTATAACAGCTTTTAAACGTGAAGCATAGCTTGACACAAGTGTCTTGCAGCGATCTACGGGTATCTTCGCCCATTCGTCTTGGGCAAAAGCCTCCAGTTCAGTCACATTCTTAGGCTTGCGCACTGCAACTGCTTTTTTTAAGTCCCACCAGAGGTTCTCAATCGGATTTAAGTCAGGCAACTGCGATGGCCACTCCAAAATGTTCCAGCCTTTAATCTGCAACCATGCTCTAGTGGACTTGGAGGTATGCTTGGGATCATTGTCCTGTTGAAAGGTCCAATGTCTCCCAAGCCTCAGGTTTGTGACGGACTGCATCACATTGTCATCCAATATCTCCTGGTACTGAAGAGAATTCATGGTACCTTGCACACGCTGAAGCTTCCCTGTACCTGCAGAAGCAAAACAGCCCCAAAGCATGATTGACCCCTCGCCATGCTTCACAGTAGGCAAGGTGTTCTTTTCTTCATAGGCCTTGTTCTTCCTCCTCCAAACATAGCGTTGATCCATGGGCCCAAACAGTTCTAATTTTGTTTCATCAGTCCACAGAACACTATCCCAAAACTTCTGTGGTTTGTCCACATGACTTTTGGCATACTGCAGTAGACTCTTCTTATTCTTTGGAGACAGCAAGTGGGTGCGCCTGGGAGTTCTGGCATGGAGGTCTTCATTACGCAGTGTGCGCCGTATTGTCTGAGCTGAAACTTCAGTACCACATCTGACAAATCTTTTCTCAGTTCCTCAGCAGTCACACGGGGACTTTTCTCCACTCTCCGCTTCAGGTAGCGCACAGCAGTTGAAGTCAGCATCTTCTTTCTGCCACGACCAGGTAGCGTTTCTCAACAGTGCCCTTTGCCTTGAATTTGTGAATGATGCTTCCTATGGTCTCTCTTGGTATGTTTAACATCTTTGCAATCTTCTTATAGCCAATTGCCCTTCCTGTGAGAGTAATCACCTCTTCTCTTGTCTTCCTGGACCATTCTCTTGACTTCACCATGTTTGTAACCACACCAGTAAATGTCTAGAAGGAGCTGAGTATCACAGTCATTTTAAAGCTGCCTAATTGGTGCTTATTATGCTTTATTGCTGCTCCGTGACATCCACAGGTGTTTTCAATACCTGATTGAAAACACTTGAATGAACCTCTGTTCTTCAGAGTGGTAGTCTTTAAGGGGTGAATAATTGTGTCAATGAAGAATTCACAAAAGAAACATTTTACTGTATTACAAAACCAATTGATGTAATTTTAGTTGCATATGGTTCTTTAAAAAGTCCTTGTAGGATTTCATTCTGAATACAATTACAAATGTACACTAAATTCCCTAAAACCCTTTACAGCATTGGGTTGAATAATTTTGAACACAACTGTAAGTGAAAATGTCTAAAATTTACATATGAGGTCCAGGGAATGATAATAAAAAGGGCTGTTACAAAAAAAAGAAAAAACGTTTAAATGTTTTTTTTAAAAAAAATCTGATTTTTTTTTTTACATTAGCAACTATGTTAATATGCCCATGTGAATAACAAAGCTTAAACCCCCCCCCCCACTGGGCTCCATCGAGTTCAGGCGTCCCTGCGACTGCTTTTTGTCCAAAATAAGGTAAAAAAACAACAACCTGAAATCATTTCCATTTGTGGTCTGTCAACACAATTTCTGTTACTGCATTAAGTAATTTATTCTTGCTTCTGAAATTAAAGGAATGCTTTATGGCGCTCGACCCCGATGTTCTTAAAACCTTATATAATTGTCAAATTAGGAAAGTAAACACAAAGTGAAATTTTAATAATAGAAGAGATTCTCATATTTTTAAAGTTCCTGCAGTTTTGCAATTGCTCCATAATTTCATTGTTTTTCTGCAGTGAGCAATACAAAAAGAGCCAAGGAAGGGGAATTCAACTATTAAAGGTCTAATGGGAATCTGGGCAAGAGTAAGCAATGCTAAGTTTAGTGCTCCAGGTACATTTTCTGAATTACAGAAATCCCAGTGGATCGAGATCTCACTTTTTTTTGTTTGTGAAATCCTTCATATACAGTTCTGTTTCTGCAAGCACTTTTTTTTTTATAGTTCCTCTTTTTTGGCGTCTGCTACATTTTGCTCCAATAGAATTATGACTGTCACTGGTGAGCAATGTTTGCATTTTCATATTTATATCGTTGTAACATGCACTCAATAAAGTTTTTTTAAAGTGGTTGCTGTGATTACTGGTACCCAGTGTGCTGAAATAAAAAAAAAATCACATTCATGATGTTTTGGGATTCCAGCCCCTGCTTGAGCAACTGGAATGTAGGTTTAGGCTGGAAACATACCAAATTTAGAGTACTCTATTATAACCCCTTCACTACCCACGGGTTTTCAAAAAAAAAAAAAAACACTGTCAGAAGTCAGTGATTTTTTGTAAAATCTTTTTTTTCATTAATTATACAGTAAGAGGTATTTGGGAATATTCCTAGTGTAACCTATTTGGCAGGTGGATGTCTCCATCTAGTGGCCAAATAGAGTTACTGCATTTCTGAGCTCCCTGCAGGATCACTTGGGGAAAAGTCAAAGACATACTCAGCTGGTTTTAAAAAGTGTTAACAACGCGGCATCAAGCCCGTAGTGCTAAAACTTTAGGGCCTCCTCCTAGAGTCCAAATGCAAATTAAATTTGTTTGCAACAAAAGTATTTAATTTGCAATCATACAGCAAAGCCACAGAATATGTTAACACGATCGTGGGCTGCTATGTCTGCTACCGCTGATCATGTACAATCCTGATGGTAATGAAGGGGTTAATATAGTTCGCAAAGATTTTAAAAACACATGACTTTTGATAAATGATAGGTGATTTAGTTACAAAATATGTTCACACATTGCATAAGCCTGCCACAACATCAATGTACTCCACCACGACAAGTCCTATAATTCCTAACCTAATGCCTGCTCTTATTTTCCTCCCGGGGCTCTCTGCAGTGCAAGGTTTAAATAGGTCCTGCAATGAGGCCCCCTCCTTGGTTTTACACTCCTTTCATGATGTCATATGATGTCATGTGCTGACATAAAATCACAGATCTTGTTGGGAAGTAGGGTGCAATTGATAAACCTTGCAGGGCCATTTCCTTTGGAGAAGAGGGAGCAGGCGGAAAACATAGATTATCTATCAATATAATTTCTAAACAGATGTGATGATTTTTTAATATAAATGTAGCAAAATATGTGTCATGTTGTAATGCGTTTCCGAATATGTCAAATATGTTACTCATGCTTGGATATTAGTAACTACAACTTCCATTTTTCTTGGAGATTTCGGTTGCAAAGCAGAGGTGTCCTCTGATAATGGACACCATCTGCGCCATATTACGTCGGACAACCAGGACATTAACAGGGTTATTCAAAGAGCTGCGAATTGTGGCCGAAAGGTAACCTGAAACTCAGCGTACGGTTACCTTTCTTGGCCATTCGGCTATTCAGAGAGCAGGCAGTTCGCCAAATCCTGGCGAATTGCCTGCACATACGGTGCCTGTTCGGTGCCTATTCGAGGGCAGTGAAATCCCCATAGAGAAGCAATGCTTCGTCTATTCAGAGAACACAAACCAGCAGTGAAAAGATGCTGAATTGCCCTGTCATTCGGTGGTTTCATTCGACAGGTTTATTCAGGCGAATCCCATAGGCTTTAATGTTAAAAATATTCCCGTTTTAATTCAATATCTAATAAACAGTTGATTATAATAATCTGCAGTAAAGAGTCTCTTTATTTATAGATTTGTTTAGGATCTTTTAGGCATTTTTCTGTGAAAACTATTTTTCCTTTTTTTTTCTAAACGGTTTTTTCTTTTTTCTGTAACAGCCCTTTTTATTATCATTCATTGGATCTTATATGTCACTCAAGAACTCCTTACTAACATACCTCAATACAGAATGCACCTGTAAACATGTAACATAGTGACTATATACAGAATGCACCTGTAAACATGTAACATAGTGACTATATACAGAATGCACCTGTAACATGTAACATAGTGACTATATACAGAATGCACCTGTACATAAACATAGTGACTATAACAGAATGCACCTGTAAACATGTAACTAGTGACTATATACAGAATGCACCTGTAAACATGTAACATAGTCACTATATACAGAATGCACCTGTAAACATGTAACATAGTGACTATATTTCCTACATATTTATTTTCTGTTAATCTGTATATTTGTGTTGTTTTTTAATTTCTTGCATTTTATTATTTTGTATTTCTGTAACTGTAACACTTCAATGTTCTTGAACCCAGGACATATTTGAAAACGAGAGAAATCTCAATGTATCCTTCCTGGTAAAATCCTTTATAAATGAATAATAAATAAAATAAATAAATATGTAAATTTCAGACATTTTCGTTCAGTAGTTTCTTTGCAAACAGCTCTTCACTTTTCAAACATTCAAGCGTACTGTTTTTTTTGTTCACGCCATTCGTCTGCGGTGTCGGGTTTCTCCGGCGTGTTCGGCGGGGTTATTCCAGATGTTTTTGCGGGTTCCAGTGTGCGTTCGCTGGGTTTTGCGGTGAGTTTTCGTTGGGTTTGCGGCGGCTTTTCCCTGCAATTCAGGGACCCTGTGGTGCTTGCTGAATACACCTTAGGGTCTCCAAAATGGGATCGCCAAATTGCACCGAATTAAAGAGAACGAAAAGTCACCGAACGTGCGGTGACTTTTCGATTCTCTTTGAATAACCCTGTAAGTGATACTCGTCCCATACTACTAAGCGAGATGTTACCAAAGGGTTTATTCAAAAAGTGCCGAATTTGCCACTAAATTGTACTGAACGGTGAATTTCATCGTACGGTGCAATTTTGCGGCAATTCGGCTATTCAAAAAGCAAATTATTGGTGAATATTGGCAAACTGCCACAAAATACAGTGCAGTTCGCCTCAAATCGCCACAATCCAGCGACCTTCGGCGGCAGTGAATTTGTCACATAGAGAAGTATTGGTTATTCTATTCAGAGAACACTGAACCGCACCGTAATGTTGATGAAATGCCCAGATTTTCGGTGCTACTGTTCGACAGGATTAAACAGGCAAATCCTATAGGATGCAATGGGAAAAAGATACCATTTTTATCATTTTTTTATTCAACCCCTTTTTTTTTCATTTGCAAGAAAACGCCTTATTTATCTTTTAGAATTTTTTTAGACATTTTTCTGGATTTTTGTCGGGGAAAATTTTGATTTCGATCTCTTTCAATGTCATTTTTTTTATTCGGAAAGAGACCTTTTTATTATTATTTCTATGACTCTATTTATTACTTCCGCACATTTCCATATTTTTTTTTTGTTTTAAACACCTTTTAGCGTTTGCGGGGGGGTTTGACCCCTGTTCGGCAGCTGATCGGCTTATTTCGGTAACGTTCGGCAGCTGATCTGCTTTTTCCAGTGGATCATCGCCTGTGTTGGGCGGTCTTTTCAGCTGGCTGTCATCTGCGTTCGCCGGTTTGCGGATACGTTCGGAGGTCTGTCCGTGAATGCTGATTCCACCACAGGGTCAACGGATTGAACTCACTGATGTGCGCCAAACAAGAGACCACTGAGTTTTCGGTGCTTTCTGAATAACCCCTCTTGTATCACTTGCCTTGGACGTTCATATTCAGATTCTCAAACAGCTTTCTTTGCAGCTACAAGGGTTAATATTAATTTTCAAATGAGACTTTGTAGTAAGGATTACCTGCAGAAAGGGTTTTGATGACTTTAATGATGGGCCAAAACTGCCATTGGGGGACGGTATGAAGAGATCCACGCTGCTGCGCCGGTGACATGCGACTCTCAGCAACCCCAAAGGACTGCAACCATACCTTACCAACAGTATAGAGTAATAAGTGTAAGAATGCATAATAAGTATGGGTGCATGTATAATAAGTGTGGGAATGTGCATTTTTAACAGACGCAGGCATAATGCGTTCAGTATCGTGCATATTAATAAGTGTGCACATATGTAATGAGTGTGAGAGTGTTAGGCTTAGCAGACACGCATGTGTAATGAGTTTTAAAAATGTGCATATTCAATGACTGTGTACACGAATAATGAGTGCCTGAGTAGGGAATTTTAATAAATGCATATATAACAAGAGTGGCTGCATATATAGATGTAGGAGGGTGCGGAATGATGTAAATGTGTATAATGAGTGTGTCTGTTTGCATAATACATTTGGTAAGTCGGCACTGGATTGTGAATATTTAACTATATTAATAATGGATGTATGAGCATATATTTAGGATATCATATGCATGTGTTACTGTGAGTGTTCTTGGTAAGAACGTTGGGAGTGAGGGAATCAGACGCAAGCTATGTATACTGTGCATGCACATGTTGAATGTGTGCACCGGCTGTATACGTGTATGCCAGTGCATAGGTGAAGGTGAGTGTGTGCATAGGAGGGTAAATGCGTTTGTAGAATGTCTTCTATTATTTATTAGATTGACTGATGTTTTTATGCAATGAAGCCCGCATTTACCCATGCATTACATTTTTAGTTATGTTTATTCTTCTTCTCGTGTTCCTTTTAAAACTGGGAATTCCGTATCTGCTTTTATTTTATGAGATGATTACTATTCCTGAAGAAACTGATAAGGCTGGGGTCAGACTAGCGAATTTTTAACGTGCTTTTAGGCGCACTTAATCACGGCCGCAGTAGCAGCAAATGACGGGAAATGACGGCCAATATACGAAGTACGGCCGCACGAAAGTCCGGCCGCGCAACGCAAGCGGCAAACAAACGCATTTTTTCGAGAACGCAGAACCGCTAGTACTGACGTACAGAGTGCGCTGCGTCCTCAGCGTCCGCATAGCGGCGTGTGTGCGTGATTAGGAAATGTCAGACGCTGCTAATGTCCAGCTTACATAACGTCCAGACGCAGGAAGTGTTTTATTGACGATCCGTAAAAAAACACGCATGAAAATGCGCATCGTCTGACCGTTTTCGCGCATTCCGTGAAAAAAATTACATCAATGCGTTCGTATGCACTTTTTGACGGTGGTTGCGAATAATGAGTTCGTTTGACCCTAGCCTTAGCAGGGGTCACGTCCTGCAGGAACACTTGGGAACGCAGTTCTCTCAATATTTTAGCAGGAGGAACGTGGTTCCCTTTTGGCTGAGTTACTGGGAAGCTGCATTACCTTTCTATATAGACATGGTTTTATAAAACTGTCTATATCTAAGTCTTTTTCCTGGATTTAAGCACATGGGGAAGGCATGGGAATGACAGTTTCTCAGTGTGGTGTAGCATTCTCATGCATAAAGAAGTGCTGCAGCTGCTGCGGCTCCCTGTAATCTTTCAGACCAGAATGTACAGAAATGTTGGTGATTTTCCACACTTAATTTTTTAGGACTTCACCGCTGCTGACAAGTAACATTACCAAACCCTGTTTAATGGTATGCGAGGACTGACTGGTCCCCCAATAGGTTAAACCTTTTGGTCATCTTAAAAGGGGCTAATATATGTATACACTGCCCGGCCAAAAAAAGTCATCACCTGGATTTAACTAAGCAAATAGGTGTGAGCCTTAAATTGGATAATTACTGCAGTGATTAATGTGTTTCAGCATAAAACGAGGTCATGTGACTCCCTGAATATACCGAATGAGCAGTCTTTTTCTTCCCTGATGGCACAGCAGGCATATTCCAAGATGGCAATGCCAGGATTCATCAGCCTCAAATTGTGCAAGAGTGGTTGAGGGAGCATGAGACATCATTTTCACACATGGATTGGCCACCGCACAGTCCAGACCTTAACCCCATTGAGAATCTTTGGGATAATGTGCTGGAGAAGACTTTACGCAGCGCCGTGACTCTCCCATCATCAATACAAGATCTTGGCCACAAATTAATGCCACTCTGGACGCAAATAAATGTTGTAACATTGCATAAGTTTATCGAAAAGATGCCACGGTGAATTTTAGGCTTGTGCACCGATTTTTTTTTCGGTTCGATTCGGTTCGGCTCGTTCGGATGTTTAAACTTTTCGATTTGGCTCGTTTCGACTGATTTCTGTTTCGATTCGGTTCGGTTCGACTTGTTTTTCGTGTACATTTTTTTTTCGGAATATCGACCATTTTTCGTATTTTCGGGTCACTTTGCTCGTTGTTTGTATCGACTTTTCGAGATTTCGGAAATTTTCGTTTTTTTCGGAACCTCTGTTCTCCTCGTTTCAAAGTGTCTAACTCTATTCGTTTTGACGGAAACTGCTATGGTTTACTTTTTTTATACTTTATATATTTTTTTATAATAAATTTTTGGTTTGTTTTTCCATTTCACAACTTTATTTAATCATATTAAAATGTTATGAAAGCCAAGGAACAAAAAAAATGAACAAAACGATTTAAAAAACGCTAAACTGACCCAAATGGTCTGACTTTAAAAATAAAAACCAGAACAAAAGGTTTTAAAACGGAAAAATAGTTGATCAAAAAAACGCATTTACAAATACAAAATTTACAGAATCAGCGATATAACCGATAATAGTTAAATATACGATTTCCAGAATTACCGAAATGGAACCGAAATCACGAATGGAACCGAAATCATGAATAGAGCGAAACTAAATTTCGATTGGACACATTTCAAGTCCATTTGAAAATTCCGAAAATATTTCGTTTCGGCTCGGAAAATTTTTCGGATCTGCCATTTTCGGATCTAAAAATTTTCGGAAAATCGGCCGCATCCGAAAACACGAATCGGGAAATTTCGTGAAAATTCCGAAATTCCGAAACCCACATTCCGAAACGCACATCCCTAGTGAATTTGTTCCATAATCAAAGGAAAAGAGGGGTCCTATCAAATATTAGAGTGTGTGACCATTTTTTTAGGCCATATATATATTAATTTTTTGCGCTTAGTTGATTTTAATACATATACTTATCCACTTTCCTGAACCACATCTCTCTTTATTAAACACCTATGTCACCACATTAAATCTTGGTCTTTCTCGCGGCACACAAGGGCTCTTATTCCTTCCGCAGCATTAGACAAGAGAAGGGTTAACACATCTGCACAGCGAAATTTGCCTCCAGTATTTCTTCACTTTCTGTGTCGGAATTTGGCTTTGACACACAATGCTACGGGAAATAGAAATTCGAAACAAGTTATACATATTTTTTTTTCCCCTCTCTCTACATTTGTACAGAACAGATAATGAACGCTCCAGCTCGCGCTTTACGTCTCCAGTTCGGTGTTTGTTCAGTTATTATTTCAAGCTGTACCGCACGAGTTGAGAGCGGCGCTCGCCTCCTCGCACAACGATCCCTTTTCAAGAGCGTAAAGGTTTTATACCGAGTCTGTGAATATTCATGTTCCCTGAAAATAATAACAGTATTATTGTTGTCGAAATCTACAGGGATGCTATCTGCCAGGGAGAGATTATTTAAAGCAGGGTTTTGTGTTTTTTTTTTTTTTTTTTGCCGATCGTCCTCCTCCTTTTCTGAAAACGCTCGGGAAAATAAATAAATAAATAAATAAAATCCTCGTAGAACAGAAAGAGAAAAAAAAAAAAGCAATTTTTTTTTTGGTGGTTTTAAAAAAAAAAAAAAAAACAAGCTGTGTTTTCAAGGATAAAATCTCACTTGCAAAGATTCTTATTACATGTCTGTACCCTTAAGCTGCGGCGTTGACACTACTTGCTCGCAGGTGGCGCGGAGAACGCGAGCAGAAAGCACCAAACCCCTAAAGTCTCAAGTCAGTGCAATCATCTTCAACTCCCAAATTGTCCTAGAAGGAGAATAGAATCGGATTTGTCTTAGGCTGTTTGGCCAAACTGGGGCACAGATGGGATAATGACTTTTACAAACAGCATTTTGATGAGAGGAGGGGAGAAGGAATCGTATGTAAAATGCACAAAGGCTGCATAAACACACTGATGCCTGCAGCTGGAACAAACTAAAAAGATGTTTAATAATTTAGAACCAAGCAGGCAGGGCTTGTGCAGCTGTTGTGTGCAGGGGACCATGAAAGCCTTCCATTTGACAGCTGGCTCCATCTTTCCCCAGTTGCTACGTGAAGAAGAGAATGCAGATTTGGGATTATCCAATCCCCGGTACCCATGCCCATCTGCCACAAAAGACCCTTAGCTCTGACTTCTCTCAGTAGAAAATCACGTACGGTAAAAAAAAAAAAAAAAAAAATTAAAAATAAAGTCCACACTCTCCTAAACATATGTATTGCATCAATATCAGCCATCAGCCATTCCGAGGGTCTGTTGACATGCCGCCAGTACATGGCTGCTGTCATTTGTGCTGTAGGGCACATTTTGCATTTCACACATTTGCAGAAATACAAAATGCTGTTGGATGCAAACAATTCAGGGCCTAATTGGCTGAATTACTTTAATGTTACCTTGTGTCCCCCATCTGATTAACATTGCTCAGCTGGGAGGCTTACGGAAGGAGGAGGAAAAAGCGATCTGTAGGGCAGGTGAAGTAATGTTGCCCATGAAAAGGAGATCCTTAGCAAACTCCCAGCTGAGATCCAGCAGGCCCTATGCCAGACAGTTAGCTGTTAGCAGGCAAAGAATGCTAGAATTGCTTAATTTAAATAAAAAAAAATGACTTATAGATATTATTGTTTTTTTTCGCATCGTCTGATCTAATCCTGTTTGTCTGCTCTAGTCTATACTGTATGTGTCTGCGTCACAAAATATAAACATGTTTCTATATATCGTGAGCTATACACAGCTTTATTTATTTTTTTTCCTTGTAGCTCAAAAATCTGTATTTGTTTTCTATTTTTTCTTGTAAATATTGAAATATGCTATAGTATTTTCCACCCTTCGCTGGATTTAAAATGAGCTCGTATCAGCAATAGCTGTCACAGATACATGGAAAACTCATAACAAAACATAACAATGTAACACGTGATGCGACAAACAATAATACTGAATTTCGGCTGACTTATTTTCCTGGAGATTTATTTATTTATTATTTACATAGGTATAATGTTAATGAGGCAGCAGATTTCACAGCAAATTTACTACTTTAGCGTGAATGTTGCGCCGGCTGTCAAGTATGTGTACGCCAGGTACAATCTTAATTAAACTTGCATCGCTGGACTTTTCTTTCTGTGTGTTTTGAGAAGCTGGTGTTTGTGTTCTAAATGCATCAAGGAGAGTTTGTAAATATTTTATTTATATTTGTTTAGCCTGCTCATATTAGTTACAGGAAATCGGAGTATCAATAGTTCATTAGAATGCGATTGATTTACGGGGGTACTCCAGCCACCGTCATCACTCACATCAGGGTTGTCAAACTCTAGCCCCCCAGATGTTTCTGAACTACAATTCCCATGATACTCTGGCCATTTTTTCATTGAAGGAATTCTGTGAATTTTAGGCACCGACATCTGGGACAGCCGTGAGTTTAACAGCCTTGACTTACATCTAATTTAGTGGGCATGTTGACAGGAGACTATCCCCTCCTTCGTAGCCCCCCCTCCTGATCCCTGGTCATTGCGACAGGTCATTAAAGCAGAGGTCATGCCTCCACCTTGAGAGCAGATGTAAGGCAAAAGGTTTATTTAACCTCAATTTTTTAAGCCTATGATTTATAGTTTTATAGTCCAGGGATAAAATCCTTCATTAGAAAGACAACTAATTTTTTGAGCCTAAATTGATAAATATACATATATATTGGAGTCTTTGAAATTACTTTAATCTTTAGCCCCTTCACTACCAAGTTCGCGATAACTCGGGAATTCAAAGACACATTAGGTCCCGATATCGAGTTATCTCGATCTGCAGCTCTGAAGGACAAAGCAAATTACATTTGTTTGCTTTTGGGCTGCAGAAGGTGCCTTCAAAGTTTTAGCACTGTTGGCATAATGTCCAAGGTGCTAAAACTGTTTAAAATCAGCCGACGAACACCCTGACATATCGGGCTTTCAGCAGCCAATGCAGGGAACCACGAGCTGCAGCTCAAACTGCCGTAACTCCATTTGGCCAGTAGGCGGTGCCGCCTGCCTGCCAAATGGGTTATTACAGTTTGGAATACACTGGGAATATTCCCAAATACTTCTTACTGTATAATTAATTAAAAATTATTTTTCAAAAAAAACACTTGCTCCTGACAATGTTTTTTTGGAAAATCACGTGGCAGTGAAAGGGTTAAATGTGAGGTACTGTTAAAGTTGGTGAAAATATGAGTTGGTCTTATAGTTTGTTGCAGTTTTTTTGTCTTGAAAAGCCTCCGTCCATTATCCTTAGAAACGGTTGAGTGCTGCCCTGGTGTATTTTGTATGAAAGGGCTGACTACCCTCTGGCACGCACCCCTCTCTGTCACAAGTGTTCCACTTTCAGGTTCTATTTAACCTTGATTTGCAGGGAGCTCCAGAAATGATTCCGTCCACAGTAAGTGAGATAATCCCATAATGGTGGTCATTAGGTGACAAGAATAGGGCCTGTCATGGATGGGACACATTGGTGCTGTGACAGGCTTAAGCAAATTATGGCCATATTTTGTGAACTAGATTCCCATAATTTTTAAACAGAGCTTGGGTTTACAAATTGTGAAAAATTTTCAATGGGTTAAAAATTGTGAAACTCTTGAAAGGGTTAAGAGTGGTTGGAGTCTTTGAAATTCATTTAATCTTTAAATGTGAGGTACTGTTAAAGTTCTTGAATATCTGAATTGGAGTGCTCTCCTCCTGGCTTTATATATATATATATATATACTACATATGTGCATATAAAGTACTTTCACACACTGGAGTAAAAAGATATCAAGTCCTGGAAAGTAATAGCCTTTAATTCCGCTTGACGTACATTACGGTGAGTTACAGTAGCAGTGGAATCACAAATATTCCGATTCAGATCTCCTTTTTGAAGAGATAAATATTCTGCTGTTACAGGAATCTTGTTAAGACGACCTTCAATGTGTAGTGTGATAGACTTTATTTTCAGCCCATTTTTGTTGGTCCCGGAGGTGATATCTCTTGGGTTGACTTTATTTATCCTTTAGTATTAACCTCGTTTTCAACATTCTGCCTCGTAATTTTTTACCGGCATAGTGGTGTAATTTTGAATCCCTAATCACTTTCTCAGCTGCTCATAGGTTTACAAGAGGAACATCTAACTGCATTTGAAGTCTCATGGTGAGCAATATTTAACCTTTGCATTTTCTTAGACTCTGTGTCTCGCCTACTGCTTAAGTGTTGAGTGAAAGTGTACTTTAATTGCTACATCACTCAGAAAAATAATGGTGGGGCTATTTGGAGGAAGGCACAGGAAGTTCCGTGTTTCATATAACAAAATTTGATTTAAAAAAATAAGCGGAATGTTGGTCTTGCCGTGATATGATAACATGTTTTATTGCATTAGTTTGTGTTCAAGGCAGCTTTAGTATAATTTCATTCTCAAGCCCAGATCATCAACAGAAGTGCAAAAATGGATGAGCAGATATAGGGCTAATAAGGGTCTTTAACCCCTTCATTACCATCTATACATGATCAGCAGTAGCAAACACAACAGCCCAAGATCGTGTGAACACGTTCTGGGGCTATGGTGTATTATTGCAAATTAACCATGTTTGTTGTAAAATAATTTTGCTTGCATTTGGGCACTAGAACATGCCCCCAACATTTTATCACCAAGGACATGATGCCTGAAGTGCTAATACTTTTTAAAACCAGCTGGGGGATGTTGCTAAAGGGCTTTTCTCCAGCTGAACATGCACGGAGCTCAGAACTATAGTAGCTCCATTTGGCCAGCAGATGGCGACATATGCTTCTCAAATAGGTTAATACAGTAAGGAATACATTGGGAACATTTTTTGTTTAAAAAACCAAACAATAAACACTGGTTCCTGACAGTCAGGGTTATTCCGAGAGCAGCAAAATGTCACTGACATTTCAGTGCTCTACCGTTGCTCAAACTTCGATGAGTTCAATTTGCCGACCATGCAGTGAATTCAACATTCACCGCAGGGCCCCTCAAAGTGCGGCGAATTAACCTGCCGAACAAATCGAAAAACCAACGCAAAACTGCTGAACCGATCCGAAAAAAGCCGCCAACCCACCGAACAGACCGCCGACCAGCTGTCTGAAAAAAAAACAATAAGCCGCCAAACAAGGGCAAAAAAAAAAACACCACACAACTTTCAAAAGGTGTTTAAAAAAGACCTACTGCCTGAAAATGCCTGGAAATAATATATGAGATCCTATGAATAATATAATTAAAAGTAGGGATGAGCTGCTCGGTTCGATCTGTTCGGAGTTCGCATCGAACATCGGCCGTTTGACAGTTCGCGAACTTCGAACTTTTTGGGACTTTCGCCAAAAGTTCGAAAAAAAAAATAATTTTGAAAAAAGTATAAAAAATGCTTAAAAAATACTAAAAGATTTTTAATATTGCAGAATATTATAAGCAACGGTTTATTAGATATTGAATTAAAATGGGAATATTTTTAACATTGAAGCCTATGGGATAAAACATTCTTGTTACTAAAACATCAGGCAGACATGGCCCTCTAATCAGGCACTGTAGAGGGCAGCCTGCAGGGGCCTCCCAAGGATCCCCTTGAGGAGCATGCGACCGCCGGATGACAGAGCTGCAACTGTGCGGGCTAGCCGCCCGGGTGCATGTGGCAGAGACAGGGAGCACAGGGAGGGAGCCACTGCACCTGCAGCCACGGCAGACCCCCCCCACAACCAGGATCCAGGGAGTCCCCACTGACCACCAGGCTAAGGTAAAGTGACACATTTCTAAAAAAAAAATCCGAGGACATTTTTATTATGTCCCCGGGAACATAAAATAATTTTTTTTTTCTTTCTCTACCTGGCTGAATGAATGTATTTAATTATATATATTAGATACATTCAGCCAGGTAGAGGGGGTGACATGTGGGCTGCGCGGGGTCTCAAAAAGTGGTTTGATTTTTTTGGTGTATATTTTTAGCAAATTTATAGGGGAAGGTAAGGGCAGGTATGATATATACATATATATATATAGATAAGATATATATATATATTCTTATAAATATATATATATCCAGACTTGTATTACACACATTTTGGCAACTAATCGCCCCCCCCATTTGGCTGATTCCTCCATAAGAAATGTTGAACACGATAGAGCAGAGAATAATACATATATTCTCTGCTCTGTCGGGTTCAACATTTCTTCTGGAGGGATCAGCCAAATGGGGGGGCCCATTTAGTTGAGATTGTCCACATGCCAATCCCCCATGTGCATATGTGTATATATGGTATATATATATATATATATCTGCGTGTTGATATATACGTATATATAGGTCTGCGTGTTGATATATACATATATGTCTGTGTGTGGTATCAATGCATCCCTACTCTATACACGGCACTCCGTGTCCCTATAATATATATGATCAGGGGTTACCTTTTTTTTATATTTTTACACTATTCCTATTAAATTAACAGTAATTTTTGATGTATTTTATTCAGTAGAAACCTTTTTTTGCCAATATAACATGTGCTTTGTGAAAATAAAACGGTTTTGTGTGTACATTTTAATTTAGTTAGTGGATTCCTGTCCAGTGCGGTGAGAAGCAAACGTAATGTAGTGTAGACACACTGCGAGGCGGAGCGGAGTGAAGTCAAGCCTGAAAAATGTTTGTTTCGCTACGCTGTGCGTCTCAGCCTTTATTCCCACATCGCTAGCTTACCGAATTAGTTTGTATACTTGTTACTGACCCTGCTTGTTCTGAGGACCCGATCAGTTCCCGACTTTGCCTGCCATTTGAATATTCTCTCTGTGTATTCCCTGCCTGTTCTGTTTGCTTCCTGTTGCTACTGGTGTGCGCCGATTCTCACCATATACAGTAGCGCAGTACAAGTGCCTAAACATTACTGACCCAGTTTTGTTATAGCTGCTGATGTAACTGAATAGATCGGGGATCTCTTCTGCATTACCAAAACCTCCACCACTGCACTCTTCCACAATACCACAGAAGGGTTACTTACGGTGTGAAGGCACTTGCTGCCACCAAAGGCACAATATTTGGGTGCCCTGCCACTGACGCCTATACCAGATTCATATCATTTTAATATTTGACTGCAGGGTCCAACCCTGCACTCTTCCACAATACCACAGAGGGGTTACGGTATGACGGCACTGTTGCCGACACTAAAGGCCCAATTTTAAAGCACCTATTGTTACTTTCATCCAAAGCCTGCATAAGTTTCACCATAATTTAGCCAAAAAATCACTAAACTTGTTTTGCGTGTCCTAAAATGTCTCCTCTTTTCATACATACAAGCAGTTGTTTATGAATAGATTAAAGGAAAACCATTTACCGTCATTTGAAATGTCATTTTTTTGTTTTTAAATGTTTCTATACATCCTACAATTCCGCCACTTCACGGGCAGGTTATGGGGACCTCCTAGGCATGATATTTGAAGGAATTTTTTGTTTTTATTCTTAACCTTTATTTCATGGAAAACTCACTGTCCCTTTAAAAACGTTTTTTTTTACTTTTTTTCCTTGTTTCCTGTCCCCCAGGACACTACCTGGACACCCATACACCTTTTATGGCAAATATCTTGCATATATGCCCTCTTGGAGGGCACTCTAAAAATCGAACTTTCGAGTCCCATTGACTTGCATTGAGTTCGGTTCGTGTTCGAGTTCGAACTCGAACTTTTGAAATTGTTCGTGTTCGTATGCGAACCGAACACGGGGGTGTTCGGCTCATCACTAATTAAAAGGTCTGTTACAAGTAAAAAACGCCATTTTAAAAGAATTGGGAGAAGAAGCTTGCCAAAAAATCCTGAAAAATGCCTAAAACAATCCTAAAAAATACATAAATAAAGAGACTTTTTGCTGCAGATGAAAAGAATAAATGGTTTAATAAATATTTAAGAAAAACAGGGAATTTGTTTTACATTGAAACCTATGGTATTCGCCTGTTTAGACCTGTCGAATGAAACCACCGAAAATCAGGCCATTTCGCTGACATTTCGGTGCTGTTAGGTGTTCTTTGAACAGATTAACCATTACTTCTCTATGGGAATTTCACTGCTGCCGAAGATCACCGTATTTTGCTGCCAATTTGCCAATATTTGGTGACCTGCCAGCTTTCTGAATAGCCAAATGGCCACGAAATTGCAAATTTACAGTTCGGTGCAATTTTGTTGCCACTTCCGTGCTCTTCGAATAACCCTGACAGGGTTATTCAGAGAGGTGAAAAGCAGGAGAATGACTGGAGAATGAAAAATTCTAGGTCAAAATAGCCAAACCAGAAAAATTCTCCCTTTCATCTCACTTTCCAAATCGGCTATTTTGACCTAGAATTTTTCATTCTCCAGTCATTCTCCCGCTTTTCACCCTCTCTGAATAACCCTGTGAGTGTTTTTTGGGCATTCCCTTTGTAATGAAAGGGTTATTTGACCAGAGATGCTCTTGTATTGGTGCCTATTGGATTCAGAATGTGGATCTTATTTGCTTTACTGAACAAACCATATACATATATGTCTTTTGTGCTTATTCAGTTGTCCTTGGGTTATTGCAAATGTATTAAAATTTATGAACGCTGCCATCGTTTTTCTTCATTGGAATTTTATGTATACATTTTACTCCTGGAATCATTCGTTTCATGCTCATACAGTATATGTTCTGCATGTATGTGTTGGAGATATTTCACATGCTTCCGTTATACTCGTCACACTGGGACAAACTTATTTTGTTGTTTTTTTTCCATATCAGCTTGCATTATATTTAGTGATGGTATATTTCAATGCCATCATTTGCTTGTGTTTTACTATCAGGGTTATTCAAAGAGATCCGAATGGCTGCCGAAAGGGAACCGAACGCTGAAAATCAGCGTTCGGTTACCTTTCTTGGCCATTCGGCTATCCAGAGAGCAGGCAATTCGCCAAATCCTGGCGAATTGCCTGCACATACGGTGCCTGTTCGGTGCCTGTTTGAGGGCAGTGAAATCCCCATAAAAAAACACTGCTTCGTCTATTCAGAGATCAAAAACCAGCAGTGAAAAGTTGCCGAATTGCCCTGCCATTCGGTGGTTTCATGCGGCAGATTTATTCAGCCGAATCCCATAGGCTTCAATGTTAAAAATATTCCCGTTTTAATCCTATATCTAATAAACCGTCGATTATAATATTCTGCAGTAAAAAGTCTCTTTATTTATAGATTTTTTAGTATATTTTAGACATTTATCGGGATTTTCTTCTTTAAACAAAATTTCCGTTTTTGTTTTTTTTAACTTTACTTATTTTTTCTGTAACAGTCCTTTTTATTATCATTCTTTGGACCTCATATATAAATTTCAAACACTTTCGCTCTGTAGTTTCTTTGCAAACAGCGTTTCACTTTTTAAACATTCAAGCAAACTGTTTTTTTAAGGAGTGTTTTATTCACTGCATTCGTCTGCGGTGTCGAGTTTTTCCCGCGGCTGCGCTGCATGTGATCAGCTCCTGCTCGGGTTTTTCTGGCGTTTTCGGCGGGGTTAATCCAGATGTTATTGTGGGTTTTCGGTGTGCCTTCGCCGGGTTTTGCGGTGAGTTGTCGACAGGTTTGCGGTGACTTTTCCCTGCAATTCGGGGACCCTGTGGTGCTTGCTGAATACACCGCAGGGTCGCCGAAATGGGATCGCCAAATCGAACCGAATTGAAGAGAACGAAAAGCCACCGAATGTACGGTGAATTTTCGATTCTCTTTGAATAACCCTGTATGTGTTGGAGATACAGAAACAACTGCTTCCATTTTTAGTATTGTTTCAGTGAAAACTGAATTTAATAGAGCTAATGATGTCAGCTTTAATATAAAAGATATGAAATCGTGTCTGTGACTTATATAGGCAGAGTGGCTGTGATTCTTTTATGTGTCTGATACTTTTAACTTTTTAAGTGATACATTTCCTGTAAAACACAGCTGTCAAGTCCATTTTGAAACCTGTATTAAGACTCCATTTGTGGGGTCGAGGGCAAAAGACAGTGACAAGAAAAGAGCATGTTATTTTACCCCTAGCAAAGACGAAAACATAACCCTGAATGTATTTACAGTATATATAGATGATGATATGCTTTGTAAAATTGTATTTCCCTTAAAATATACAGGGTTATTCAGAGAAAGGTGAAAACAAGGAGAATTGACAGGAGAAGAGAACAATCTAGACCAAATAGCTGATTTGGAAAGTGAGATAAATGAGAGAATTTGACCTAGAATTTTCACTTCTCCAGTCATTCTCCTGAGGTTCACCTTTCTTTGAATAGACCTGATAGTAGTCTTTGGTTGGAAACAATTGGATAAAAGGATGAAATATTGTTCAAATATTAACCCTTTCGCTGCGGAGGATGCGCTCAGCGCGTCCACCCGCAGATAGGGATCCATGCGGGGGACGCGCTGAGTGCGTCCTCCCTCTGGGGCCAGCGATCGGCCGGATTCCGGCCGATCGCTGTGCCCCCCAGTGCGGGCTGACATCCTCGATGTCAGCCCAGCGCCCGGAACCGCCGCCGGCACAATTAGATGTCATTGCGGCGGAGTTAACCCCTAACTGCCACCAATGGTGGAGATAGAGGGTTCCAATGAACCCCCTATCTCCCGATCCGTGGCAGCTAGGGGTTAATGTTTGGTACTGTTGGATCGGCCAGAGCATGACCAAATGATACCAATGATACCAAACATGACCATGAAAAAGTTTTAAAAAAAAAAAAATTAAAAATAAAAATAAAAAAATATTTAAAAAAATTATATAAAAAAAAGGTTTTTTTCTTTTTTTTGGTTTGTTAATGCAGCAATATTGTTCCCATTTCAATTATAGTGTGAACAATGATGCTGCACTAACGATTTTTGTATGCGGTGCGGTTGTTAAAAATCGCGTAATTTTCCCCCAAAAAAAATGTAACGAGACCCCATTTCAAATTTTTTTCACAAGTGCACCCCATAGAAAAAATAACCGCAATTGCTCGCATGTTAAAATGTGAAAAAAAAACACTTTACACATTGTAAATTATTGAAAATTTATATTTTATTGCATTTTTTGTTATAATATACAGACAGGACATGACGTATACATATAATAATGACATATTATGAATCTGCTGAGTCTGACGGAAAGAACGATATATAATATGTCTGGGTCATATACTAAAATAAGCCTTCAAAACACGTTTAAACAAGATGAGCGAAACAGGTAAAAATGAGCTCAGCACAGAGGCGTGAAACGCCTCAGCAGCGAAAGGGTTAAACTGATACTCAGAAATCTTGGTATGCTCTTTATTTATAGCTGTTTTTGTAATGTATGACAGTCTTTCAAAATATGATGAGCCACTGGTTTGTTGACTATCCATCCCTGTCAGCCAACCAAATGGATGAGAAGTGTGTTTGTATCCTTTTACAAGGTTCATTTTCACTTTTCCCAACTATGACTCTTCTCTGATTGGTTTGTTGCTGTTCGGCCATGTATGGCCAATCAAAAAAGAGGTGAAATATGTATTTTCACCTCTTCTCTGATTGATTTGACATAGGGTGGTGCCACAGTGACTTCCATGTGCTTTGTTTATGATGCGGAAAGCTTATCGGCGATATTGGGGTACATCATGCCCATATTGCCACATAGTGAATCTCGTTCATTGAATCTTTTCTGTCACAAACTGAGTGGTACATGTAATGTGATGTTTATGTACACATTTCTTACCAGGATAAGGGTGGCAGAAGAATTTACCAGGAGTTGTGTGTCCACTCCACAGAACACCGACTGGGCCCAGTATGCATCCACTATGTCATGGGACCGGCGTGCTTACTCCCAGTAGGTAGCTGCTCTCACAAGAACAACAATTGTGTAAAGTTCAATAACAAAAGGATGCTCTTGGGGCCAATGGGACAAACCACCAAAGTTACCTTCATAAACCAAAATGGTAAAATCCACTCCAGGAAAATAGTGTTTTTTATTGAGGAAATGCAACATTTCAGTCACGTGGACTGTGAAAAAGTTTGAGAAAGGTTCACGTGACTGAAACAAAGTGTTTCCTCAATAAAACACCACTATTTTCCTGGAGTACCTGGTGCTGTTTTGGTTTATGATGGAACCTATATGAGCGACGTTTACGTGTGCTAGCGGTTGGTCCAAGCCACTATATACCAAAACATGGCATTGTACAGCCGGAGCAGTGCCAACCACCACGTCCAGATGGAGTCACACAAATACGTGTGATGTGAGTGGCGGAGCAGGATTGCTGCAGACATGTGAGTCCTGACATTAGAGAGGTTATTCACTAACCTCCGAACTGGCCCCAAATTGCACAGGATGGTGAATTTCACCATTCAGTGCAATTTCGGGCCAATTCGTCTATTCACTAAGTTGTCAATTTGCCAAATACTGCTGAATTGACAGCTCAATATGGTGCAATTCGTCGTAGTTTGCCACAATTCGACGGCATTTAGTGGCACAGAAATTGCCCCATAAAAGACTATTGTGTCTTCTATTCACGAATGCCGAACCGCTCCAACATTCTAGTAAAATGCCCTGATTTTTGGTCTTTCAGTTCGACATGTTTAAACAGGCAAATTCCATAGGATTCAATATAAAATTAATATATATATTTTTTAATTTGTTTTTTAGAACACCTTTTTGTATTTTGTAGTCAACATTTTTGTTTTTCTTATAAGACTAATGTGCCGCCGCGAGCATCCCCTCAATGGAGTCCATTGGACTCCATTGAGGCTTTGATTGCCGGGTCACATGACCGGCAGGATCTCGCCTCTCGTGATTGCGGAGGGAGACTGGGGACTTTTTTCCCCCAGTCTCATTCTGCTCCTGACAACCGGAAGTGACGGATCGGGCCACCTTTCACACCTCTGGATGAGAGGTGAATATCAGATTTTTTTTTTTTTTTCAGCTGGTGCTGACTGATAATGAACAATACCTTCTAGGATTCTCTGGCCATTTATTGCACTCACAGAATTCTGGGAATTGTAGGCAATAAACATTGGGGGCCAAAGTTTGACGATCACTGTTGCTAAAGGAGTGTGACCACTACAAGCAAGTCTCCAGAGTGGATCCTATTTTCCAGATTCTATATTCATGGCTTAGACTGCAGAAGGCCAAGTATCTCAAGCACGTCAGCATGTGGCTTGTACGATGAAATATATATACACTGATGTGTGGGGTATATGGTGTATACAAGGTATGTAGCTATATATACAGAGCAGCTAACAGCTAAACATTGAAGGCTGTATACCTTCTTTCAAACTTCCATCAATAAAATAGACATGGCAGAACAGAAAACTGACCTGAGAAACTATGTTTTTATAATAGCTTCTCGCCCTAAGGCGTTTGAAATCCAGAGGGTCAAAAGTGCTCATCTTGTTTCTAGAATACCTAGGTCAAAAAGCCCTGAAAACATGGGGAAAATTAATTTGTTTGTTGTTTTCTATGTTAATTGGAGAAAAAGGCAATGCAGATAATTTGAAACTGAATGACAACATATGCATTGAATGAATTAATTTGTGAATTCCAACTGAATTTATTTATATATATCTGCCACAACAGTACCAAGAGACTTTAAAAAAAACACCAACATAATTCAGATATTTTATATAAATTATATATATATTTATATATATATATATGTATATTATATATTATATTTTTAGAAAAAAACAAACATTTAAATTGGCTTCCTATATCAGGATGCATGCAAAATACATTATTTATTGCAGGGATCTCAAACTGTCAAAAGATGGACAGAAAATCATAGGAGTTGTAGTTTGCAACTTTGCAACCTATGATTCAATAGCAATGAAAATAACTTTTAATCCATTTCACGTTTACAGCAAGAAAATAATTAATAACTTAAAAGTATTAATGAAAAAATAAATAATGGTTTAAATGTATAGTGCTTCTGAATAACTGATATCTGTCATTTTTCCGCACTTTTCACATGACACATTTCCCAATGAAGAATGATCCTCTAAATGTTTTGCTTTTATAATTGCTATAATTGATATTCTTGTAAAAGATCTAACTCTGGCTCCCCATATGTTTCCGAACTACAACTCTAATGTTTCTCTGGTCATCTGTTGCATTCAATGAATACTGGGACCTGTAGGCCATAAACTATGCGGTCAGAGTTTTGAAATACTTGCTGAAAATGTATGCTCTTCTAGCATTCTCTATCATATTATCAATTCAAATACAACTCCATTGCCCCTGTCATCAGAGATCAATAAAAGATGAAGGAGTCCAGCATTCCAATCTGTAAACATTGATAGCAGCAATGCTCCGGCTGATGCAACAGCCTTCCTCAAGTTCCATACTGGTACTGGGCTTGAGAAAGGCTGTTACATCCAAAACCTTGCTGCTGGCCCAAAAAACTGATCTTTTTCCAGATTGGAGTGCTGGGGCCCTTCATCTTTTGTTGAATTTCATACAGAGTTTTGCCATGGTTCCAAGAGCAGCGATCTGACCATGAACAGGTTAAGCCTGTGAGTGCAAAACCTTACATTTGTTTATCGAACCTTGTCATCAGAGCTGTCACAATAGTTTATTTTTTCCTAAAACAATTCTAACCAGAAATTACCACCCTAAAATTAAGTGAATCCTGGGATTCAGTAATTCTAAGAGCCTCCTTTAGCTGAACCATACCTTAGCTACTTATGAGACTTGCACAAAAGTTGAGGATAAATTGTAGTCCATTCCAACCCAAAAACCATCAATATATCAAGGTTGCAAAGCTCTCTTCAGATTATACCACAGCATCTCTAACTGAGTTCAGATCGGGGTTCTGATCTGGCCATTCTACAACATGAATCTTCTTCCTTTTCAGCCATTCTTCATTGAATAGCTCGTACGCTTTGAGTCATTGTTTTGTTGCATCACCCATCCTTATAGGAACATTACCACTAACATAAACTGTAACTAGATTACTTAAAAACCACCTTATAAAACACTTGCTGCTGTTTTTTTATCTTTGAATTAATTCCATGTAAAATAAAAATTAGGTTTTTATTTCCTGGTTCCATTTTTGCAGAATCATTTAGCATCAGCTAAACCCCTCCCCAATAAATCAGATACTCCCTTCTCATCACACGAAGAGAACAGTGACCCGATCCGCTGCTTCTGCTCGCCGGGAGCAGAGTGAGACTGGGGACAAATAATCCCCTTTCGCCCTCCGTGATCACTCCATGGCCCTGCGCAATCTCGCGAGCGCGATATCACAAAGGGCTCATGGCCCGGCAGCGCAACCCTCCATGAAGTCCGATGGACTCCAGGATGTGATAGTTGCATCATCGTGGAAGCGCTACCATGAGTATCACCTAGGGTAGTGCGTGGTTCCAGGGTAAAGTGCCGAGGTAGCACCTGCCCCGGAATCTCACGCTAAAACGGGGATGCTACAGAGTAACCTGCAGGCGCATGTTTTCCCCATTAGTGTCCTCGTTTTAGTGAGAACATAGGAATGAGGTCCAAAGTGTTATTGACCAGCGAAAAAAATGGAACCTACAACATGTCGACTGGTAAATAATGGATACTGGTTCATATCACACTCTGAAGAGTAGCAAGAAAATAATGAAACCCACATGTATTTCCAGTTGATTACTCAATCTCTGTGTATTTTCAAGTGGCTAGAGGACTCTAGAGTTGTTTTGTGATGATGTAAAGTAAAGTTCTGTGTATAGTTCTGCATGCACAGAGTTGTTATATGTTGCCACTGCTGGACATACGTTCAGTAGATCAGAACACAACAATGGAACCTTTCATGAATCAAGGTCATAACATAAAATGTAGAAAAAAAACAGTATATCCATTCCTTTGTGTGCAATATCAAAGCCTCATGCTGAAAAACTCTCTGATGTACTCTCAGAGCAGGTGCATCTTAATGTAATATATTCTCAAGCATTTTCTAGGTCTCTTCACATGACATAAACCTTCCTTAGTGATGGCTCCGCAATAAAACACATTACTCAGATTTGTTTCTACTTGAATGGAACATCTGACTTTGTTTCGCCAAGTAATTTATTAATTAATCACTTGTGAGCCTTGGGTGGTTCGAATAGATCATCTTCATTTAATAGTTTATTAGTTTTGCTTTAGGACACTTCTAAAATACATTTTTACACGATGTAAGCAAGCTGAAATAATTATTTGTATCCTTTCTTATGATTATCTCATCATAAATCATGAAACCACTCTGGATTCTGTTGCTGGTGATTTAAATATAATAATATAGTAAGGAGAGAATATTATCTCTCACTTTTCACATGCTGATTGTTTCTAATATGTACCAAGCTTTTGACAGTGTGAGTGTGTGTGGTGTGTGTGTGTGTGTGTGTGTGTGTGTGTGCGTGTGTGTGTGTGAAATATATATCTCCTGAATCTTTTAGTGTGTGTTCTGAATTTGACTTTGATCTTTTTCAAAGAAATGGTCAAAGAACATTCCTACACGACAATGTTTGCCTTTGACAATAACGTATGTTAGAGTTGTGTAGATGTCACTTTATAAAGTAATTGTTGTTTTAATAAAAAAGACAAATTTTGAGGCAGTTGTAGGGATATATATGTGTCACTTACCATTATCTTCCTGAATCTATTTGGGAATAAAAATACAACTAATATTTTCATATAGATAAAAACATAATAATAATAATACAGTTTGATACCTCATGAGTGTGGTCAAGAAAATAGTCGACATTTTCAACGTATACACAGTCAAAGTCCACACTCCCTTTGAAAATCACGCACAACGGTACCTACAACTGCTAGTGAAGCATTATGTTTTATAGTGAATTCAATACACAGAACGTGCTACCTTCATACTGAAACCCTCTTTGGAAACCACCCGTTTATCTTCCTTCCCTTCATGCCGTGTGATTGTGCCATGACAGTTACAAGAAAATGTTCCTAGAGGAGGAGTGACTGTCATGGCCTGTCATAATGTGAAGAGCTAATTCTTACCTGTGGATAGCAGGACCACTCTGAGATCTTTGATACTGACCACCTCTGATCTACGTCTACTGTGTATAATCTGCACAGATCTCTGGTTTACCCAATTGGGAGGAATAATGCATTCTTGTTTGCATAATAAGGAAAACGTTGAATTTTGTCACTTGAAACAAAGAACATCATATATCTTAATGTCCCTTGGGGAAAAAATATTTAGTCCACATTTTGACTCTGAAGAACCTTCATCAATATTGGTATGTGGTCTGGAAGGATTCACACCCAGGACTTTTTGGAGTGAATCATTAGGATTATGTTCAAAACCAAACCCTTTTCAAGATGATGTTGTAGTGCATTGACCAATCCGCAGCATGGCTGTTCCTCAAACATGTGGAATTATATCTGTACTACAAATGAGTGGTAAATGAGACATGATACAGGCAAGATTGACAGCAAAGGTTTACTCCCTGTTTCTATGTATTGCACATTTTTAAAGTATCTAGAATGTTCTTGAAATATACTTCCATACTTATACTCCTATAGTGGGTTAGGAAAATGCATGGCCGTGGATGTATCTCTCTAAGTGTCATACTTTATAAATTAGAATTAGCATTCAAATTCTACATGACATAGGATGTGTTGAACAAATATTCCATGAGTTATGGAATTCCATGTGCTGCGTCCTTGTCTGTTCCGTGTTCCTTCAGGCATACCAGCCTGTTCCTACGCACCAGTGAATAACGTGCTTCACAGTGCCAATGAGGCCTAAAGTTTTTGGAGCCTTTCAATCATCGCCCTTACTCAACTTCCTGCTTCTTCTCATTTGTCCTTACCTGTTCCCTCTTCCTCTACACCTGACAGCATGTTCCTCAGTGCCAGCGAGGGATATGCGGCACAGTGCCAGCAATGGACATGCTGTGTAGCACCAGTGAGGGACACATTGCGCAGTGTCAGCAGGGAAAACCCTGGCGCTGCTCAGCATGTCCCTTGTTGATGCTAAGTAATGCATCCCAGCATGGCCTTCACTGGTGCTGCTCATCCTCCTGTCCCTTGTGGCTTCCTGCTGTGACTGTCTTTCTCTCCTGCTGTATGGAATCCTACCAGGATTTAAGAAAAACTGAAAATTCTGAAATGCTCGCTGTGCCAAGCATTTTGTATTTCATATAAGATGTTCATAAATATATACACCTAGGGCCCTATTACAATCTTCACGCGAACGTTAACGCGTGCGCAAAAACGCATTAACACGAGGGGGCAAAACCCTTTGCGCTGAACGTTGTATTACAATGTCAGCGTAACAAACGCGCGTATATGTCTACCGTGGGTGAACCTGCGCGAACGCTGCGCGAGCTTCCTGTACTTCGCGCATCCTATACTTAACATTGTGAGCGCAAATGCGTTTGTGCTCTGGTATGAGGATGGTATTACAATCTATGCGCAGTTTGTAATGCACAGCCTTTGCGCGCGTAATTTTAACGACTCCTGAAAGCTGGTGTTAAAGGCAAATTCTACCAAACTGGCCGAAACCAAATACACCAGCCCAAAAAACAAAAATGCAGCAAAGTATAGTTACACATTCTACACATACCAAACCAATAAATTTGAGAAGTTGTGTGTGCTTTTTTTTTTGATTCAGCATATATGCGCAGATTAACTTTGATAGGCGCAAAAACGTAACATGAGACAATTGTGGTTCTTAATTCTGATTGGCTGAATCGCGTGAAAATAACAGTCCGCACACTGATTTCTGCGCGCAAGATTACTGCGTGCGCGTTCTTGCGCGTCCGTTTTATGCGCATTATTTTTTGACGGATGAAAAAATGCGCGAGGATTGTAATACCTGCGTTGATTTACGCGCGTTAACGTTTAAAGCTGCACGCAAAAATTCACGCGTTCTGCGTGCGTTTTTGCGTGAAGAATGTAATAGAGCCCATAGTGTATACACACACACAGTACAAAATCTCTGTTCAATGATAAAAAATAAATAAAAATGGATAGCTTTGAATGGTCCATTAATGCAAGGTATGACAGAAGAACTGAAAACAGTAAGATGAACTTTTTGTTGGATCAAACTTAAAGTGGCTATAAAACACTCATCGCGCTGTCTGTTGGAAATAATGACATTAACCATATTTTAGAAATTTACATCTGTGCTTTAGCTGCTCATCCGACAGATGTTTCTGCTTAGTGCAATTTAGTTAATAAGTCATTGTCTTAGAGATACACCTTGCTGCTAATTGTGCTCATCCATCCACCGGTTGCCGTAAAAAAACAAAGGTGAACGTTGACTAATTGAATACGTTAGGTAAATACTAAATAGATATATAGTTTAATTGTAACCGAGTTAGAGGAGCTGCTATATAAATAGTATAGAAATTCATCAATGAGAAAAAAAGTTTATAAACCATTTTAGGCTTCAAGAAAATGACTAGTAGTATACTGGTTAATTTAGCGTTCTGTATGACTCTTTGCCCGCATAACATATTGCATTTTTGATTGATGTTTTCTTGGGTTCAGCTTCTCTATGGGATCAGTTTTACAACTGTTATCTTCTCAGCATGCCACAAAACCATGTTGATCATTCTTATTTTAGAGTGTTGCAAAACACCGAGAAGCTGATAATAAATAATAATCAACACATAATACCCTGCTCTATCTATCTCATTTTCAGAAGGGGTCCTATACAATCGACAGCGTCAGGAATATCAGGAAACTGTGTTTACACTGTATAAATAGCGAGCTTTATGGAGCAGATTCATTTTTAAATTGCATGCTCTTCATCTTCCAAAGCAGATGCAATCTAGATGGACAAATGATTTATGCAGCATCTAATCTAGTGGATATTTCATTGTGTATTATGGAAGAATATATATATATTTTTTTCCGCTAGCAAATGTACTATAATCAAAAACGAAGAAGTATTTTTTTTTTGAAACAGGAGATGATAGACTATTGTTGCAGAAGACAATTATTGAGCAGACAGGATGAGCTGTAATTAGCAAATTTTTAAAAAATATCTAATTTATATACATATATATATATATGTTACGGGTAAAGCCAGGAGTGCGGTTAATCCTAGGATTACCCGGGTAATCCTGACATTACCCAGGCGTCACTAGCAAAAGTCCGAAGTGAAATGAATTTTCGGACTTTACCTGGGCAATCTGCAAAGCATCCAGAGGCCTCTGGGTACTCTGGTTTTCTGCTCTATTTTAACCGGGTAATTCGCACATTACCCTAGTGTTGCTGGATAAAGTGTCATGTGTAACGAAACATCGGACTTTATCCAGGTAATCTACAAAGTATCCAAACGGCTCTGGGTACTCGGCTTTTCTTGGGTTTTCAGCAGGTTACAGTTGACTGAATTCCGAGGATTACCCAGATAAAGTTGCAAACTCTTACCTGACCAATAACAAAATTGTGTTTTTGCTTATTTTTAACCAAATTGTAACCACAGTCACAAACCACACTAAATAACTGTCATGTTATTCTGTGCATTAATTGTCTGAAAATTTATTTATGAACATAAAGATATTATATAAAGAGTAACCTGATGTTACTATGTTTTATAAATGATATATAAGCACATATGACACATAATAAAGATCATGTAACTCTTTCACATTTAAGAAACATATCCTGTTACTCTGCATATTCAATATATTTTTAATACATTTTAATGTTCGTCTTTTGCCATTTTCATTTATAATATCCATAGATAATAGCAAAATTCACTGTTACCCAAGCGGGGTTGGATGCTCTGCAGATTATCCAGGTGAAGCTGTGGATAGTCCTCAGATTATCCGGGAGAAGCTTGAAACTTGCACATTATCCGGGTAAAGTGCGAATATTTCAGCTCTTCCAGACTGTTACCCAAGGGTGGTTGGTTAGTCCTAAAATTACCCGGGTAAAGTCCGAAATTTTAATTTTTTTTGCAGCTTTACCCAGCGGTTTTGGGTAATGTCAGGATTACCCGGGTAATCCTAGGATTAACCGCACTCCTGGCTTTACCCGTAACATATACACGTATATAGTAAAGACAAAAAGTACAAAGGATGGGAGCACTCTGGGACTTATAAAATAATATAATTTATTGGGTATGCATTAATCTGACGTTTCGGCCCCTAAGAGCCTTTATCAAGGAATAGGACATGATGCACATCACGATTATACTTACATAGAGCTATATATATATATATATATATATATATATATCTGTATATATACCAGTGGCCATATTGCACAGCTGATTAGAAAAAGCCACTAAACCCTTGTGAAGGGATATCACAGGCTTTTGCAGAATACCAGGGGAATGAGTCTTCTTTGATCTGCATGATAAGGAGGGGAAATTACCCCATTTGGTCTAATGGAATTTCCTTTGTCTCGCCCAAGCATTTCACACCTTGGGCAAATGGAAAAAGCACATCCCAGACCTAGCGGCAGTACCTTCTAAGTGATCACGTTGAGCGAAGAAGCGGGCACAGCCTTTGATCACAGAGTCGATCTTGGGATGGTGGATATTACAGCTATGCATTAAAATTAAAGAAGCAGTGAACTGAGCGTGCCCACAAATTAACAGAAAGGGGAATTCTGAGAAATGTACGGGGTGGACTGTACCATCGATTCTATGGGCTGTTTTTGAATGAACTGGAAACTCTAAGTATTCTGAATAGGGATGGGCCGAATACCCCCGTGTTCGGTTCGCATTCGAACTCGAACAATTTAAAAAGTTTGAATTCGAACGCGAACACGATTCGAACTCAATGCAAGTCAATGGGACTCGAACGTTCATATTTTAGAGTGCCCTCCAAGAGGGCATATATGCAAGGTATTGGCCATAAAAGGTGTATGGCGGTCCGGGTAGTGCCCTGGGGGACAGGAAAGAAGGAAAAAAAGTAAAAAAAAAACGTTTTTAAAGGAACAGTGATTTTTCCATGACAAAAAGGCAGTGGTGTATTTAGGTGTTGTGCTGCCCTAGGCCTGACTAAACTCGTGCACCCCCTAAATTAAATTGGACACACTCCTTCCTTTCAAGGCCGCACCTCCTGTTTAAACAGCCAGACACTTTCTGATTTTAAAGATGGCTGTTGCTATAAATGCAGTGGCCATCATCCACCTAGTGCAGTACAGGCTGCATAGAGAGACCTGCCAACTAGTTTAGGAAACTTTTGGGTCCCCTCCAAATTTACAGATGACTTCTGTATTATACATAATGTAGCGCTCACTCCCGGACGAGCCGCTGAATAAACCTCGGGTTAGTCTCACCGCATTAGGAAATAACTATACACCAGCACTGTTGTGGATTTTTATATATTATATTCTTTACTGATCCCAATAAAGCAGCATATATTACGCATATATGGTATTTGAATGACAAGAATTCGTAACGCAGGAAAAACACATGGCGGTAAAAGAAACAGTTAACCCCCTCAGTTCTGGAGTGTAAGTCCCGTGAATAATAGCTCAAAAAAATATATATGTGTGTTGTCTCGGGTACCCGGGTACTGTATTCAACTGGACAGTGAATGAAACAAAACAATCTTCGACTAGTCACCGTTGGGGCCCTGTGAATTTAAACAATATTGCAGCGTGCGTTTCTGTATTGGAACTGCGGCCTGGAGACCTCTCACCAATCCGATGAATGAAACTGTCCAGCTCTCGATACCTCGACTACAAGATCTTCTCCGCAACTGTACTGGGACTCCGTGCTGCTGAATCTGCTCTCAGCTTGCCCAACCTCCGCAACTGGAACACCCATCCGCTGCCTGCACTCCCAATCGATCATCGCAGCCTCCTAACTCGGGGTCCTGCCAGAACTAGCTTTTTTCCTCCAGACCTCTTAGCGCTGTGCAGGTAGGTCTCAACGCGATAACTGTCCCGATCTCCATAAGACAGCGTCTGTACTCCGGCCTGGTTGCGAACCCTGACAGCTCTAACGTGCATCTTCCACCTTTCACTGCTCCGCTCACTCTGCTTCTGCCTTGCACGAGGCTGCTGATCGCTTTCCTCTTCCTGTACCACCTCCTTCCTGATCTCACGCAAAGGATGATGGTACATGTAGTTCAGTTTTGTCCAGCATAGTCTAACAATGTCTCTGTCTCCCTCTGGTGGCAGCAATAGTTCAATGCAGCAGAATACAGTGTTTTTAAAGCAGCGCTACAATAATAATACACAGAGGACACAATACAGGGAGTCTGGGATTTACTTATGTCTGTGTTACACAATGCAGAGAGTCTGGGGTTACACATATTAATTAAAACCGCAAAAAAACCTGTAATAGCATACTAGGCAATAGGTTATAGTATTATTAGGTTTTGAAACCAGCAGTTTTTGGATAGTGCAGGAGACATGTATACAGCTATTTTTTGCACTCTTAAAATGGCCATACAATTTGGAAGTATTTTTAAAGAACGGGCTATGGATCCTCATATAGATTTCTCTTGTGCTATGTTGCCTCGTCTAGTGTGTCACCCCTCTCCTCTTAGTTTGTAAGCTCTTGAGCAGGGTCCTTCCTCCTTCTGTTCAGTGATGGTAGCATGTATGTATATTTGTTATTCTGTCTCTCCCATTGTACAGCGCTAAGGAATTTGTTGGCGCTTTATAACTGCTTTTAACTGTAACTGTTATAAGATGGAGTATTAATTAAGATCTAGTTTAAGAGCCCTCTCCCTCTTATTTTATAACCCTTTTTTATTGAACTTTTTTCATTAATGGAGTTTTAAGAAAATGGTTTTAGTAAGAATGAAAAACTCTCTCCCTTTAACTGAATGGGTTAATAAGCTGACCAGACCCTGCAATGAGACACCAGAAAGTGTCAGACTCATGATGGATAGCCAGACAAAAGATAACAAGGCCTCTGCTGCCTATTAACCCTTAAGGAAGAATGACAGAACTGTTCCATCATAAATGCATTGATTTTAAAGACCCTAGGTCCTTAAAGGGTTAACAATCCACTGCTGCCTGGGCTCCCCGGCCAGACTGACACACGGTAGCTGCTGTTTTTGCCGACTCACTGGAAACTGCCGCCCTAGGCCTAGGCCTTGTCAGCCTAGGCCAAGATACAGCACAGCATAAAGGTTAAGAATAAACACGAAAAATTCCTTAAAATATTGTGCCTAGGAGGTCCCCATAACCTGCCCGTGAAGTGGTGGATTTGTAGGATGTATAGAAACATTTAAAAAGAAAAAAATTACATTTCAAATTTATTTATAAAGGATTTTACCAGGAAGGATATATTGAGATTTCTCTCGTTTTCAAGTATGTCCTGGGTTCAAGAACATTGAAGTGTTACAGTTACAGAAATACAAAGTAATACAATGCAAGATATTAAAAAAAAACAACACAAATATACAGATTAACAGAAAATAAATATGTAGGAAATATAGTCACTAGGTTACATGTTTACAGGTGCATTCTGTATTGAGGTATGTTAGTAAGGAGCTCTTGAGTGACTTAAGACTGGGGGAAGATTTGATGGTGTCTGGGAGGTTATTCCATAATTGTGGTGCTCTGTAGGAAAATGAGGACTGAGCCACTGTCTTTTTGTATTGTGGTATTGTAAGTAAGGTGCTGGTCCTGGATCGGAGGTTATAGGATGAGGGAGCTGCTGGGGGAAGCAGTCTATTCAGGTAGGGTGGCAGCTTCCCAGAAATGCTCTTAAACACCAGGCTGGAAAGGTGAAGGGTGCGTCTGGATTCCAGCGATGGCCAGTTTAGCTCTTTTAACCCTTTCGCTGCAGAGGACGCGCTCAGCGCGTCCACCCGCAGGTAGCGTTCATTGCGGAGGACACGCTGAGCACGTCCTCCCTTTGGGGCCAGCGATCGGCCGGGTTCCGGCCGATCGCTGTGCCCCCCGGTGCGGGCTGACATCAAACACCGGGCTGACACCGGAACCGCCGCCGGGCTAATTAGATGTCATCGCGGCGGCGCGATGACATCTAATTCAGGCGCCCCCCCGCATGTGCGGAGGAGGCGCCTGAAAGGGAGGGGGGAAGGTCCTTGGGACCTCTCTCCCTCCCGATCGGCGGCGTGCAGGGGGTTAACCCAGGCACTGTTTGGAAGGGCACAGCCTGCCCTTCCTAACGGTACCTGGAATTAACCGCATGGGGGCCGGATCACAAATCGGCGCCGAAAAACACCGGTTCGTGATCCTTTCCCGGAGCTGGCCGACATCTTGGATGTCAGCCAAGCTTCCGGGAATGCCCCCTGAGGACTGGCGTCATCGTGCATAGCACGATGACGCCAGTCCTAGAGTTAACTCCTAACTGCCACCAATTGTGGAGATAGGGGGTTCCAATAAACCCCCTATCTCCCGATCCGTGGCAGTTAGAGGTTAATGTTTGATATTGTTGGATCGGCCAGAGCATGGCCGTTCCAACAATACCAAACATGAGTATAAAAAAGTTTTTTTTAAAAAAATAAAAAATAAAAAATAAAAAAATATTTTAAAACAAAATTATGAAAAAAAATAAACAAGTTTTTTTTCTTTTTTTTGGTTCGTTAAAGCAGCAATATTGTTCCCATTTCAATTATAATGTGAACAATGATGCTGCACTAACGATTTTTGTATGCGGTGCGTTTGTTAAAAATCGCATAATTTTCCCGAAAAAAATTGTAACGTGACCCCATTTCTAATTTTTTTAACAAGCGCACCCCATACAAAATATAACCGCAATTGCTCGCATGTTAAAATGTGGAAAAAAAACACTTTGCGCATTGTAAATAATTGAAAATTCATATTTTATTGCATTTTTTGTTATAATATACAGACAGGACATGACGTATACATATAATAATGACATATTATGAATCTGCCGAGTCTGATGGAAAGAACGATATATAATATGTCTGAGTCATATACTAAAATAAGCCTTCAAAACACGTTTAAACATGATGAGGAAAACCGGTAAAAATGAGCTCAGCACAGAGGCGTGAAACGCCTCAGCAGCGAAAGGGTTAACATGTCAGAATGGTGGGTCATGTAGTTACATTGTAGCGCAAAGCGGCAGAATGAGTTATACAATGTAGTAAGTTTATGAAGGTGTGTTTGCGGGGCGGCTGCATACACTACATCTCCGTAATCAATAGCCGGCATAAGCATTTGCTGTAAAATCTGCTTTCTTACCGCGGGACTCAGGCAGGATTTGTTTCTGTACAGGGCACCTAGTTTGGGGTAAAGTTTAGATGAGAGTTTTTCGATGTGGGGGCCAAAGCATAGATTTGGGTCTAACCACATACCTAGATATTTGAGAGAAGTGACTGTGGTCAACATGCCATTTGATTTTGTCCCAACACATAGATGGGGATTTTGCAATTTGTGTAGTTTAGGTGCTGTTCCAAAGAGCATCGTTACAGTTTTGTCAGTATTTTAAAAAAGTTTGTTGTTTTTGATCCACTTTTCTACCTCTGTGAATTGTTCTTGCAGCACGGCCTCCAGCTGCAGGAGATTTGGTTTGCTGGTATAGATTACAGTGTCGTCTGCGTACATATGTACAGTTGAGGCTTTGCAGACGTTGGGCAGATCATTTATGAATATTGTGAATAGCAGGGGGCCTAGTATTGAGCCTTGGGGTACATCGCAAGTGACTGGGAGCGGGAGGGAGGAGCTGCCAGAAATTGACACATATTGTGATCGGTCGGATACATATGATTGAAACCAGGTTAGCGTGCGATCACCAATACCAGAGTTTTTAAGTTTTTCTAACAAGATGCCATGGTCTACCGTGTCAAAGGCCTTGGCAAAATCAAGGAAGATGGCTCCAGTTAGGTTTCCTTGTTCCATTCCAGCTTGGATATCATTGCAGACTTTTAAAAGGGCGGTTGTAGTTGAATGATTTGGACGAAAGCCTGATTGATCTGGGGTTAAGTAGTTACAATATTGATAATAATCACGTAATTGTGTGTAGACACATTTTTCCAAGACTTTTGACATTACAGGGAGCAACGATATCGGACGGTAGTTGGATACCAAAGTACTGTCACCACTTTTATGGATAGGTACCACTCTTGCAGTCTTCCAGAGCTTGGGTATGGATCCAGTCGCCAGTGACTCATTTATTAGGGTTGCGACAGGATTTGCAATTGCTGGCGCACTGATTTTCAGCAGCATTGCTGGTATTTGATTAGGTCCAGACTGGTATTTCATTTTTGCTTACAGAGAAGTTTAGTAACGACACTGACAGGCACTGGTCTAAAACTGAATTCCTGTCTTATACAGGTACTTTGCACAGTTGGGGGGGCCTGACCTGCATGAGGCCTCTCTGATTGCATGTCATTTCCTAGCTTGGCAATCAAAGTGGTGGCGCATCCAACAAAATAATCATTAAAGGCATTTGCTACATCTAGGGGGTGTTGCAGGGTTTGGTTGTTTACTTTGACAGCAGCTGGCTGGGAGTGGACTGGGGGTGCTTGTATATTACTTATGGTTCTCCAAAAGTTTCTAGGGTTTGATATGTTATTGTTTAGATTTTCATTGAAGTAATGGGCTTTGGCCATTTTTGTTTGTTTTGTGCATTCATTCCGGCATTTTTGGTATTTGTAGTGATCGTTCATGGAACCAGTACTCTTGAAATTTGACCACAGTGAATCTCTAAGCTGGTACATTAGTGTGACGGTAAATGGTTTTCCTTTAATCTATTCATAAACAACTGCTTGGGGCGGCAGCCTGTATGAAAAGAGGAGACATTTTAGGAAAGGCAGAACAAGTTTAGTGATTTTTTGGCTAAATTATGGTGCCTCTTATGCAGGCTTTGGATGAAAGTAACAATAGGTGCTTTAAAATTTGGCCTTTAGTGTCGGCAACATGCCTTCACACCATCCATAAGCCCTCTGAGGTATTGTGGAAGAGTGCAGTGGTGGAGGTTTTGGGAATGCAGAAGAGATCCTCGATCTATTCAGTTACATCAGCATATGGGGAGTGATAGCTGCTGATCCAGGACTGATTCATTTTTATAAATGTGAGCCGGTCTACAGAGTCGGTGGACAGACGCACTCTTTTCTCTGTGACAAAACCTCCAGCGGCACTGAATGTCCTTTAATAAAGCACGCTGGATGAAGGGCAACCTAGTAACTCCATAGCATATTGGCTAAGTTCTGGCCAGTGATCCAATCTCAACATCCAGTAAGCCAGTGGATCATCTGCTGTAAAGGTATCCAGGTCTGCCCTTGCCCCTAGGTAGTCCTGCACCATATGGTGAAGACGCTGGCAATGGGTGCTTACATTTGATGTCCACTCCCTGGCGTCGTGGACTAAAAAAATTGCAAAAGACATCAGTCAAGTGGCCCCCTTCACCGCTCTTCCCCTGATCAACCGCAGCCTCAGAAGCACGTGTGTCGTCACTTGGTAACCTACCAGTGCCTGGAAAGGTGTTACACAAGTGTCGCTTTCAGGCCCGTCTTAAATATTGATTGGACCCTGGGCAAACATTTTCTTGGGGCCCCCCCGAAAGCTCGTCCACTACATAATTTTGTTCTCCACCCCCAACACCCCCCCAAAAAAAAACCACATACATCATGGACTTGTCACAAAAAGCTTTAATAATGTTTAGATTGTAACCTCACAGAAGCGGGCTCCTCTATATCTGTCATTCTCCATATAATCACACTTTGTGTCTGTCACTTGGCAGCGATTTGCTGAGTATTGGGACCAGAGGACTAGGATTGGCTGTGACGCGTCAGCCGTCGGCTGCTTCCTCTCATAGACTAGCAGCAGTCATATAAAAGGGGCATAAGGAGTGATTTTTCCACTAAGCATTTGCAATAAATGTGTTGATTATGTGATAATGACAGTTTGTTTAAGGTTGTCCAAAACGCAAAACACATACACACATTTCAGTATCAACGCATTACCCCTTTATATAAAATATATTCTTTGGGCCTGTAAGGACTGTAACTTGTGTCAGTGTGAGTTCATGTGTATCTGCACAGTGTCTGCAGATTAATCTCAGGGCATGCCATGTTTTGGACTACAGAAGGTTAATATACTCCTGAACATGATCCCTCCTCTTATAAACAAATTCACATGAATCATGAAAAATAGAAGCCCGAGTACCATCTACGACAGTGGGCAAAAGGACGGGGGTCCCTGCTCCACAGCCCCAAATTAAACAAATTGAATAAAAAGACGAAAACCCGCAATATTACATCAAGTGGATTAATTCCAGCACCAAAAAGGACAACGTGTCGACCAGGACTGGTCTTTCTCAAGTCTTGACAAAGACCAATCCTGGTTGAAACATCGTCCTTTTTGGTGCTGGAATTAATCCACTTGATGTAATATTGTGGGTTTTCGAGTTTTTATTCAAGCAGCAGCACAGGGAGCGACCCAGAGGAGCAGTTACCATCACCTCGTGATGAACCGAATCATTTTGCTGATCCGGAATTTCCATGGGGCCTACATTGTGTCTCCTCATCCACTACCAGCAAGAAAAAAGCAGGACCTCCAGCAGAGTAAAGTGATGAAAATCTTTATTCAGGGACAGCAGACACCATGAAAAAGCAGTGACGTTTCGATCCGAAAGTCTTAATCATACATGTCAGTCATGTATGATTAAGACCTTCGGGTCGAAACGTCACTGCTTTTTCATGGTGTCTGCTGTCCCTAAATAAAAATTTTCATCACTTTATTCTGCTGGAGGTCCTGCTTTTTTCTTTTTCCTGCTGGCGTTTGGGGCTGGCGGCGTCCCTGCTTTGTGGTGACCTCGTGGAGTGCTTGGCTTGGGCTCCCCCCTGACAGAGATCATGGCGCTTCGGTTTTGCGTCCTCATCCATTACTGTCCTCCCTCTTAATTAACTTTAAAACAAAAAACATAAGGATTTTAGTCAAACGCCGGCCCTCTAGCACCAGTAGATACAATCTGGTGACGCAATATTGATTATAATCATTAAAATTATAGTTATAGAAGACTGACATACATAATTTATAAAAGCGTTAACAACTAACCGAGAAATAGAATAATGTGCTTCCCTGTGCAGGGAATCCTTCCAGACCAGGCAGCACTGTCTCTTCTGACTCCTGCGTGCAACGGGGGTAACTTGGCTGGCTGTGTGAGCAATGCCATTTACAGCGTGAGTGCCGTTCCCAGCCTTATGTTCGCTGGGAGGCAAGGACGCTGCAGCCAGGGCCGGCCCAAGCCACTGTGCTGCCTGGAGCGATGGATGAAATGCTGCCCCTTCCCCAAAAAAAAAACATGTGGCATGTATGGGTGTATCACAGAGCTCCACGGCAATAAAACCCACAATAATGTGCGGTATGAGAGTATCACAGAATCCACTGCAATAAAATCCGCAATAATGTACAATGCGTATTAGCGTGACACTTACCCCTGCTAGGTGTAGATAAGATCATGGCACTAATTAATACCCAGGCAGATACTCCTGCAGGGTATGGATTGAAATGTCAGGTCTCTGGTGTATAGATAGAGGTCTGCCTGGCGCAGGTAATATCTGGGTGCCACAGCACATTTAGATGCCCCTCCATTCCAGGGCATCAGTAATCAGCGTATTAAGGTAGTTACTCCTGGGTATAAATAATGCCTGGGTATCAAAGTACCTACAGAAATCCTGCAGCACAGCGGTTTTAAGTGGGTTCCATAACTCATTTAGATACCCCTGAACTTGTATGGTAGAATCTGGATGCCCTGGCACAGTCACATACCCCTGTGTGGGTTTCAGACCAATTCATGATCAACTTTAAATAAATGGGTAAGCTGAGGCCTGTTCAATACCTCAGCCGCTGCAAGTGCTAAGTTAGCAACTTGCCATTGAACGCCGTTCAACCGTTCAGCGCCTAGCAGTGCTAACCTAGCACTTGCAGCGACCCGAGGAGATGCTGAGTGTGACGTTTTAAAGATGGCCGCCGCCCTGAAGCAAGTAACAATGCCGTACAGCAAGATGGCCGCCGCCTCGAAGCAAGTAATAATTCCATACAGCAATGTTAATTTTGAGGTTTTTGTTCACCAAAGCACAAAATATTTATTTATTATTTCCCCCTGCACATAGACATATATTACAGTTCAATTTATATATTGTTTCAGAAGTAAACATAACGTTTATTCATTAAAAACTATCATTTGTGGTGTGTGCATACAAAACGGAATTGTGCTGACTGCTTCTCTTTATTATATTTTGTCCGAGTGATCCGAAAAACAATCTGAATTTTTCATTAAGAAATCGTCGGCCATTTTGGATTCAAAATTCGCATCCAAAGGGTTCAACGACACTGCTGCAGCAAACTGAATTGCTACGCTGCAGCAATTCAGCAGCTGCTGAGGTATTGAACAGGCCTCTGGGAGGTGCATTCTGCAGCAACTGGAAAGCCACAGATTATATGTTACCCTGTCAGGCACCACACTGTGCCCATACCCTGTGCATTGAGAAGATCAGACTGCCCTGCAGCACCTGATATAATCCACCTCCATGCCATGCAGGCTCCCTGCACCCTGTGTGCCATGAAACCCAGACCATGTGTTTGGGAAAGTTCTCCTCCTTTGCCATGTATGAGATGCTGAGGTGCACACACACAATCAATCACTTGCATGATTGCAAGTGCAAGCAGCAAGCACGGCTAACAGCCAGGTACCCTGCACTCTCCTAGCTGCTGCTTCCAGTGTATTGTGTGAAAGGGAGGAGTAGGAACTGGGAGGGGGAGAGATGCAGAGGTAGGGAGACAGGAGCAGGGGAGAAAGATGCAGGGGCTGGGGTTGACTGAAGCAGAGTGCAATGTAGAATGCTGTGAAAGTGCAGAGCATACTCACAGCCCAAGCTGGGGGATTCCTGCCTCCCTCTGACCTCCATGCTGCTCAGCAACAGCGCCTGCTTCTCTGCCTCTTCACATGTTGTTCCCCCTGAAAACTGTTGGCGCCGGATTACTGTCACTGTCTGGGCGCCGCCTGATGACATCACCAGAGCATTGCATGCCAGGATATGTAGTTCTACACTGGTTGTCTTCAATCTACCAGAAAACCAGTGAACTACATCTCCCGGCATGCAATGCTCCGGTGATGTCAGCAGGCGACACTCAGACAGTGATTCATACCGGACTTGGAGCTCAAAATTATCAAATGGATTCAGCGGCAGGTATTTACGCTGGCCCAAGGGACAGCTGCTTTGGGCCCCTCAACAATGACTGGGCCCGGGGCAGCTGCCCCTTTTGCCCCGCGTTAAAGACGGCCCTGGTCGCTTTAGAGCGTTGTTTCATCCTGTTCTCCTCTGTGAGGGCAGGATGAGCTCTGCAACCGTACCCTTGTATTGTGGATCAAGAAGGGTTTCCAACCAGTAATGAACCCTCTCCTTGATAGCACGAATCCTGGGGTCCTTTAGCAGGCTTTGCAGGATAAGGGAGCCCATGTAGCGTAGGTTGGAGGTGGCATTAGCTTCTGAGTCTTCCAGGTCGCTGAGGATGACCCTATCGTGTACTACCTCCTCCCAGCCACGTACTAGTCCTTGGGTTTCTGGGGACACAAAACCCTCCCTTGAGGAATCCCCACCTTCAATGCCCCACGACTTAAATATTCCTCATCCTCCTCCTGTCTGATCTGAGGACCTGCAGGAATGCTGTCTGCCTAAAGACTGGAGCCTTGAGAGCTAGGGAAGTCCTCCTCTTCCTCTCGCTGCTCTGCCTCTAGTGCCACATCTATAATTCCCCGCAGAGTGCGCTCCAGCAGGAACACTAAATGAATTGTGTCACTGATGCATGCACTGTCCCTGCTCACCATCCTCGTTGCCTCCTCAAATGGTGACAGTACAGTGCATGCATCCTTGATCATCAGCCACTGCGGGGGGGAAAATAAACCAAGTTGATCTGAACCTGTCCTTGTGCCATACTCACACAGGTACTCGTTGATGGCCCTCTGCTGCTTGTGCAGATGCTGCAGCATTGCCAATGTCGAGTTCCACATGGTGGGCCTGTCACAGATCAGACAGTTTGTGGGAAGGTGGAATTCTCTTTGAATTTCTGCCAGGCGAACACTTGCTGGGAATGACCGTCTGAAGTGGCTGCAGACTTTTCTGGTCTGGGTGAGAAGCTCTGCCAGCTCTGGGTACCTGGTTAGGAAACGCTGTACCACCAGATTTAGGACGTGTGTTAGGCATGGTACATGCATCAACTTACCCAGGCGAAGGGCGGAGAGAAGGTTGCTGCCATTATCACAGACAACCATTCCCAGCTCAAGCTGGCGTGGTGTTAACCATCTCTGCACCTGCCCCTGCAGAGCTGACAGAATTTATGGCCCGGTGTGGCTCCTGTCCTGTCCCCTAAACAAACCAGCTCAAGCACAGTATGGCATCTTTTTGCTTTAACCATTGCGTAGCCCCTGCCACGCGTCGGTTTAACTGCCACTTTGCCAGAGACAGAGAAGGAGGAGGAAGAGGTGGTGGAGCAGACAGACCTCATATAAGCAGCTTTCTGAAGGCATGGTGGATGAGCAAGCTCCAGCACAGAGCCCCGTCCTGGATCCCTCCCAGCTGCAAGCAGAGGTACCCAGTGTGCCATGAAGGAAATATGTACCATGAAGGAAGGAGTGTGCCATGAAGGAAACGGCCCTGTCCATGCTTGCTGGACCACGTGTCTAAAGTAATGCACACCTGGCTGCTGACTGCCTTTCCCAATGACTGGATAACATTGCCTTCCAAGTGCTGGTATAGTGCTGGAATGGCCTTCCGTGAAAAGAACTGGCATTTTGGAACCTGCCACTGTGGTACAGCTCATTCGGCAAATTCACGGAAGGAGGCAGAGTCCACCAGCTGGAAAGGCAGCAGCTATAATGCGAGTAAACTTTGCTAAGCTGGCATTTAGATACTGTGCAAGGGGATGGTTGGGACTATATTTTTTCTTACGCTGCAGCAGCTGGGGCAACGAAATCTGACTGCGTAAATCTTCAGCTGATGGGATGCTGTCACATTCTGAGGAAGGACCTGGTACACCCATTACTGTAGCATCATCCCTGTCAGTGGAGGTTGTAGACAATGACATGGCAGGACATATAGTGGGGGTAGAGACAGATGAGGAGGAGGACCTATGCAACGTGTTGTGCCAAGTCAACGGGATGTGTGGCAGGTGGTCATATGTCACATCAGGCACGTGGTACCCAAGCGTCTGATGTTTTTCCCACACTTGTTCCTCTTCAGACATAGCTTACAAATAGCAACTCTGCAGTCTGCTGCACATGTGAAGAACTCCCAGACAGCAGAGTTCCTGGACATGTGCTTTGAGACAACAGCGCTCTGCACCTGAGCAGCTCTGACTTCTGATGCCTTGGACTGGCTACGGTTGGTCATAGAGGACGTTGTGCCTCGTTATTGTTGTGCCTCCTCCTCCTCCTCACTTGACTCCTCTGTTCGATCAGGCAGCCAGGTGGAGTCAGTGACCTCATCATCATCATCACCCCCTATCTCCTTGTCACTGGAGCCAACCTGGCAGTATGCTGCAGCTGCTGGGGGAACATGAGTGCCAGTTCCTTGTGTGTCACTGGCACCCCCTCCCTCTAGGCTGATTTTACTCCCTTCCTCAACCTCAGAGTCAACATCAGAGCACTGGAGTTGCTGCACATCCTCAAGCAGCATGTCACTGTCATTGTGGTCAAACAATTCAGCTGACTCCTCCGTGTATGATGGTGAGGCTACGGCAGGAGTAGCTGTTGACATGGAGGCTGAATTAGATGCTTTGGCAGCTGAGGTGGACTGTAAACCACTACAAGCCTGGCTGGCAGAGGACTCGGAGGATGTGGATAGCCTGGTTAGCCAATCTACCAAATCCTCTGTATGTTGCTGCTGCATAAGTCGGCCAGCACCAGTTAGAAAAGACAAGTGTGCCGCTGCAGAAGATGCACCACATCCACGATGACCAGGCCTTCCGACGCAGAGGCTGCTTGCCCTCTTATCTGTGTCTGGTAGCATCTGCCTGTCCTTTTTGGTCTTTCTGACATGGTGTGTGATATATAGATTAAAGATATACAGAACTCTGATTCAACTCTGTTATAAAGATTGGAGATATGTAGAACTCTGATTCAACTCTGGTATATTGATTGCAGATATGCAGAACTCTGATTCAACTCTGTTATAAAGATTGGAGATATTCAGAACTCTGATTCAACTCTGGTATATAGATTGGAGATATGCAGAACTCTGATTCAACTCTGGTATATAGATTGGAGATATGCAGAACTCTGATTCAACTCTGGTATATAGATTGGAGATATACAGAACTCTGATTCAACTGTGTTATCTAGATTAAAGATATTCAGAACTCTGCTATAAATCAGCAATTTCACTGACTCTGAGCCCTGATTGGCATAGTCTTGCACCTGTCTTGCACCTGACCTGTGGTCAGGTGCAAGGCTGTAGCCAATTTCAAGCTTCAGGTCAGGGCACAGTGCATTGTTGTACATTGTGGTGCATTGTGGGTGAACACGCAGAAATGTTCGCCATTCGGCGAACGGTCAATTGGCCAATGTTCGATGCAAACTCATGTTCGCATCGAACCGGCAGCCCATCCCTAATTCTGAAATGCGCCTTGTGGCTTGGCCTTTGTCCACTTAGGGTTCATGTAAGAAGTGAGGATTTTTCCCGTGTTTCCAATCTCCAGCCCCAGGAGTCACTGATGTCGTGTTAGCTTGCTGTCGTGTGAGTAAGGTTCTGTGTTTAATTCCTGTTATTTTTGCTGCTTTGTGTGTGTAAGCCTTAATTATTATATCTATTTTTCTGTAACCCAAATGCACTGTGATATATCATTTTTTTTAATATCATAATAAAATCTAAAACTTATTAAGATCTGCTTCTGCCTGATATTCGATCCATGCTAACTGAAGGACTGGATTATCATAGAGATTTGCCTTTGTTTAAGCTCGAGTCTATCTACAAAACAGTGAGTTGTGGTGGGGTGCAGGCACTGTACTGTTCTCCTATTTTGGGGTGTATAAACAGAGTCTCGGACCAGCTCTGATTCAGGGATTAGGCATCCTGGGAAAAAGTCCTGGTCTCTGGTGGCAGTGTGACGAATAGTATAAGGAAAGCGGGTACATGGATTGTGGGCAACGTATTCAGTATTCCGGGTCGAGTGTGGACGGATACTGCGTTGCAACCCTGTGATCATTTTATCACGTGGCGTGCCCTTCTGGAGTAAAGGTGTTGCCGTGACAGTTAGGCAAGTGCGCGCGGGGGATTGTGGGCAGGGTAGTCATTATTTTTGAGTCTAGGGTAGACAGATAGTGATTTGCTTAAGCCTGCGTTTCCTTCGCCGCGGTACACGTTTCGTGACAATGTACATAATCAAACTTAAATAGTAAAAATACACACTCATCCCCCAATCAGCACCTGGGCAGTGAACCTTTTTCTAATTATTCAGGGCTGTACGCTTCCTCTCATTTTTGTTTTTTTGGCTTTTTATCTCATTTTTTGCTCTCCACCTCTACTCAAATTAGCAAACTAGGACTAAATATAACAAACCAGGAAGAAAGCACTCCAGTCAACACACTCAAAAGACAACAACAGCAGCTTTATAAATTTTACCAGATTTTAACCCTTCAAAGCTTCCAACAATTTTTACCCCCTTCAGGATTACAACAGGTCTTAACCCATTCAAGACTTTTTACAAGGTTTTTTTAACCCTAAACTCTGTTGAAAATGGTGGAAATTTGGTTCACAATAAATGCCCATGAATTGCTTAAGCCTGCCAACAAACGCCAATGTATTCCACCTTTTGGCAGGTCCTATTGTCGTTTGTTGTTGGCAGGCTTAAGCCATTTATTGTGGCCGTGTATTATATATATGTATATATATATATATATACACTATATTGCCAAAAATATTCGCTCACCCATCCAAATAATCAAACAGGTGTTCCAATCACTTCCATGGCCACAGGTGTATAAAATCAAGCACCCAGGCATGCAGACTGTTTTTACAACATTTGTGAAAGAATGGGTCGCTCTCAGGAGCTCAGTGAATTCCAGCGTGGAACTGTGATAGGATGCCACCTGTGCAACAAATCCAGTCGTGAAATTTCCTCGCTCCTAAATATTCCACAGTCAACTGTCAGCTGTATTATAAGAATGTGGAAGTGTTTGGGAACTAAAGCAACTCAGCCACGAAGTGGTAGGCCACATAAACTGACGGAGCAGTGTCAGCGGATGCTGAGGCGCATAGTGCATAGAGGTCGCCAACTTTCTGCAGAGTCAATCACTACAGACCTCCAAACTTCATGTGGCCTTCAGATTAGCACAAGAATAGTGCGTAGAGAGCTTCATGGAATGGGTTTTCATATCCGAGCAGCTGCATCCAAGCCATACATCACCAAGTGCAATGCAAAGCGTCGGATGTATTGGTGTAAAGCACGCTGCCACTGGACTCTAGAGCAGTGGAGACACGTTCTCTGGAGTGACGAATCGCTCTTCTCCATCTGGCAATCTGATGGACGAGTTTGGGTTTGGCGGTTGCCAGGAGAACGGTACTTGTCTGACTGCATTGTGCCAAGTGTAAGGTTTGGTGGAGGGGGGATTATGGTGTGGGGTTGTTTTTCAGGAGCTGGGCATGGCCCCTTAGTCCAATGAAAGGAACTCTGAATGCTTCAGCATACTAAGACATTTTGGACAATTCCATGCTCCCAACTTTGTGGGAACAGTTTGGAGCTGGCTCCTTCCTTTTCCAACATGACTGTGCACCAGTGCACAAAGCAAGGACCATAAAGACATGGATGACAGAGTCTGGTGTGGATGAACTTGACTGGCTTGCACAGAGTCCTGACCTCAAGCCGATAGAACAAATTTGGGATGAATTAGAGCGGAGGCTGAGAGTCAGGCCTTCTCGTCCAACATCAGTGTGTGACCTCACAAATGCGCTTCTGGAAGAATGGTCAAAAATTCCCATAAACACACGCCTAAACCTCGTGGACAGCCTTCCCAGAAGAGTTGAAGCTGTTATAGCTGCAAAAGGTGGACCGACGTCATATTGAACCCTATGGATTAGGAATGGGATGTCACTTAAGTTCATATGCGAGTCAAGGCAGGTGAGCAAATACTTTTGGCAATATAGTGTATATAAACTAATAAAAATATAATCTTTGTCCTTATCATATGTAATGTATGTGATTAAAAAAGCTGGAAAAAACAATTGTTTCTTGGATAACTTTAGAAAAGATTCAATTCTGTCTGCACAAAAAAAGTCTAACCAATGAAATATCAAATTTTATAACTATTAGGCTAAATAATATCATTTCAAAAACGATCTACATGTGCAAGAATTTCAGAGAATTGCTTTTCTCACAGAGCTCATTTGCCACACTCCCCATCTGCAGCAAGGAACTTTGGGTAGGACATGCAAACAAACTCAAAAATTCTCACTATTTTTTGCCCTAAACATCTGCTCAGACAGCCGCAAAAAAGTCTGTTCACCAAGATAAAACCCAAACTCTTTCCAAATAAAAAGAAATACACTTAAAAAAGTTAATGACTTGAGAACTTTACAATTAGCCATCGTATCCTTTAAACATCCTGTGCATACGTTTTTGTCAAGCAGAACAAAGTGTTTTATACAGTTCTACTCTGTTGTCATTCATATCCTTAGCAATATTAAAATCTTCACTGCTGAGCCATTTCACCCACGTGTGATGAGCTCATTTTGACCAATTTTTGCTCATGCTATTTAAACACTATTTGAAGTCATGTCTTATAGCAGAACCCAGACAAATCACATGTGGGGTTTTTTCAAGTTCAAAATATGTAATTATTAGGTGTCTATGTCATGTCACATCAGAATGCTCCATCAAAGAAGTGTAAATTTTTATTGAGACTTCACTCTTTCATCGTTTATTTTTACACATTTACAGTGTACACATGTACTATGTAATTGTCCAAACTTGTGTGGCTTTTTATTCAGAATTTGGCCTTTCAATTACACCTAACATGACCTTGTGGGGTGTAAAAGAAGTGGAGATATAGGGGTCATATTCCCTTCTCTACTGAAAAATCCTGTCCAGCTATGCTGCAGTTAACCCCTTCACTACCAAGTGATTTTCCGAAAAAGCATTGTTAGGAACCAGGTTTTTTTTTTTTTTTAAATAAATAAATTTTAATTAATTATACAGTACGAAATATTTGGGCATATCCCCAGTGTATTTCTTACAGTAAATAACCTTTTTGGCCAGTAGATGGTGCCATATACTGTCAAATTGAGTTACAGCTGCAGTTCAATTTTTTTCCTTGTTTTGGCTTGCTGAATGTCTGATGTCAGGACATTCTTCAGCCAATCTTACAGGTTTAGCTCTTTGGGCATTATGCCCGCACCTTCTGCAGCCCAAAAGCAAACAACATTTATTTGCTTTTGGACTGGATCTGCAGATCGAGAGATCTTGATAACGGGCACCAGATGGAGCCTTGAAGCCCAAGATATCTCGATCTCGGTAGTGAAGGGGCTAAGGGGTTTAACTGATGTCATGAAATTGCAGCCCTCTGGATTCACCCAGATAAGTCAGACATTCCATCAGCTATTTATTTAGGGAGCCAAAGATCGTTGTTGGGCTGGCGAAGAGGTAAGCATATCAATCAAGGTGTTGGTGATGTCGCCTGCACACAGCAGGGAAACTTAACAATGCCACTACTTGTCTTCCACAGTGAATGACACTGGACTTGTCTTGTGTTTTATAGCACTAGTTTTTGCAATATATATATACAGTACATATATATATATATATATATATAACATAAAACGATAAGGGCTGGCGTGTCCATCGCCAAAAAAACGGACTGCGCATGCGCGCGCAACCAGCGGCGGTTGGCTGCGCGCACATCCAACGGCCGCGGCACGCGCACAGCCGGCGTGCGCGAGGGACAAACCAAATCCGATCCATTGGAGAGGCGCACAGCACAGCGCCTCTCCAATGGACCGGATTTGTTTATCTCCTCAGTGCCCGGCCTCCATCTCCTCAGCGCCCGGCCTCCATCTCCTCAGCGCCTGGCCTCCATCTCCTCAGTGCCCGGTCTGAAAGCCATATTACCAATCTGCCATGCACATTGCCATGCACAATACCAGTCTGCCATGCACAGTACCAGTCTCCCATGCACATTGCCATGCACAGTACCAGTCTGCCATGCACAATACCAGTCTGTCATGCACAGTACCAGTCTGCCATGCACAATACCAGTCTGCCATGCACATTGCCATGCACAATACCAGTCTGCCATGCACAGTACCAGTCTGCCATGCACATTGCCATGCATAGTACCAGTCTGCCATGCACAATACCAGTCTGCCATGCACAGTACCAGTCTGCCATGCACAATACCAGTCTGCCATGCACATTGCCATGCACAATACCAGTCTGCCATGCACATTGCCATGCACAGTACCAGTCTGCCATGCACAATACCAGTCTGCCATGCACAGTACCAGTCTGCCATGCACAATACCAGTCTGCCATGCACATTGCCATGCATAATACCAGTCTGCCATGCACATTGTCATGCACAGTACCAGTCTGCCATGCACAATACCAGTCTGCCATGCACATTGCCATGCACAGTACCAGTCTGCCATGCACATTGCCATGCACAGTACCAGTCTGCCATGCACAATACCGGCCTGCCATGCACATTGCCATGCACAATACCAGTCTGCCATGCACATTACCAGTCTGCCATGCACAATACCAGTCTGCCTGCCTTAATACCAGTCTGCCATGCATAATACCATTCTACCATGAATAATACCAGTCTGCCATGCACAATACCAGTCTGCCATGCACAATACCAGTCTGCCTGCCTTAATACCAGTCTGCCATGCACAATACCAGTTTCCCATGCACAAAACCAGTCTGCCAGCCATATTACCAGTCTGCCAGCCATATTACCAGTTCGCCAGCCATATTACCAGTTCGCCAGACATATTACCAGTCTGCCAGCCATATTACCAGTCTGCCTGCCATATACAATACCAGTCTGCCATGCACATTACCAGCCTACCATGCACATTACCAGTCTGCCATGCACAATACCAGTCTGCCAGCCATATTACCAGTCTGCCATGCACAATACCAGTCTGCCAAACATATTACCAGTTCGCCAGCCATATTTCCAGTCTGCTATGCACAATGCCAGTCTGCCATGCATAATACCAGTCTGCCAGCCATATTACCAGTCTGCCATGCATAATACCAGTGTCTCATAATACCAGTGTGCCTAAATACCAGCCTGCCATGCCATGCATACCACGTGCCATTAAATATCCGCATAATGTATGCGCTACAAAAAAAATGCCGGCCCAAGCCCAACACAATCTAAGGGGCCCCATGAGCTTACAATCTAAGGGGCCCCATGAGCTTACAATCTCAGGGGTCCCACGAGTTTACAATCTAAGGGGTTCCACGAGTTTACAATCTGAGGGTCCGGTTCCCGTGAGCTTACAATAAGGGATGAGCTGTTCGGGTTCGGATGGTTCGGAGTTCGACCCGAACTTTGGCAGTTCGAAAGTTCGCGAATTTCAAACTTTTTGGGCGTGTTCGGTTCGGGTTCGAAAAAAAAAGAAATTTTGAAAAAAGTATAGAAAATGCTTAAAAAAATACTAAAAAATCTAGAAATAAAGAGACTCTTTACTGCAGAATATTATAAGCAATGGTTTATTAGATATTGAATTAAAAACTAATGTGTACATGGAAAGATTATCAACTCTAAGGCTGGGGTCAGACCAGCGCACTTTTAACGTGCGTTCTGGCACACATAATCACGGCCGCACTAGCAGCAAATGACGGGCAATGACAGCCAATATACTAAGTACGGTCGCACGAAAGTCCGGCAGCGCAACGCAAGTGGAAAATGAACGCATTTTTTCGAGAATGCAGAACCGCTAGTACGGACGTACAGAGTGCGCTGCAGCGGCATAGCGGTGTGTGTGTGTGATTTGGAGACGTCAGACCCTGCTCGTGTCCGGCCAACATAATGTCCAGACACCCAAAGTTTCCTGGTTTGGATCTGTAAAAAATCACGCACAAAAATGCGCATCGTATGACCGTTTTCGCGTATTCCATGAAAAAATACGTCAATGCGTTCGGACGCACTTCTTTACGTTCGCGTGTAAAAATGCTTTCGTTTGACCCTAGCCTTAAAGACCTCTGTTCACAAACGGGCATAACACCAGGTGTTTTTAGTCTGGTAATCAATATTTGTACTGAGGGTGGGGAGGTGTCTGCTTCTGATTGAGATTTGAGAATTAATTTCCCTAAAACATCCTAATATGCTGCATTTAACTGGTGTTTGAAAAAAATCTAAAGCAATGTTATTTTTCACCTCGGGATTAAACATTCACAGGGTTATTCAGAGAACGGTGAAAAGCAGGAGAATAACTGGAGAAGTGAAAATTCTAGGTCAAAATAGCCAAACTAGAAAAATTTTCCCATTTATCTCACTTTCCAAATCGGCTATTTGGTCTAGATTGTTCTCTTCTCTTGCCAGTTCTCCTGGCTTTCACCTCTCTCTCAGGGTTGTTCAGAGAAAGGTGAAAACCAGGAGAATGGCAGGAAAAGAGAACAATCTGGACCAAATAGCCGATTTGGAAAGTGAGATAAGGCTAGGGTCAGACTAACGCATTTTTCGCAGCGACCGTCAAAAAGTGCATCCGAACGCATTGCCGTATTTTTTCACGGATTGCGCGAAAACGGTCATACGATGCGCATTTTTGTGCGTGATTTTTTACGGATTCAAACCAGGAAACTTTGGGTGTCTGGACGTTATGTTGGCCGGACATGAGCAGGGTCTGACGTCTCCAAATCACGCACAAACGCCGCTAGTGGACGCAGCGCACTCTGTACGTCCGTACTAGCGGTTCTGCGTTCTGGAAAAAATGCGTTCATTTTCCACTTGTGTTGCGAAGCCGGACTTTCGTGCGACCGTACTTCGTATTTTGGCCGTCATTGCCCGTCATTTGCTGCTAGTGCGTCCGTGATTAAGTGCGCCTAAACGCACGTTAAAAAAATTCGCTAGTCTGACCCTAGCCTAAATGGGAGAATTTTTCTGGTTCGGCTATTTTGACCTAGAATTTTCCATTCTCCAGTCATTCTCCTGCTCTTCACCGCTCTCTGAATAACCTTGACAGGGTTATTCAGAGAAAGGTGAAACTCAGGAGAATGACTGGAGAATGGAAAATTCTAGGTCAAAATAGCCGAACCAGAAAAATTCTCCCATTTATCTCACTTTCCAAATCGTTTTTTTGGTCTAGAAGTTTCCATTCTCCTGCTTTTCACCGCCAAAAAATCAGTAAACTTTTTCTGCGTGTCCGAAAATGTCTCCTCTTCTCATACAGACTGCCGCCCCAAGCAGTTGTTTATGGATAGATTAACCCCTTAGTGACCGGGCGGTTTTACACAAATCCGTCTTTTAGTGACTGCTGCTGTTTTTACTTTTCTGCGCTGTTAGTGTTTAGGTCAAATTTTCCTCTTACTCGTTTATTCAACCCACACATATTATACACAGTTTTTCCCGCCATTAAATGGACTTTCTAGAAATACCATTATTTCCATCATATCGAATAATTTACTATAAAAAAAATATTAAATATGAGGAAAAAATGGTAAAAACACACTTTTTCGTAATTTAATTCCCAAAATCTACAACCACCCAAAAAGACCCCGGCTAAATAGGTTCAAAATTTTGTCCCGAGACTAGAAATACCCAATTTTTACATGCGTTTGCTTTTTAACCCCTTCACTGCTGAGACAGTTCACCTATGTGCGCTGCGCTCATTCTGACCATTTTGTGCTAATTATTTTTAGATGACAGCCTAGGTCCTATTTAATTAAACCCCCCCAGACAAAAAAAACTTTAAAAAAAAAAACATTTTTTTATTTTATTTATTTATTTATTTATTTTTTATTTTTTTATTTTTTTTAAACCAAACCTGGTCATGTTTGGTATCATTTGAAAGGCCATAATCAGGTCTTTCAAATGATGTCAAATATGACCATCTAGCTGCCATGGATCGGAAGATAAAGGGATCCTTAGGATCCCCTTATCTCTACATGGCAGCTAGATGGTTAACTGGCCCACTGACATCCTCATACATATGGTGAGGTTGTCAGTGAGTGGGGGGGGACCTGGAGGCTTGGCTGACATCCAAGATATCAGCCCCCCTCCAGGTTCGAATCGCGTTTTGGCGCCAATTGGCACCGATACGTGATCCGGCGGCGAAACAGTTAATGCTATACACCGCTGAAAAGGGGAGACTCTCCCCTTTTCAGCGGTGTAAGAAGCATCTCCCTAGCTGCAACGGTTGGGGAGATAGAGGGCTCCGAATGAGCCCCCCTCCCCTCCATTGCTTTGCATGGGGACGCCTGCTGATGACGTCACCACGCAGCGTGGCGACGTCATCAGCCTCGCCTGCCCATGTAAATCACATGGGCAGGCTTCCTCCCTGCCAGATCGCCGAGGGATCCAGCGAGGGAGGTGAGTATCGGGCGGGAGGGGGATTAGGCGCCGCTGACGTACCCTGTACGTCCCCGGGTCTAAGGGAGACCCGAGGACAGGACTTACAGGGTACGTCAGCGGCCCTTAAGGGGTTAAAGGAAAAGCATTTACCGTCATTTGAAATGTCATTTTTTGGTTTTTACATATTTCTATACATCCTAGAAATCCGCCACTTCACGGGCAGGTTATGGGGACCTCCTAGGCACGATATTTGAAGGAATTTTTCATTTTTTATTTTTAACCCTTATTTCATGGAAAACTCACTGTCCCTTTAAAAATGTTTTTTTTAAAACTTTTTGTCCTTGTTTCCTGTCCCCCAGGGCACTACCCGGACCCCCATACACCTTTTATGGCAAATATGTAGCATATATGCCCTCTTGGAGGGCACTCTAAAAAACCGAATTTTCAGCCCCATTGACTTGCATGGGAGTTCGGGTTCGGGTTCGGTCCCGAACAAATGGGAAGTTCGGGTTCGGGCTCGAACCGAACTCGGGGGGTGTTCGGCTCATCCCTACTTACAATCTAAGAGGGAAGAGGAACCTGCTCTAATATATAAATGCCTTTGTAATGCGCTGTCAGCTGCGCACGCCCATCACAGCTGCTCAGTTGGCCCTCCTGTTGCGGATGGGATGGCGATGGACGCGTTACAGACGCATTTATATAGAGAGATACTCTTGGATAGGACATTGAAAAAAAACTATGTGGACGTGAATTTTGAGCTGGCGACAACAATAGACTGCCAGGGCAGGCTTGGGGAGGCCTGGGGAGGCCTGGGCAGGCTTTCCACCTAGTATATATATATATATCAATGCTTTGTGTCTGTCACAGGGACTCCAGGCTGAAGCCAAGGAGGGCCCTTTATACTGAATGTTGTTAAGCCCTTTAGGCAGGTTTGTTGCTGGCTGCATGATGCAGAACCCAGCACACAGAATACACACAGATGCTGAACACAAATGATAGAACAGGATACACACACAAGAGGAATACCTGCACTAGGGTAAGGTCATTTTAGTGGCCTTCTGAATCTATGCAGGATAAAGGGCAAAGAATAAACATCACATATACATCAGGGATAGGCAACAGACCACAATACAAAATGCCCAGCAGCAAATACGGAACCCAAACTAGAATGAGGTCCTTGAGCTGGCCTCTAAAACAGACTATACTATGCTGCTGGCACAAATACACAAAGACAAGAAAACAGGACACAGAAATATAAACAGGAATAATCAAGAGTAGTCAGGGAAAGCAAGGTCTAGACGTCAGAGAAGCGTGTCAGCAATTTGCCAGAGATCTTGAACCAGAAGAACAGGTCAGACAAGCCGAGGTCAGTACACAGGATATATCAGAATATGGGTACAAGGAGCAGGCAAGAGAATGGTTAAGAATATAAGCCAATAGTCTCACACAGGGTAGCAGAATAAAGATCAATAGCAGGCACTCAGTAAATAAAGATTGATCCAGGAGCAGGAAGCTGATGAACTGCTGGCCATATTCATGGAGCAGGGCAGATCATGTGACCATAGACCAATCAGTCACAGGGAAGTCCGGGGATGGATAGCCTAAACTGGCTAGCCCAGAAACCCACAAGAGCTGACCTGGATCGCTCTCACCACCAGGGGGCCTGGTTGAAACGTGGAACCGTGACAGTGTCCTTCTCTTGATACATATATGATGTGAGTTTGTCTGCGTGGGATAGAGAGTAATCTGCATGAATATACATGAGCATATGTTGGATGAGGTCAATGGGAATGTAGAGTTAACTTGTCCAGAGTCAGACAATGTTTAAGGTTAGTTCTCTTTATGTATTATATTTATTATTTTTCACTTGGCAGTTCACTGAAGTGAAAGTATGAATTCATATCTATGACCCTGTAACATTTCTTCTATATTACCCACCATGTACTAATGTATAGCACAAACCTAAAGTGACAACATTCAAAGAACTATTGGTGCTACAAAAGTCTCTAAGTGCTATCAAAAATTAATGCATACAATATTTGAACTTACTTTTCAGGATTGATATAAGGTGAAAACACAGTTCATTTATAACCATCGAAGATCACGTGCCTTGTAATAGTAAACCATTCATATGTACATTTCTGGATGTTGTGCAAAAATTATGATGACTTGCCGAGTAAAGCAATAGCCATGAGAGCGCAGTCTGTGCAATTGCTGCCAAAACAAACATATTGACTCTTGAATGTGACTTTTTCCTGGCCTGAGTCCACTACTTTTAACAATCGGGTTCGTATTGTCATGTATGTTCAGAAATGTACAGAAACAGCCAATGTCCCAAATGGAGAATGAGTCATACTGACTGTTCGGCGCAATAATGATACATAATGAGAAGCGTGTACTTGCCAAGATCTTTGCATAAAATCATTAGCCAACTCAATTTCCCAGAAAAGACCGAGAAATATAAAATGCTTAATTCTATCAACAACTGAGACAAGGGCTGATGAAAGTATAGAGCAGGTTATGTTTTATTTAACCAATTCACTACTATGGTAGAGCATACTTGATGTTCAAAATTAGCTGCAGGAGCCCGACATTGAGTAAACTCGGTTTTGTCATATTCCGGAGCATTGCAAAGGAATTTTGTCGACTGCAAATGAAAATTCCTTTGCAAACAGACTTCAAAATGCACCCGCAAATTTTCAGCACCTTGTACATGTCATCCAAAATGCTGAAGCTGTTTGAATTGCTCAGAGTCCCATTTTTCCTTTATGGAAACACAATGCTCTATCTCTGTGTAGTTGCTCTGTGTAGTTGCACTTTTTGGATGCCCTCTGTCAGATAAACTGACATTTATCTGAAGTGTATTCTATGAAGGGAATATTGTCTGCAATGGAAAGTTATTTTTCATGCATCTCCTGTGTCCTGGCAGTGGGCTCGGTACTGAAGAGGTTAAACCTCCAATTCATCGGCATACTAGAAAAGGGGTTGATCAATCAAATGAGATGTGCAGAGAAACTTTAATGGTCCTTCCTAAGTAAACTTACTAGAAAGATTGAGAGGTGAGGGGATGGCATGTACTGGAAAATAGATGTTTAGGATGGACAGAGACAAAAATAAAAGTGCGTGGAGCATTGCGAGGAAGACACAAAGGAAGAGGGTCCCAAGTATTTCAGAAAAGGGATGCTCAGCCTGTACTTTGGGGGACTCTATTAAATTCATCGGACAAGAGCGCATGCGCAGCGCTATTTTTTTTGCGCGAAGCGTTAAACGTTAACGCACGAAAATCACCGCTGGAATTACATTCCTCGCGCATTTTTTCAGCAGTCAGGAAATTGCTCTCTTAAAACCGACGCACAAATATGCACGCAAAGTACTGTTGCGCGCAGAAATCAGTGAGTGCAATGTAATTTTTAACATGAGTCCATCAGATGAACGCATTTATATGCGGACTGCGCACAACAGAATTACATTCTGACGGAAGACAAGGTAGTGGCCGTCATTTCTGACGGATCTAGTAAAAAAACGTACGTTCTGACGGAAGACAAGGTAGTGGACGTCATTTTTGATGAATCTAGTAAAATTAACGTGCGCATCGACGTTCTCCGTTGTGAATCCGCAGTTTGGTACGATCAGGTTGTTACAATTTTGCTATTACCACCAGCTTTTCAAAGACGTTAAAATTAGGCGCGCAAACGTTGTCCGTTAAATTTTGCGCTAAGATTGTAATATGTGCGCACTAGCGCACAAACGCATTTGTGTTCACAATGTTAAGTATAGGATGCGCACACTAAATTGCGCTCGCAAAGTGTTCGCGCAGGCTCACTCTCGTTAGATGTTAACGCGCATTTTGTGCGCGAACGTCGTAATACAACGTTCAGCGCAAAGGGTTTTTCCCCTCGCGTTAATGCGCTTTTGCGCACATATTAACGTTTGCGCGAAGAATTTAATAAGCGCCCTGGATTTATAAAAGCCCAACACTATATTGTCAGTTTATACTTTACTATAGAGAGCATTGCCAAATATTCATAATTTGCTAAGTGTTGAAGGATAAACAAATGAAAGAAATCTCCCCTTATGGATGTTATTTAAAATTCTTTATATTATATGTGTAAAAACACACAAAAACATCGAAAACCAAATCCTCTTATTTCCATATTATATATACACTATATTGTCAAAAGTATTTGCTCACCTGCCTTGACTCGCATATGAACTTAAGTGACATCCCATTCCTAGTCCATAGGGTTCAATATGACGTCGGTCCACCCTTTGCAGCTATAACAGCTTCAACTCTTCTGGGAAGGCTGTCCACGAGGTTTAGGCGTGTGTTTATAGGAATTTTTGACCATTCTTCCAGAAGCACATTTGTGAGGTCACACACTGATGTTGGATGAGAAGGCCTGGCTCTCAGTCTCCTCTCTAATTCATACCAAAGGTGTTCTATCGGGTTGATGTCAGGACTCTGTGCAGGCCAGTCAAGTTCATCCACACCAGACTCTGTCATCCATGTCTTTATGGATCTTGCTTTGAGCACTGGTGCACAGTCATGTTGGAAGAGGAAGGGGTCAGCTCCAAACTGTTCCCACAAAGTTGGGAGCATGGAATTGTCCAAAATGTCTTAGTATGCTGAAGCATTCAGAGTTTCTTTCACTGGAACTAAGGGGCCAAGCCCAGCTCCTGAAAAACAACCCCACACCATAATCCCCCCTCCATCAAACTTTACACTTGACACAATGCAGTAAGACAAGTACCGTTCTCCTGGCAACCGCCAAACCCAGACTCGTCCATCGGATTGCCAGATGGAGAAGCACAATTCGTCACTCTAGAGAACGCGTCTGCACTGCTCTAGAGTCCAGTGGCGGCGCGCTTTACACCACTGAATCCGATGCTTTGCATTGCACTTGGTGATGTATGGCTTGGATGCAGCTGCTCGGCCATGGAAACCCATTCCATGAAGCTCTCAGCGCACTGTTCTTGAGCTAATCTGAAGGCCACATGAAGTTTGGAGGTCTGTAGCGATTGACTCTGCAGAAAGCTGGCGACCTCTACGCACTATGCGCCTCAGCATCTGCTGACCCCGCTCCGTCAGTTTACGTGGCCTACCACTTCGTGGCTGAGTTGCTGTCATTCCCAAACACTTCCACGTTCTTATAATACAGCTGACAGTTGACTGGAATATTTAGGAGTGAGTAAATTTCACGACTGGATTTGTTGCACAGGTGGCATCCTATCACAGTTCCACGCTGGAATTCACTGAGCTCCTGAGAGCGACCCATTCTTTCACAAATGTTTGTAAAAACAGTCTGCATGCCTAGGTGCTTGATTTTATACACCTAGGCCATGGAAGTGATTGGAACACCTGATTCTGATTACTTGGATGGGTGAGCGAATACTTTTGGCAATATAGTGTATATATATATATACAGTTGTGTTCAAAATTATTCAACCCCCACTGAAATTGAGTGTTTTGGCCAGTTTGACATTGATTTTGATCGTTCAGTCATCTTGCTTACAATTAAATCAAAGAAGCACATGTAGGTCAGACAAATATAACATAACATTTATAATGAAATAACCACAAATGTCTTTTCTGTGCTCACATCATTATCAGTTTTATTCAATCCCCAAGTGACATTCAATCTTAGTACTTAGTACAACATCCTTTTACAGTTATAACAGCTTTTAAACGTGAAGCATAGCTTGACACAAGTGTCTTGCAGCGATCTACGGGTATCTTCGCCCATTCGTCATAGGCAAAAGCCTCCAGTTCAGTCACATTCTTAGGCTTGCGCACTGCAACTGCTTTCTTTAAGTCCCACCAGAGGTTCTCAATCGGATTTAAGTCAGGTGACTGCGATGGCCACTCCAAAATGTTCCAGCCTTTAATCTGCAACCATGCTCTAGTGGACTTGGAGGTATGCTTGGGATCATTGTCCTGTTGAAAGGTCCAACGTCTCCCAAGCCTCAGGTTTGTGACGGACTGCATCACATTGTCATCCAATATCTCCTGGTACTGAAGAGAATTCATGGTACCTTGCACACGCTGAAGCTTCCCTGTACCTGCAGAAGCAAAACAGCCCCAAAGCATGATTGACCCCCCGCCATGCTTCACAGTAGGCAAGGTGTTCTTTTCTTCATAGGCCTTGTTCTTCCTCCTCCAAACATAGCGTTGATCCATGGGCCCAAACAGTTCTAATTTTGTTTCATCAGTCCACAGAACACTATCCCAAAACTTCTGTGGTTTGTCCACATGACTTTTGGCATACTGCAGTCGACTCTTCTTATTCTTTGGAGACAGCAAGGGGGTGCGCCTGGGAGTTCTGGCATGGAGGCCTTCATTACGCAGTGTGCGCCGTATTGTCTGAGCTGAAACTTCAGTACCCACATCTGACAAATCTTTTCTCAGTTCCTCAGCAGTCACACGGGGACTTTTCTCCACTCTACGCTTCAGGTAGCGCACAGCAGTCGAAGTCAGCATCTTCTTTCTGCCACGACCAGGTAGCGTTTCAACAGTGCCCTTTGCCTTGAATTTGCGAATGATGCTTCCTATGGCCTCTCTTGGTATGTTTAACATCTTTGCAATCTTCTTATAACCATCGCCCTTCCTGTGAAGAGTAATCACCTCTTCTCTTGTCTTCCTGGACCATTCTCTTGACTTCACCATGTTTGTAACCACACCAGTAAATGTCTAGAAGGAGCTGAGTATCACAGTCATTTTAAAGCTGCCTAATTGGTGCTTATTATGCTTTATTGCTGCTCCGTGACATCCACAGGTGTTTTCAATACCTGATTGAAAACACTTGAATGAACCTCTGTTCTTCAGAGTGGTAGTCTTTAAGGGGTTGAATAATTGTGTCAATGAAGAATTCACAAAAGAAACATTTACTACTGTATTAAAAAACCAATTGATGTCATTTTAGTTGCATATGGTTCTTTAAAAAGTCCTTGTAGGATTTCATTCTGAATACAATTACAAATGTACACTAAATTCCCTAAAACCCTTTACAGCATTGGGGGTTGAATAATTTTGAACACAACTGTATATATATACAAAAAAACTTTATTATTTAAGATTTAAAAGTACATGTTTCATGTTGGAACATGTACTTTTAAATCTTAAAGTTTTTTGTTTTATAAGTCCTCGAGTGCCTCTCTTTCCGGTACTTTTATATTTTTCGACGAGAGATTTATGCACCGGGCATCGAAATTTATCTTTGGTGAGTGCTGTACCTAGTGTTCTGCTATATATATATATATATATATATATATATACTGTATATAACAAGCCAAAAAGAGCGCACACAAAACAACATGTTCAAACAGTACAGAAGAAACCACAACAGCAGCTAAATTCATTTAAACAGTAGATTTTACCAGGTTTAACCCTTTAAATGCCTACAGACAATTCTTATCCCCTTCAAAAGCACTATAGTTCTTAACCCTTTAATGTTGAGCTCTGTTAAAAAATGGAGGAGGTTTAGTTTGCAATGGATGGCCATGGATTGCGTAAGCCTGCCAACAGCGACAATGTATTCCACCCTATATATAAAACAACGAATATGGGAGCACTCACGGACTTGCATAAAAACAAATAAACTTTATTGGTTATTCATTAAAAAAATCCAACGCTTTGGCCCAAATGTGAGCCTTTATCAAGGATACAAAGCAGATTTTCTTATATATATATATATACACACAGTGTATATATTAGATACAACCCATAAAAGAATATGCTCTGGAATATTTTATAAATGCAATAAAAGTTCACTATATAAGTATTCTACATCATGAAAATAAACGATTTAGTTCTGGTAGTGTGGAATCAGTAATGTAATGTGTTTTGCACCGTGTGGACATTGCTTAAAAGACAATACACGTGGAGAGTTTTATAAAACATCAAATATTAAATAATAATACATCTAAATTTTGAAGTACATAAAAAGTCAAATTAATTATTTAGCTTTAATAACGTAGGATATATTTTTGTGTGGTTTTCTGTAAACCAGAAGCTATACTAAAATTATTATTTAAAAAAAAAAAGCACAAAGGTATACCCTACTTCATTTGTTTAACATTTATCGAAATAGTTTGTTTGGTTTTATTCTGCTTATTTACCTTAATGGAAATGTAATATCTATCTTCCAGTTGTGCTGTGTTGATACAATGTTTTATTTCTGTAACCTTGTGCAAAATGGTAATCGTGACGTTTGGAGTAAATCTATAGGGAATTTGCCAGATTTATAGCGTTGAACATTTCCATAAATAATTTATAGATAATTCAAATAAGGGCCATCAAAACAGTGTATAGTACAGCTAACAAAACACAACAGAAAATGAATAAATGCCTTATTCTTTACCCTGGCAACATGAGAACTGATAGGGGAGGAACGACACTGAAAGTGCTGTCTTTTTAGAGGTAAACTGCCAATTAAAGTGTACCTGTAGTGATTTGTCTGTAATATCCCATCAGTGGATAGATATTACATTGGTCTTAAAGTTCAGTGTGATATTTGTTACCGTGATGAGAAATTTACCCTTATCCAGCGGTAGCTGCCATGTTTTGCCCTATATGGGCAAAGCTAATTGTGGGCCATTGTGCAACGATGCATGATTTGTCCTTATCCGCAACATCAATGCACTGATAGCAGGGCTGTCCTTCAGGATGGCTCTCTGCTCACAGTTGCTCTTCCCCCTGTGCGGCATGCCGCAAGCGCATGATTGATAGCAAAGCTTTAGCAGGGAACTGCTCTCTTTTTCAGTTATGTGTCAGTGAAAAGTGCAGGCAGATATGAAAGGAGTGACTCCCTGTCCTATGAGCCCATCTTGTTTCTGACATGTCAGCATCAGTTTCAAGAAAAAGTGTAACTAAAAATCAGTAAGGAATGAAAAGGAGAGTGAAAAATAAGGTGGGGGGGTTATTATTATTTATAGAATGGATTTTATATGTATCTGGAGGTTCTTCCTGTTGATTAAATCATGGAAAGAAATTAAAAATAATATTGGGGTCAGAGTTTCTATAGGGCAGGAGTCAGCAACCTAGGCTCTCTAATTGTTATGGAACTACATCTCCCATGATGATCAACCATTCTAAAAATGGCCGAACATCAAGGGAGAGGTAGTTCCAAAACACCTAAAAGTCCAATGTTGGTAACCCATGCTATAGGGCAGTGGTTCCCAACCGCGGTCATTAAGTACCCCCAACAGGTCAGGTTTTCCAGATAGCTGTAGCACAGCACAGGTGATATGATTTGCTGCTCAGTGATTGCAGGATTCAGTCTGCATTTCCCCAAGGTAGTCCTTAAAACTTGGCCTGCTAGCAGGCTTGTGCACCAATTTTTTTTTCGGTTCGTTCGGATTTTGTAAATTTTCATTTCGACTCGTTTCGGCCGATTTTCCTTTCGTTTCGTTTTTCGTATAGACTTTTTTCGTGATTTTGGAAATTCTCGTGTTTTTCGGAACTTCTGTTCTCCTCATTTCAAAGTGTCTATTCGTTTTGACGTAACCTAATGGTTTTTCGGATACGATAATTATACGATACGATAATTCTGCCGATACGATAATTCTGCCATTGAGATTTCTCATGTTCTACAAGAAGGATACATTGAGATTTCTCTGGTTTCCCGGGAAGGATACATTGAGATTTCTCATGTTTTACAAGAAGGATACATTGAGATTTCTCTGGTTTTCCAGGAAGGAAACATTGAGATGGGAATGATACAAAATTTAATTACAGAATCAGCGATATAAATACGATGTCCGAAATTACTGAAATGGAACCGAAATCAGGAATGGAGCAGAAATCACGAATGGAACGAAAATTAATTTCGATTTTACACATTTCTAGTCCATTCGAAAATTCCGAAAAGTTTTCGTCTCGGCACGAAAATTTGTTCGGAACTGCCGTTTTCGGATCTGAAAATTTTCGGAAAAATCGGCCAAATCCGAATTTACGAATCGGGAAATTTCGTGAAAATTCCGAAATTCCGAAACCCGAAATGCACATCCCTACCTGTTAGGGGTACTTGAGGACCACGGTTGGGAACCACTGCTATAGGGGATGATCACAATTACTTCATGACAACTAAATCTAACATGGGACAAAAATAGTTACTTTCTCTACCCCTCCCCACTTTTCTAAAAGTCATCAGCACAAAAGGATATGTTAATTGTTTGCAAGAAAAACTGCTATTTTGCTATATACAATCAATTTTGCCCCTAGCAGCTTAAGGTCTTATGGGAATCATTTACTGCATTATTTATTGCTCGGTAAAGTCAGACATATAGAGCAATGCTGACACTTATCAGAGTGTTTTTCCTCTGTAGTGATTTAAACAGGAAAGTTACATATAATTTATTCTCCAGGCACTGGGATTGTTAAATGCAAATAGATTGGTCACACTGACCTGAGTGTCTTCCCCCTTTCCTCCCTGTCCCTGGTGTTCTTGAAGGGCTGATTCAGCTCTTTCAGTACAGAGGAATCACCCCATCCAGAAAGCTCAAATCAGAAAGCAATAAACAGGCTTCCTGGAAGTGTTAGGAATGGGCAACTGTTCATTCTCTCTTCAAACCAATGAGTCTCACTTAATGCATTAGATTGGTTGGACGCTCAAATGGTAAGAAGCTACAGCTTGTCATGTGCTAATTTATATAAAAATGCAAATATATGTGATTATTACAGTGTATGTGTCTTTCTGTATGATGCAGGAAGTTTAAACACAGAAGCAAAATATGCCCACTTGCCATTATAAATTAAATTCTAGAGTCTGATAAACACAGGTATCACTTAAAATAAAATAGTTAGCAACCATGTATTCTCCGGCATCGTGTGCTTAGCAAAATGTATGGAACAAGTGCAGCGTGGTCCTTATGGAGCAAGGGCTGTAAAAGAAAGTCCATCAGGCCACTGCAGTATTGCACATAACTCACTTTCTTCACTCCGTGTATCACTCTTCTCTAGGTGGGATGTCTGAAACACATATTGCAAATTCACAACCTTCAGTTGCCTAATTTACTGGGAGAAATATATTCCAGCAAACAAAGCTTTGTGCCACTCCCTCAAATCATTAAGTGAGATCTATATAAGATGAGGCTGGACATGTATACTAATACTCTGATTGATAAGGCCTGCAGAGAGTGGGCGAAACGCGTCTCGGTTTTTATGAATTTTGCTGTTTTTATTCATCCCGTATAGGTAATAAATTTTATTTTATTTTATTCACCATTTTGAGTAAATTCCATATGCCCATCTGTTTTCACCAGTCCATGGATATATATCCTGACCACAGCAGAATATAGATCATATCGGGAGAGACGAGGCGAGACCCCCTCAAGCTGTAAGAGGTCCAAGGCATTCTTACCGAGCCACCTGGACAGGAGGCTCAATAGCACATGAGTGTGTCTCCTTTGGTTTTACTATATATACACGCATCACAGAGCTGTACTATATATATCCTTTATTCGAGATATCACTCATACATCTGAATTCCAACCAATCGAGGTCAAGATTCGTTTTCAATGGGAGGAGCCCCTCTAAAAGAAGCTTAGATGCACACTACTGGAGTCTTGAAGGCTCCATGTTTGTACTAAAGGCTCTTTTAAAGACCACTCATTGGAAATTAATACAAAGTGGAACGGAACGGTCTATTGTTCTCTACACATTATATAGTTATACGTTTGTTATTTTTTACCCATTTTAAATTTCCCTATTAATATTTTACTGGTATTGTAAATCTATCTGATCTACCCGCCCCCCTTTTATTCATGCGCTCCCATTTTGCCTATGGCATTTAAATATACATACAAGATAAACACACAGAACAGTAGGAGGGAGGACCCTGCTCGAGAGCTTACTATCTAAGAGGAGAGCGGTGGCACATTAGGAGAGGGTAAATAGAGTACAAGAAGTAGCGGGGTGTATGTCGGCTGAGTAGGAAGATGGTACAGGAACTGTACAGTGGGGTAATCATGGAGTGAGCTGATAGGCTTCTCTAAAGTAAAGTGTTTTCAGAGACTTCTTGAAGGACTGGAGAGATGGCGGGAGTCTAATGTTGTGGAGGAAGGAGTTCCATAAAAAAGGGAGCAGCTCAGGAGAAGTACTGAAGGCGAGAGGTAGGGGTGCGGCTACAAAGAGAGGATAACATCAGTGGTCGGGATGGGATGTACCTGCTGATAAGGGAGGAGATGTAGGCAGGGGCACGGTTATGGAGAGCTTTGTACATGAGCACCAGTACTTTGAATTGGATTCTAAAGGAAACAGGACGCCAGTGTAGAGATTGACAAAGTGGTGAGGTGCGAGAGGTGCGAGAAGTGAGGTGGATGAGCCTGGCACAGGCATTCATAACAGACTGCACAGGGAGAATCTGTGATATCTTAAGACCAGAGAGAAGGAGTATACAGTAGTCAAGGCGAGAGATAATAAGACCTTTATGAACAACGAATGATATAAAGAGTATATAAGCATTGGTTAAGCTCTTATGGACCAAGGTTAAGGTTAAGGACCGGAGCAATTTTGCTGTTTTTGCATTGTATATGTTCATCCATGATGCCTTGCCTTCTTCTTTAGTGCACCCCCACATATTATATACAGAGTCAAAACAGGAGTGGCCTGCTGGAAGCCTCAGGAGGGGTAGATATTTAACCTCGCTGGCGCCCCCTCCTGTTTTAACCTCATGGTATCCCTTTAACAAATTACGACAGAGGTCAACAGATGTCCATAAAGTGTACAAATTGAAAACAATCATTGAATGTACAGTATAAAAAGCACTTGCATAATATGAAATCGGAGAATACGTCTCTCCAGTAATAAAGAAACAATGTAACCATTCTACAAGTACAGTAAAAATCCATTCCCCTTTAGTGTTCTGTGACCAAGATGTAACGGTAAAGGTAATTCAGATACAACAATAAAGACCAGAGGATTTGCATCATGCTGTTATTGTACTTAGTTCCCTTATTTATTAGGTTTTAGTAGCTTTCTTATTTTAAAAGCTAGTCGATTGGATGCATTGGTTAAGTTTGGGATTAGTTTCGCTTATACTAGGACTTTTTAGAAGATTGGATGTTAAAATAATAGAACCAAAGAAACCTGACCCATTGTTCTTCGCCCTATATTAAATTTTAAAGAGGTTCTGGCACACTGGAGCCTGATGACTATGCCGTAAACTGTTGATCTCTATAAGACATATATGTGTTAGCATGAAAATCTGGCTGTTGCCTACCCTACTTTATTGCAGTTTATATTGTATTTCCCACATTCTGGTTGATTCGTAAATGAAAAAAACATGTTGGCACTATGTATTGCATTCTTGAAATAAACTAGAATAACTTTAATTTTAACAAATGTAAAAGGCCAAATAATGTATTCCCACAACAAAAAGTGGTTAAACATGCTTATGGTAAAGAAGCCAAACTCACGTATACTGAAAAAAAACGTGAAAGACCATCTGGCAACCGTTAAAGCTTTTATATAAATCATCAGATGCAAAACCATGTTGAAGGAAAACAAATTAAAGGGAAAACATAGCAGAGGAAATGGAATTTATTATTTTTGTTGTAATGGTAGATGAGGGAAAGTGAAGACGAATGCATATGGGAATTACATTTCACCTAAGTAAATGAATGACAAAGCCGTAACACTGGTCCTCTAGGAAGCTAAATGCTGATCTCCCTTATTCTGTCTCAGGGTATATATACATTCTTGAGAATAATTTTACTTTTACTAATATATAAAATTTAAAAAAATTATTTTATTTTAATATTTTTCACCAATGTTCATGTTAATTATGTATATTAACCCTTTGAGCCACAGGACATTCAGCCTCTTTGTAAATAATCTGTCTCTTTAAATATCCATAGGGGGTAACGCTGCCCTGGGGGCATTCAAAAGGCATCAGAGCTATTTAATGCTCTAACTCTCTCTCTTTTTCTCAAGTAAGCCCAGGGCTATTTCACATGCAGTAATATGCCTGTCCATGTTCAAGAGTCATGCCAAATAAATACGCCTAGCTATCGGCCACAAGGTTACCCTATGCTTCTTGTATTTTTTTATCCCCTGTATTTAGTCCAATATATATATTTTTTAAAAATTTAAGTAATTATTTTGGCTTTTAAGACAAGGACTTACTTTTTCAGGTATCTCAGTAGGTTTGACTCATTTAACCTTTTCAACGCCATGCTCTTTTTGTATTAAAAAAATAAATGTTACGTTAACATTTATTTAAAACACGGGATGGATAATTAACGATGAAATCGAAGGTAAAATAGTATTTTTTGGATATTCTGCTTGTTTCTTGTTATGCTGCCAGACTGAACATTACTTCCTGCATGCTCCTGAGGACACCAGTGTTTATGGCGAAACGCGTCGAGTGATGGAGTGCTTACTCCCATGCAGATTGTGTTTTTTGATTTTTATTATTTTTTTAGTCTCTGTAGCTTGGTGTTAAACTGGGGGCGGGTTGGATCTAAGCTGGTAGTGCTCCCAGCATTGATTTTGGGACTCAACCTTTCCTTTACCTATTGCAATTTCACTTGCCACTCATCCTATTGGGATCTCTCTCTATAACAGGCTTCTCTGTCTCCTATTATGCGGACCAGCGAGGGCCCGTTTCTTCACTTTGATAGTAGTTGAAAGAATTTAGGATGTTTGTCTGTTTGTATCCCCTATGAGAGACTTATCTAGGTGCACCTAATACTCTATGTGGCATTTATTACGCTGACTGGAGCCAAAGAGACTTTTTATCCTTTCCTTGGTTTGTCATTATGTTGTTCTGCTTTTGTAGTTTCCAATAAAAGTTAAGTTTTACTTACAAGCTTCTATCTCAGTCAATCAATATCCTTTGTTCTATCCATGTTCCAGGGTTAACCCCATTTCTGTTGCTGGATATTGACCGTCACTATTCCTGCAGGGGTTTTCTTTCATGCTTCCACTTATTTACCTGCCTTAGGCTAGGGACAGATGAGCGCATTTTCTGCGGCCACCGTCAAAATGTACGTCGATGCGTGCGCACGCATTTTTTCACGGAATACGCTTAAGTGGTCAGACGATGCGCAATTCTGGACGTATTTCATGACGATGGGGTGAAAAGAAGTCTAGGGAAATCCGGCTGTTTGAACGTTATGTTGGCCGCACACTAGCAGCGTCTGACATCTCCTAATCACGCACACACGCTGCTATGCGGCCGCAGCGCACTCTGTACGTCAGTACCAGCGGTTTAACGTTCTCGAAAAAAATGCGTTCATTTTCCACTTGCGTTGCGCGGCCGGACTTTTGTGCGACCGTACTTCGTATATTGGCTGTCATTGCCCGGCATCTGCTGCTAGTGCGGCCGTGATTATGTGCGCCAGAACGCGCGTTCGCACTGCCTCAGTCTGACCCTAGCCTAAGTATAAACCATAGATTTCCAATTTTGGCTAAAGATTGTTTTTCTGAGATAGTAAAGTGATTAAAATAATTTGAATTTACTTCTGTTTAACCCCTTCCCGAATGCTGATGTACTATGTACGTCCTGCCCACGGGTCTCCCTTAGACCCGCGGACATACACAGGGTTATCCAAAGAGATTCGAAAAATCACCGCACGTTCGGTGACTTTTCGTTCTCTTCAATTCGGTTCCTTTTGCCGAATGCATTTCGGTGACCCTGCGGTGTATTCAGCAAACACCACAGGGTCCCCGAATTGCAGGGAAAAGCTGCCGAACACCTGACGAAAACTAACCGAATGCACGCTGAAAACAAGCAAAAACATCTGGATTAACCTTCGAAAAAGCCGAATAGGAGCCGAACAGGAGCCGAATCACACTGAGCCGAAGCAGCTGTGACGCAGAGGAGGCAGTGAATAAATTAGAAAAACCATTTGTATGAATCTGGGAAAAAGAAACGCTGTTTGCAAAGAAACTACTGAGCGAAAATGTCTGAAATTTTCACAGGAGGTCCGGGGAATGATAATAAGAAGGGCTGTTACAAAAAAAAATAAGTAAACTGAAAAAAAAATAAAAAAAATCGGACTTTTAAAAAAAAAAAAAAAATCAGAAAAATGCTTAAAGTATCCTAAAAAATCTATAAATAAAGAGACTCTTTGCTGCAGAATTTTATAATGAACGGTTTATTAGATATTGAATTAAAACGGGAATATTTTTAACATTGAAGTCTATGGGATTCTCCTGAATAAATTTGCCGAATTAAACCACCGAATGGCAGGGCATTAGGGGAACCTTTCACTGCTGGTTTGTGTTCTCTGAATAGCCGAAGCAGTGCTTTTTCATGGGGATTTCTCTGCCCTCGAACAGGCACCGAACAGGCACCGTATGTGCAGGCAATTCGCCAGTATTTGGCGAATTGCTTGCTCTCTGGATAGCCGAATGGCCAGGAAAGGTAACCGAACGCTGATTTTCAGCGTTCGGTTACCTTTCTCAAGCAATTCGGATCTCTTTGGATAACCCTGACATAGTATGGCAGCGGGCTCCTATCCTCCCTCACGCCGATACTCACCTCCCTCGCTAGTTCCCTCGGTGTTTATGGCAAGCTAGAAGCTTGCCTTGCCATTTCCTGGGGGCCGGCTGATACAATGACATCATCACGTCATCCCGATCCGTGGCAGCTAGAGGGTCCAATGATACCAAACATGACCAGGTTTGGTGTAAAAGTAAAATTTAAAAAAAATAAAATAATAATAATAATAATTTTAAAAAAAAGTTTTATTTTTTTAATGTTTTTGTCTGGTTAGTAGTTTAGTTAAATAGTACCTAGGCTGTCATCTAAAAATAATGAGCATAAAACGGTCAGAATGAGCTCAGAGCACTGGCTCAGCAGTTAAGGGGTTAAAAAGCAAAAACATGTAAAAATTGGGTTTCTTGGGACAACATTTTGAAACTATTTAGCCGGGGTCTCTTTTGGTGGTTGTAGATTTTGGGAAATTACAAAAAAGTGTGTTTTTACCATTTTTTCATCATATTTCATATTTTTTATATAGTAAATTATAAGATATGATGGAAATAATGGTATTTTTAGAAAGTCCATTTAATGGCGGTGTATAATATGTGTGCGTTGCATAAACGAGTAAGAGGAAAATTTGACCTAAACACGAACAGCGCAGAAACGTAAAAACAGCAGTGGTCACAAAAGGACGGATTTGTGTAAAACCGCCCGGTCACTAAGGGGTTAAATGCTGACGTAGTCTTCTATCTATAGTTATATAAATATTGCTGGGATGAAAAGTTCTAAATCATTGATGGTGTTCCTCATCTTTCACAATGTCACGTAATGTCTGCCTTATTGGCTTAGACATGGAAATACCTTCATATACAGTAAATTTGATAAAGACTGATAATAAATGTTCAGATTTCCTCCTTATGGGGATTTGTAGTGATCATAATGAGATTATCAGCAATGCAGCTTCCAAAAAATACCAATAGAATATAACTATAACATATGTACAGTTTGTGGCACAATGCCTGTATATGGATATTATAGTAATACATAGGGGGTTATTCAGAGAGCACCGAAATGTCACCGGTGCTCTCCCATTCCACTTCGGGGAATCAAATTTCCCCACCCTACGGTGAATTCAGCATTTACCGCAAAGTCCCTGGAGCGCAGGGAACAGACCCGAAAATCCACCGCAGAACCACTGCAAACACCCGCCGAACTCCTGCCGAAAAATGCATCCGATACGATCGGAAGTATTGGATCACTCGGACCGCCACAAAAAAATACGCTGAACACGTCTGGAAAAAGTCGCAGAGCCGCCGAACACAGCACAGACCAGCTGCCGGAAAAAGCCTACAAGTCAACAAATGGGGTAAATAAAAGAACAAAAATAAAAACGATTGAGAGTGTCAAAATTGAAACGCTGTTTGCAAGAAAATTACTCAACGAAAATGCCTGAAATTTACATATAAGGTCCTATGAATGATTCTAAAAAGGTCTGTTACTGAAAAAAGAGAATCCGCTTTTTTTAAAAAAACAGAAAATACATTTTGCCGAAAAAATCCCAAAAAATTTCTAAAAGACTCTAAAAAAATCAATAAAGAGATTTTCTACTGCAGATTAAAATAATAAACGCTTTATCAAATATTAGATAAAAACGGAAATATTTTTATTATTGAAGCCTATGAGATTCGCCTAAATAAACCTGCTGAATACAACAACCGAACAGCGGGGCACTTCGGCAACTTTTCACTGCTGTTCGGTGTTCTTCGAATAGATTAACCATTGTTTCTCTATGGGGATTTCACTGCTGTCAAACAGGCACCGTACTTGCTGGCAATTCACCAAAATTTTCTGAACTGCCTGCTCTCTGAATAGTTGAATGGCCCCGAAATGTCACCGTACGGGGAAATTCCTTGTTTGGTGCCATTATGGGTCCAGATTGACTCTCTCTGAATAACCCTGATAGTACCCGTACTGTACAAGGATCTAAAACAATTATAACCCTCTGAATCTTATCTATGTACGATATTGAGTGATCCCAGAGCTCTCCTTGCATTCTGCCCTTTCCCTGACTGTTGTAATGCAGCAGTAAAGTTGGTTGAGCTTTATGTTACAGTGAAGGTGTGAGATGTGACTTGTAGCTGTAATACTGGGTGACTGGAGGTAGATTTCACACTGAGTTTTCACTAATCTTGTATTAAAACGGTTTGTAGAATTTATTTATTTATTTATTATTTTATTTGCAATCTATTTTACCAGGAAGGATACATTGAGATTTCTCCCGTTTTCAAGTATGTCCTGGGTTCAAGAACATTGAAATTTTACAGTCATTACAGAAATACAGAGTAATAAATGCATGATATTAAAAACATAACACAAATATACAGATTAACACAGAAAATAAATATGTAGGAAATAAAAAGGGTTATTCAAAGAGATCCGAATGGCTGCCAAAAGGTAACCGAATGCTGAAAATCAGCGTTCGGTCACCTTTCTTGGCCAATCGGCTATCCAGAGAGCAGGCAGTTCGCCAAATGTTGGCGAATTGCCTGCACATACGGTGGCTGTTCGGTGCCTGTTCGAGGGCAGTGAAAACCCCATAGCTTCGTCTATTCAGAGAACAAAAACCAGCAGTGAAAAGTTGCCGAAATGTCCTGCCATTCGGTGGCTTCATTCGACAAGTTTGTTCAGGCAAAACCCATAGGCTTCAATGTTAAAAATATTCCAGTTTTAACTCAATATCTAATAAACTGTTTATTATAATATTCTGCAGTAAAAAGTCTCTTTATTTATAGATTTTTTAGGATCTATTAAGCATTTTTCTGGATTTTATTGCTAAAGAAAATTCCGATTTTTTTTTTAAATACTTTTTCTTTTTTCTGTAACAGCCCTTTTTATTATCATTCCCTGGACCTCATATGTAAATTTCAGACATTTTCGCTCAGTAGTTTCTTTGCAAACAGCGTTTCACTTTTCAAACATTCAAGCGTACTGTTTATTTATTTTTTTCACTCCATTCATCTGCGGTGACGGGTTTTTCCGGCGGCTGCTCTGCGCTCTCCGGCTCCTGCTCGGGTTTCTCCGGTGTGTTCGGCGGGGTTAATCCAGATGTTTTTGTGGGTTTCGTTTTGCATTCGCCTGGGTTTTGCAGTGAGTTTTCGGCAGGTTTTTGGCGGCTTTTCCCTGCACTACAATGGCCATGTGGTGCTTACTGAATATACCGCAGGGTCGCCGAAATGGGATCGCGAATCAAGCCGAATTGAAGAGAACGAAAAGTCACCGAACATGCGGTGACTTTTCGATTCTCTTTGAATAACCCTGATAGTCACTATGTTGTATGTTTACATGGGTTTGGTATGCCAGTGCTTCGTTATATTTCAATGCAAAATGATGCATACACGGTTTTGATAGTCAAGGGGTCAAGGGGCTTTTTCCTGTATTCATTTGATACCTATATCATAGGTTTTATTTCATCTTCATTTTAGTTTTAACCCCTACTTTCAATATTTAACCCTTTCGCTGCTGAGGCGTTTCACGCCTCTGTGCTGAGGTCATATTTACCGGTTTTGCTCATCATGTTTAAATGCGTTTTGAAGGCTTATTTTAGTATATGACCCAGACATATTATATATCGTTCTTTCCGTCAGACTCGGCAGATTAATAATATGTCATTATTATATGTATACGTCATGACCTGTCTGTATATTATAACAAAAAATGCAATACAATATGAATTTTCAATAATTTACAACGTGTAAAGTGTATTTTTTTCACATTTTAACATGCGAGCAATTGCGGTTATATTTTGTATGGGGTGCGCTTGTTAAAAAAATTAGAGATGGGGTCTCGTTACATTTTTTTTGGGGGAAATTACGCGATTTTTAACAAACGCACCGCATACAAAAATCGTTAGTGCAGCATCATTGTTCACATTATAATTGAAATGGGAACAATATTGCTGCATTAACAAACCAAAAAAAAAAAAAAACTTGTTTATTTTTTGTTTAAAATGTATTTTTTAAATATTTTTTTATTTTTATTTTTAATTTATTTTTTTTAAAAAACTTTTTTCACAGTCGTGTTTGGTATCGTTGGAACGGCCACGCTCTGGCTGATCCAACAGTACCAAACTTTAACCCCTAGCTGCCACGGATCAGGAGATAGGGGGTTCATTGGAACTTTGATGGCACTGAAATAGTTGTCAGGAAAACAGGCAAAATGTATTTCTACTGCTTTTTTCAATATGTATTACATTTTAAGGGTCACTGGTCATTGCACAAGTAAGAGATAGTTTGCAGCACATGAGCCCATTGGTTGTTTTTAGGCTTTGATCTTTCTGGAGATACTTTACGAGAGCAGGAAGCTGATACAAAACCACTTACAAATCGAAAATTGTTGCTAATAGGTATCAACGCTTCCACTAGCTAAGAAATTTTTATCCATCTTAATCATATCAGACTGATAGAGAGTCCTTTGGAAACCCAAAGAATTCTGACTGTTATACAAAATTCCACTAGCAAACATATTAAAGGTTATTCAATAAGTGCTGACCTTGCCACCGAATTGCACCAAACAGTGAATTTCACCATATGTTGTAATTTTGTAGCAGTTCGGCTATTCAGAAAGTTGTCAATTAGCCAAATATTGGTGAACTGCCAGGGAAATACAGTGCAGTTCACCGCAAATTTGGCAACCTTCGACAGCAGTGAAATTCCCCATATAGAAGTAAAGGTTAACCTATTCAGAGTATGCCGAACTGCACTGAAATGTTGACAAAATGCCCAGGTTTTCAATGGTTCAGTTTGACAAGTTTAAACAGGTGAATCCGATAGGTTTCAATGTAAAAACAATTAGTTTTTTTTCTGTTGTTGTCTTTTTATTCAACCGTTTATTCTTCTCATTTGCAGCAACAAGCCTTTTTTTTTTTTTTTTTTTTAGTTTGTTTAGGTATTTTTCTGGATTTTTTTAGCCAAAATCTTTGATTCCCATTTTTTTAAATGTTTTTTCTTATTATTCTCTAACAGTCTTTATTCTTTTCTATAGGACCTTTTCTATTATTTCCATGCAATTTTTATTGTTTTATATACCTTTTTTAAAACAGCAGAGCTCTGGGGTTTTTCTTACCTGTTCAATGGCGTTCAGCAGATCATCTGCCATTTTCAGTGGCGTTCAGCTGACAGTTCGGCAGATCATTGGCTATCTTCGGTGGCGTTCAGCAGTGGCAGTAATTTCGCTGCTCTCTGAATAACTCCTATAGTTTTTTTGCAAAAGAATATTTCTTATACATTTTTTTTTCGTGTTCTGCTTTGTCCGTACCATCTTGTAGGCAATTTGTAGCAAACACCACAGTGTTATAATATGTTCAATATTTCCAGTATAATGCAGACGAAAAATAAAAAATAATAAGATTAATTTATATGCTCATGGGCAAAATTTGACTTGCCAAAGTGGCCATTATTTTATGATCCTTTGATAGGGCTGTTGGTCAAGTGCTTATCGAGAGCTTCCTTTTTGATCTCTTTGTAAGAAGCCCAATATGTTAGAGGTTTTACATAAATATAAGGATCAGAAAATCTAAATATTGAATAGTTAATCTGGCTTTTATCCATCATGTAAGCAGCAGATGGTGTGATTTCTCTATTGTTTCCACTTCGGTGCACTTTTTTGTGCAGTTAAAAATTAAGCAGTATTACCTGATGGCATCTACCACTAAACATGCCCTCATTATGCTAAGCCTCACAAGTAGCTCCATTATATCATATTTTTCTTGATTTTCTTTAATGACTGTCTTTAGGTTTCCAGCATAATCTTCGTAAAAAGATGTGCTAAATAATGCATAAAATGAACTTGACATTTGCGCGTGATATTTGCTAGTTTCCTTTATTTTTTTTAAATATTTTTCAGTAGGACATTGATGTAATGTTTCAGAAAAATAAGAATATAATCAATTTTATATTCTAAATTAAATATTTTAGTCTAACTGACTATGAGCAGTAACATAAACATTCAACTTGTGATATAATTAATTTATGTGAAATGTTGTTTTAACTGTGCTTTGTTCTTGGATCTTCAAGTAAGGATTATGAGATATATTGCTGATTTGTTAAATATTCATATAATATTAATGATTTTCTCTTTCAATAACATATAGATATAATATTTTTTTTTTATTTATTGGTAATATGTTTTAAATTTAAAAATAAAAAACACTAGAACAAAATTGAAGATTGGGATTGGAGAATTAACGCACAATCAGCTCATCTATTCAAATGGAGTACTATGGTAAAACATAAATTAAAAAAAGATTGATTCCTTAATTATTTAAACACTTTTTAATTTTATACAGGGTTATCCAAAGAGATCCGAATGGCTGGAGAAAGGTAAGGTAAGGTAAGGTGAAAATCAGCGTTCGGTTACCTTTCCTGGCCATTCGGCTTTCCAGAGAGCAGGCAATTCGCCAAATCCTGGCGAATTGTCTGCACATACAGTGCCTGTTCGGTTCCTGTTCGAGGGCAGTGAAATCCCCATGAAAAAGCACTGCTTCGGCTATTCAGAGAACACAAACCAGCAGTGAAAGGTTCCCGAGATGCCCTGCCAAATGGTGGTTTAATTTGGCAGGTTTATTCAGGCGAAACCCATAGGCTTCAATGTTAAAAATATTCCCGTTTTAATTCAATATCTAATAAACGGTTCATTATAATATTCTGCGGTAAAGAGTCTCTTTATTTATAGATTTTTTAGGATATTTTAAGCATTTTTCTGGATTTTCTTTTTTTTTTTCAAAAAAAATACAACTTTACTTATTTTTTCTGTAACAGCCCTTTTTATTATCATTCCTTGGACCTCATATGTAAATTTCAGACATTTTCGCTCAGTAGTTTCTTTGCAAACAGCGTTTCACTTTTCAAACATTCAAGCAAACTGTTTTTCTAATTTATTCACTGCCTTCGTCTGCGGTGTCGGCTTTTTCCGGCGGCTTCGCTGCGTGTGATCGGCTCCTGCTCGGGTTTTTCTGACATTTTCCCGGGGTTGATCCAGATGTTTTTGCGGGTTTTGGGCGTGCATTCGCCGGGTTTTGCGGTTAGTTTTCGGCGGGTTTGCGGCAACCTTTCCCTGCAATTTGGGGACCCTGTGGTGCTTGCTGAATACACAGCAGGGTCACCGAAATGGGATCGGCAAAACGAACCGAATTGAAGAGAACGAAAAGTCACCGAACGTGCAGTGACTTTTCGATTCTCTTTGAATTATCCTGATAGTAACTTTTACAATCACTTTATACTTAGTGGGGTACATAGTGGGGCATTTACTCAGATCTGAATTAGTGGAATATTGGAAATTTTATTTCAAGATAGTTGAGTTGAAGGTGTACTGGAGTTGGAAAATATTGTGTATTTCAAAGTCAGATTTGGTCTTTTCCATTTAGATAAACAGGGTCTGTGGAGGTATAGTAGCTCAGTTTGAAGAACAGTAATGGGACATAAACCTTTGTATATAGATTTTACATTTGAAAAGTAATGGTTGCCTGGAAGGTGCTTGATTGTTCGAGCAGATGACCCTGTACACATCGCTTAATTATGGATTACAACTCATAATCTTATTTTTCACCAAATTCACATGAACCTTGGATGATAGTTAGGCTACACCTACTAAAACATTTATAAAATGATATACTATCCACAATGATCGTAAAAAAAGATATGCTGTGATGAACAACAGACCTCCCTAATTGATAACAGTTTTATGTTTAAAATTGCTATCAGGTAAATTTAAGAATCCTTTCAATAGGAACGATTCAAAGAAAGGGAGATCAAGCACCCGGCACCATGACTCACAAAGGGCCATACAACAGTAAGGAGTCCCAAAATGAAGTGTACCCAAATTCTTTACCCTCTTTCGCAGTAGCATTTAGTCTGCATAATGAAACTAGCTTCCAGTATCATCTGCTGTCAAGAGCGAAGAACAGAATGGTCCTTCAAGCCTTGTAGTCCGTCCAACACCCAACATTTTGCTGGTGCAGAAACTTTTAATTAGGTAGATGTCCCTGGACAACTGCTAACCATGAGAAAACCTTAGCTGTCTCATAATGGGCCGGCTGGGTGGAGTATCACTGCTCTGCGTGGAGAGAGCCTGTGGAGACACAGGCTTGATCCCGGCAAGAGCACCTCTTCAGTAAGTATCCTTGGGCAAGACACACACTCGCCACCCAGGACATACTTGAAAATGAGAGACATCTCAATGTATCCTTCCTGGTAAAATCCTTTCTAAAAAAAAACAGCGAAGAACAGAATGGTCCTTCATGCCTTGCAGTCCGTCCAACACCCAACATTTTGCTGGTGCAGAAACTTTTAAATAGATAGATGTCCCTGGACAACTGCTAACCATGAGAAAACCTTAGCTGTCTACTAAAGGGCTGGCTGGGTGGAGCAGAGGTAACATCACTGCTCTGCGTGGAGAAAGCCCATGGAGACACGGGCTCGATCCCAGCAAGAGCACCTCTCCAGTAAGTATCCTTGGGCAAGACACACACTCACCACCCAGGACATACCTGAAAACAAGAGAAATCACAATGTATCCTTCTTGGTAAAATCCTTTCTCAAATTTTTTTTTTACCTTGCTTATACATCTTACCTGATATACCCTATTAATCTGAAAGGTTTCCATGTATTATCATTCTCTCACTCAAGGTGTCTTCGTACTTCTAGGTTTTGATCACCTGAGCAAGTTATTTTGTAGGTCCTTGGTTTGTATATACCACTCCTTATTTTTAATGTATCATATCTTCAATCTATGGATCCGAGCAACCATTGTATTGTTTAACCACAGTATGACGAGATAAGGAAATATAAAAAAAAGGTATAAGAAAAAGTATACCACCATTGATTAATGCTCACTTCTTTGTGTGGTATACTAGCTATCCACACAAAGTCCTTTTCAGTTATTAGTGGTAAAATCGTGGGCAAATATCTTGTGTAGAACCCAAACCATGATTCATTGTAGCAAGATGTTGAGATCCAAATGAAGGGGCATAATAATGAAAAACAAATGGTTTAATCAATACAATGTAAAACACAAATAAACATTAAGATTGCTCGTAAAGATCAACAAGCAGTTTCTACTTAGCAATAAAAGGAAAGGCTGAAATAATTGAAAAGTAGAATGTTTAATACTCAGCATGCATAGCCCATACATCCAAGCTGCTCTTTTGTGCTGCGCATATTCACATGTTAATGATATAATCACTGTTTTCAGCTCTTGGTGTGGGAAAGCTGGGAAATTATATGGTTGTGTATGGGTGGGTATAATTAGTTAATTATGTATGAGCCTGCATGAAAGTGCATAAGTAGTGAAAGTGATGGCAATGTTTTGTTACTGAATCCAAAGCAAGTGGCAATTTTCTTGTACAGCTGTGTCAAAAAAAATGCATGTATAGAAAGCCAGCATGTCCTATTGTATAAATATGGGGATTTGTAGTAGAAGCTAATTAACTTACTTAACTGCGTGAAGTCAAATTGCAAACACAAAAACACTATTTAGAAAATTTTACGAGGCATTCTGCCTGACGCGAACATTGATTTTTCAAGAAAGATTTATTTATAATATTACGGAGAGTATCTATACATTTATATAAACCATTGGATTTTCGGGAGTAATTTGTTTTTAATTTTTGCCTCATTGTGTCACTGCATAATTAAACCACTTAGTACTGTGGTGCTGTATGTATCATTAATATTCCAAAATCTAATTAGCATATTTAATCACAAGCAATTAAGTATAAACATTGCATTCCATTTTACGTTATGAAATATTTACAAGGAAATAGAAAACAATGGAGCACCAGGCTTGTGAGGAACGTAAAGGGTGTCATTTTCAAAATTAAGAAAAGGACAAAGAAAACAAACCGTTGTAAAACTGACCCTATTCTTATGACTTTAAAGAAAGTGAGAACTATAATAGATCAAATTAAAGTTTCTAGAATGTAAGCTCCCTCTTGTGGATTGTTATTCTTTTATTACCCAAGAGGATATAATGGTCAAGCAATACATTTCAAGAGTATAAACTGGATTGCAATATCCTTAAAAATCCTACTAATAATCGGATTGATTATGTAACATAAAATTTAATTAGATGTACTATATAATTTAATATATAATTCATTCATGGAATGATACATGGATAACTAAAAGCAGACCAAAATGGCATGTGACCCCACCAGTTCACTGACAGGGATTGCAGAAAAAGCGTGCAATAATACTTTGCTACATCTATCCATTAAGTTGAACAGCAATAGAAAAAATAATAATAAGTAAATAATGTTAATAATAAGCAATAATAAGTAAATAATAAGTAAATGTTTTGCATTCTTCGATGAATAAAAGTGCAATGGATGTGTATGGTGAGTTTATTGGCAAAACCTTTATACGTTCCTTCTATCCTGAAGCTCAGACCATAAGGAGAACTTGACCTGACAAATGTCCATTAAATCCTACTCTTAGCGTTACGACCTATTGCAATTGCTCCCCTTGTTTGAGAATATACACTACTGCAGTGGTTCCCAACCCTGGTCCTCAGAGAGCACTAACAGGGTTTGCAGATATCTGAAGCACAGCACAGGTGATATGATTTGCTGCTCGGTGATTGCAGGATTCGGTCTGTGCCTCCACAAGGTAATCCTTAAAATCTGGCCTGTTAGGGGAATTTAAGGACAGGGTTGGGAAACGCTGCACTACACTACACAGAACCAGTAAAGCTAACAGACAGAAAATCACCCAACAGTCTTCAGCATACCTTCTTTAGTCCTTGGATTCTAAAAAATTTGATAGGTGGCAGTTCCTGCGCATAAATCGCTGCACAGAACTTGCAAAAGTTTTAAAAAACTCTCCACCAGAATCACAATCTCGTTATCTTTATAATTATATACAAGAGCAGCTGTGAGTTGACCTAATTGTAGTGGAGTCCTGGTGACATCCATTAAATTAAATCAGCATTGTACAGCAGAAACAATAGCAAATGAACACATGGAAAAAGACAATGGGCCATATTACATACATAACGCTAACGTTAGTGCCTAGCTGTGTGAGCGTTAACGTTAGCTTTGGTGGCCCTAGTGCGAGTCCACCATATTATGTTACGAACACTAACAGGTTAAAAAACCCATTAGCGATTCGGAGATTGGTCTTTTCAGCTCGAGTTTACTGTACTTTACGCTCCCTATGCTTAACATGGGGACGCAAAGGGTTAATTAGCATTAGAATTACAAAGTCCAAATGCTAATTACCGTCCCGCTGCTGTTAACTGAAAAGTTAACCACAGCTTGGAGATGGTGCTGACTGATTCCGCTTCTGCAGATTCAGTCAGCACCAGCTAAAAAATACAACAAAAATCAAGTACTCACCTCTCATTCCGCAGGGAGAACGGTGTCTCGATCTGCTTCTTCTTGCCGCCGGGAGCAGAGAGAGACTGGGGGGAAAAAGTCCCCGTCTCCCTCTGTGAATCACTCTGCTGACCTGCTGGATCTCGCGAGGCGAGATCCTGCAGGTCATGCGACAGGGAGCGGAAGCCTCCATGGAGTCCTATGGACTCCATGCAGGGGATGCTCGTGGCGGCGCTTGGCGAGCAACCTGAAACTTAGCGTCGCGTTACAATACACCCTGCTGGATTAGCGCCTGCCCCGTAATATCACGCTAAAACGGGGACTAAAACGGGGACTCTATAGAGAAACCTGCACGTGCAGGTTTTCATTCATAGTGTCCCCGTTTTAGTGTGATATATGTAATATTGCCCAAAGTGTCTCCTACACAACTGCAAAGAGCCAAAAGGGCAGATAATAAGCAATTCTCAAAAACAAGACCGAAAAGCCAGTACCAAAGTGCAACGTCTCTTCTGAGAGGCTAGTCCCTTAGCAAGATAATGGCACATTTTAGTAATGTCCCTAGGGTTCCTTCTCTTGAGAAAACCAAGGAAAAAACATGGAATGCTTATGTTCTGCCCGTAAGTGGATCATTAAAGACAAGTGATTATGTGTCCACGATTCCAAATGACAAACCCAGTGCAAGAAAAAGTGGATCTGAAATAAAGTGACACACAGTTCTGGAACCAGCTAACAACAACACTGCAACCATGGACATCTCCAATTGAGGCCTTAATGACCATTAGAAAATCTCTGCCTTCTTCTTCTTACTCATCTTGAACATGCAAGAACATCCTCCATGTCACAGTGCCATGTGTTCATTGTGACGTCCATTCACATTGACTACATAGTCATGGAGATGTCGATCGACTAAGCTGCCCTGCCTCACATCAGAGACAGATGGTAACCAAGTTCCCAGAATCACCCAGTGGTAAGTATAATCTCTTCTTCAGTTCTTAAAGGGACACTATGTATTGCGGCCAAGCAATGTCCCTCAAACATCTCCCACCTCATGGAGGGCTAATACAGCTGAGTCAACCCTAGGAGTCTAGGGACTTAGTCTTGCTCACAACCTGAGCCCTGAGCTCAGGTTCCATGGCTTCGGGACCTTCAGGACCTAGGACCCACCAGTGGCTCTCAATGCTGGAGTTAACTGCTCTCTGGATCCATTGGATTGGCTGGGTGCTCACTATAACTTACAGGAAACTGTGACATGTGAGGTTTTAATTAGCGCTGAATATATGGTAAATTTACAGTGAAGCTTAAGGTTTAAATATGAGGTGGTGATGCAGAAAGGTGTAATGTTTAACCCCTCTTGCTTTAACTCTACAGTATCCCTTTAACAAAACTGGTTTTGGAACCCACACATATTATATACCATTTTTCTTGCCATTAAATGGACTTTCTAAAGATACAATTATTTTCATCATATCGTATAATTTACTATAAAAAAATATGAAATACATGAAAACATTTAAAAAACATCCGTTTTTGAACTTTGATCCCCAAAATCTGTGACCGCCAACAAAGAACCCAGCTAAATAGTTTCTAAATTTTGTCCTAAGTTTAGAAATACCTAATGTTTACATGTTTTTGCTTTTTAACCCATTCACTGCTGAGCCATTTCACCTCTGTGAGCTGAGCTCATTTTGAACGTTCCATGCTCATCATGTTTAAATGCGATTTGAAGTCCTATTTGGTTATACAACTCAGACAAAATTTTGTTTTTAAAAAAACACACTGTTTTATTTATTATTATTTATTATTATTTTTTAATTTATATTTGTGACACCAAGCCTGGTCATGCTTGGTGTCATTGGAAAGTCCATTCTCTGACCCTCTAGCTGTCACCGATCGGGAGATACGATGGTCCAAAGTCTCCACTTTGCAGCAAGGGGGTTAACTGCCCAAGTGACGGCATTGCACATGTGGCGATGACATCAGTGGGCAGGGGAGGCCCCGGAGGCTTGTCCTCCGGGAGAAGCCCACGATCTGGGGCCGATTGTCTCCAGATTGTGGATCAGCACATAAGGGGCTAAACAGAGGCATTGCCGGAAAGGTCACACTGTGACCTTTCCGGCGATGCCTCTCTTTTTTTTTAATTCCCTGTCGTTCAGTAGGGAGAGGGGTCCAAAGGACCCTCCCCTTTCAGGCACTCTCCCTGAAATTACTTCAGTGCGACCACCTCGGACGTCAGACCACCGCGAGCCCCCAGCTAGAGAGGTAAGTATAGGGGGGTTGACAGGGTACGTCATGATTGACAAGGAACGTTCTTGGTCCTTAACAGGGTTTTTTTCAAGGGTGTACCCTGTACCCCATTGATCCCTATGGGGTTAAACACATTTTAAGCATTATGAGATTATGGAGTAAGTAAATATTTTTAATATACTTATTTTTATCTGTTCTTCTGCTGGATACAGCAAAGTGACATTCATGTATTGCTAGAAATGCAGCTGACTTTGACTTTAAAATTAAATGGCTTTAATTAAATAAAGAGAAGTAGAACACCTCTCAGAAGGACGCAGGAGAACAAATTGGTGGTCGCATAATATAGACATTGAACCTCTTTAAACTAGGCATATATTCTCTTATAGGGCTCTTTGAAGAAAATTATCATCCAAGGACTTGTTTCATTTTTAATTGTGGGAAAACATTAGTCATGAGATCCTTTGTCAGGATTTTGACGCTTAAAAGGCTCTGTTCCTGATGGACAGCTCAAGAACATATTTATATGCCCTGGGGAGCAGATTTTAATCCAGAATTAAGAACAGCCCACGTGATTACGCACATGAGTCCCTACTAAGACACTGTTAATTAGTGAGGACGGCCCATTGACTGTACCCTGAATTTATACAAATAATGGTCTTCTGATGTGACAATGCTTAAATGAACAGGAGTAAAATGAAATATATAACGCACTGATATAAAACAAGTTTTCTTTTATGTGACAGAAATCTGTTAATTGAAGAAAAAAACCATTAGCTCGTTGACGTATTAAAATCATCTTACTAGGTAAATAATATATTGCATTTTATGACATAATAAATTTTTTGAGAAATCCAATATAAACCTGCATGCACCAAGGAAACAATGGCCCAGGTGCAAAGTCCAAATGAACCATATAGAAACGCCAATGTGAGCTGGATGGACGCACTCAGGGACTTGAGTAAAAAGTAAAAAATGATGCTTTATTAAACCATTTTAAAAAAGCTGCCTGTAAGCTTCTCCCGACGTTTCGGCCCTCTCAGGAGCCTTGATGATGATTATTTTTTTGATGATGATTTAATTATTTTTTTGGCTACAGTATGGTATTTGTCAAAATAAAACTGTGTAGTCAAATAAAATTACATTATCAGATTGATTGATTGATAAGAATATACATTCATTAATTATTTAGTGAATATAATTTAACAGAAAACATCAAAAAATGCAAACCTATATGTAGAATGTGCATGGATTTGTTGTTGTTGTTTTTTTTTCTTCTTGTATTTTAATCAGAATTTTTAAAGTCAGCACTTAAGTTACCAGAACCTCACTGTTTAGTGAATACGTTGTATACTATTGTGTTTATCTATAGAATCTCTTACAGCATGGGGTTAATTCCTTAATATATCATTTTTTAAGTATTACTTTATATCACTATTAGATTTTAAGTAAGGAAGTACTTTTTAGGGGCTTTCGAATTAAATAGAAAATGATGCCTGCATAAATAAGTAATTTTTTTTTCCTTGTATGTCTCCCTATAAAAATTTAATTTCCAATGAAATGTGTATGATTCAGGCATAGTTAAACTTCTCGGTTTAAGTTTTCACTTTAGATAGTGATGAAATGAACATATCCAACATTCAGAGGCTATCAAAATCTCACCACCACCGACTACAAAGTTCTTGGGACTTTTCATGTTTTTATGGAAAATATCACTTTGAAATCCCTGAGCTGAGAATTTTAATCTCATTTGTGGATATGATTGGTGCTGAGCAGAGTGAAGAGAACTATTTTTTTGCATAATTTCATTTGTCAGGAGAATCTTGCGTCTGACATTGGAAGACTGATTTAATTGATTTTAATCATACACCTGAGATTGGAAAATTGAGCCCTCCGTCCTGAAGAATAATTCTAGTAGGCCATAAGAATATCTAATTTGCAACCGATCATTTTTTATTTTTTTATTTTTGCATTTATCATCTATGCTTTGTTGGAGATTTAAATAATAACAACGAGGGAAGAAAACCTGATAAAGAACCGCATCCTCCCTAAATAATCTCCCTGAAATATTAACAAATTATTAAAATATTTAACATATACAAATAGCAAATCAAAAACATATTTATTAAATATGCTACGTTTAATTACATTTATTTCAAGATCCACGGATCTGTAACTAATATATTTAAATTACAAAAAAGGAGATTATTAAAATGATAATAACACTTTAAAATTAAGCATGTTACTACATGACAATATATTGAATCCTGAATACAAATATTTACAATTCAACGCATTAAATGTATTAAAAAAACCTAATATCTCTCCCCGTTTGGATTTTCTCAAATCAATAAATATTAGTAAACTACCTAGAAAGCCATTTATGAAAATATATGAAAGGTACATATTTTGTATTAGTAAAGCAAATTGGGCAGTTTTCTCCTGTTAACTGCCCATGACAGCATTGGGAATTAACATAAAACATCTGCCAAATATAGTTTATTCCACATAGGGTAAGGTTAGTATCTTTTTTTAATCTAATTAATGCTTCAAATTCTTTTTACTGTAAAGGAGAAATATTACATGTAACTATGTGACAGCGTTTACCACATACGGTATATTATATTAATGAGTAAAAATAATTAATGATAAACCCTACAACTTGAATTAAACTGTTTTAAATATTTAGAGGTCGATGTACTTTTTAGAATCACCATAAAAATCTGCAATCATGGCTGTTAGTTGCCATTAGTTGAGGTAACTAAAAAAAAGACAATTTGCACAAAGTGCAACAAGAGTGGTAGTACAATAAATTTTAATGGTAATAAAGCATATCACAAAATAAAAAAGAGATTGGAAAAGAAGGTGGAAAATGACCCAAATGGAGAAATTATTATAACTGTACCAATTGGTGGAGTGGAAGTCCAAAAAGCCCAACAAGCTGGAAGTCTTAGTAGGATTATAGGTGTAACCTCACTATACCTCGGTGGTTCAAGCCACCTACATAACCAATAATACAATACACTATCTTAGTGTTTGAGAAACACCCAAAGGCAATAATAAGCAGTGGTGCTAAGAGCCCCACAAAAAACCATCAAGGGCACAATAAGTAACCATGTATAAAGGATCAAAGTCCACCGAATAAAGATTCAAATAGACTGTTAAAAACAAAAGAGAGGCATGTCTCGACCGGTTTCGCCCAAGCAGGGCTTAGTCTGGAGATATAATGCCCGCCCCAACTCACCCCCTAAATACCTTCAAGATCGTAATTTCAAGTGCGGTCAGCTGGATGCCCTACTGATTGGTAATTGAAAAAATGTATACATCAGATCGCATGGTATAAGGCTCAACTGGTCATGTGGTACCAATAAGCCAATGGTGAGCCTGCTAAAAGCACCACCATAACAGACACCACAGCAATAGCTATGAAGAAAAAAAAAACAAACAAACACATATGTGTTAATCAAGTTAGTTGCAGAGAGCAACTTAGCTAATTCAACCAAACGGACATGTGGGACCAAAGAGCCAATCAGATAGCTTGTTTACCAATACCAAGGTAACTAAAAGCATACTAGAGCTTACAGACCCTAATAAAAATAGTAAACCGCAAGGTCATCCAAAATAATAAATTGTATGGGTAACCCAAATGCCAGTAATCATAGGATGAGTCATTGATAAACAATCCTAAGCGCAGAATCTAAATATACAGCCGACATAATTGCAGAGATGAGCAGGTTGTAAAATAGACAGACATTGCTAATCAATAACCTATCACCTGACAATCGTGATGCGAAAAATTCCTTAACTTCAAAAAAAGGGGTCAGTGTAAAATAGAAAGACGGTTGTATATGTATATACTTGTATAGAGGACAATGTCCCAATAAGGACTGCGCTTAAAATGTATAAGAAAATAAACAAGTACAACCCTATGAAAAACTGACAAAGTATAAGGGGGCCCAACAACATTGAATGGATGAATATTGTGGATATGTAGGGGGAGAAGGGCTAAAAAACAAGGAAATTGCTAAATATCTAACCAATACATAGAGGATTAATAATAGTACAAAGGCAAAGTAATAAAGTAATGTAATATGAAAACGATAATTATGAACATAACAATGAAAATTCAAATAAATTCAAATAAAGGGAACAAACGTGAAGCCTTCATTGAGACCTGACGGTGATCTGGTGTGAAGGCGATATATCCAGAAGGCTTCAGGTTTAAGTAGCTTATTGTCAAGATTGCCCTTACGAGGGCCAAGTTTGATGTGTTCAATACCCAAAAACCTAAAGTTGCTGAGTGAACACAACGTACATGACATAAAATGTCTGGCGACAGGAGTGTCCTTTTTCAATCTAATCGACCGGATGTATGTCGGCTGTATATTTAGATTCTGCGCTTAGGATTGTTTATCAATGACTCATCCTATGATTACTGGCATTTGGGTTACCCATACAATTTATTATTTTGGATGACCTTGCGGTTTATTATTTTTATTAGGGTCTGTAAGCTCTAGTATGCTTTTAGTTACCTTGGTATTGGTAAACAAGCTATCTGATTGGCTCTTTGGTCCCACATGTCCGTTTGGTTGAATTAGCTAAGTTGCTCTCTGCAACTAACTTGATTAACACATATGTGTTTGTTTTTTTTTTTTTCTTCATAGCTATTGCTGTGGTGTCTGTTATGGTGGTGCTTTTAGCAGGCTCACCATTGGCTTATTGGTACCACATGACCAGTTGAGCCTTATACCATGCGATCTGATGTATACATTTTTTCAATTACCAATCAGTAGGGCATCCAGCTGACCGCACTTGAAATTACGATCTTGAAGGTATTTAGGGGGTGAGTTGGGGCGGGCATTATATCTCCAGACTAAGCCCTGCTTGGGCGAAACCGGTCGAGACATGCCTCTCTTTTGTTTTTAACAGTCTATTTGAATCTTTATTCGGTGGACTTTGATCCTTTATATACATGGTTACTTATTGTGCCCTTGATGGTTTTTGGTGGGGCTCTTAGCACCACTGCTTATTATTGCCTTTGGGTGTTTCTCAAACACTAAGATAGTGTATTGTATTATTGGTTATGTAGTTGGCTTGAACCACCGAGGTATAGTGAGGTTACACCTATAATCCTACTAAGACTTCCAGCTTGTTGGGCTTTTTGGACTTCCACTCCACCAATTGGTACAGTTATAATAATTTCTCCATTTGGGTCATTTTCACCTTCTTTTCCAATCTCTTTTTTATTTTGTGATATGCTTTATTACCATTAAAATTTATTGTACTACCACTCTTGTTGCACTTTGTGCAAATTGTCTTTTTCCTTGTAATTTTGGGTTATGCCCTGTTGAGTGGTTTTTTTGAGCCTTATCTCTTCTCTGTGTTGTTTCTGAGTTGAGGTAACTAACCAAGACTGGGGAAAAATAATGTAATTATGACGAAGGAGATGGCTCCTTAGGAAAACATAGATGTGGCAGTTTCTCTAGAATAAAGGGATTGCTTTTGTGTGTGAATACTGTTATTTAAAGGATGACTAGTCAGGTCAAAGAACAATCTGATGAAAATGCACAACAACAGTAAATGTATCCAACTACAGAGAGTATAACAATGCGCTACTCTGTTCTGTGGTGCTGAAATGGCACAATAAACATGAAATAGTCAAAAGGCAAATTGGTTTTGCCAAACCTCTCTTTGATACTTCACACTCTTACCACTATTTGATGAATCAGAAGTTATAGTATACATTTTTCAAAGATAAAACCAAACATAGGACCCACCGAATACCATGAATACCAAGAATGGATCCGAGTTTAAAACCTCTTCCTCAATCCTTGTGCATAAAGATACAGAGAAATCATATCTAGCCCATCCAATTACTTTCTCAATGCTTGTTGGGTGGGTGATAATAATTAGCAAGAGGCCAGGGGATTCTATGCCCAACTCTAGTGGGTAGTTGAGGTTAACAACCATGGAATTGGGTGTATTACATGGTCCTGTGTTACGCTTGGAGTGGTTGCATTATTTACAAAGGACTTTGTTATCCTATATACCATGTTTTTTTGTTGCTTTGCATTAGTTGGTGTTCTTTCCTTGGGACAAGTGGGCTTGGAACCCCAAAATGCATTACTGTACCCAGTTAAGATGTTCATTAAACGCACAAAACAAAAGGGACATCCTGAGCTCTCTTTGGTCATTGTTCGTAGTTCCGGTTTTAACTTGGTGATAATTGATGATGGTCATAACCCACTCATGAACCTACTGTGACATCCAATATTACCACTAATTTTTATACAATCAGGTTTATTGAAAATTTTCAAATTAGAAAGAATAATATAACAGTTATGTGGATAACAAAGTAAATAAAACCTAAAATGTTACATAAAGTAGAAAGCCCTTAATAAAAGAAAACAACCCATAACAGACAACGAAAGGAAAAAAGAAGAAAAAAAATATCAAACCACATACTAAGAATTTATCTTTGACTAAACCAATGTAATCTAACTGATAAAAATATGTACATTACGTATAACTCCTGCAAACATTGTATATCCTAGCCTCAAAGTGATAACAGAAATAGCTTAAATAAAATGTTGAGGACTGCAGGTGTTCAGGGTCTTTCAAGAGGACCTGTAATTAGTCTACTGTGATTTTATTAGGGCATAAAATCATGGAGTCTGCACTTCATTAAATCGTTCAGAATGGACGCTAATTATAACTGGGAAATAATTCATTTTATTTATAGAATTTATTTTCTGTAATATCTGCAAATATGTGGGAACCTACGATTTCCAAGAATCATAAATACAACATCTACTAAAAAAAGTAATATGATGAAGAAGTTGATAATGGATACATGATATAGCAAATTCTCAGAAACCCACCATTTACCAATCCTTACAGAGGGAATACAAACTGGCCCCATACCTGGAGGTACTACAAGACCCCAAGGATAGACAAATCCTGAGCCACTACAGACTGACCGCCCACAGCCTGGAAATCGAATCAGGGCGGCATAGACAGACCTACAAGCCCAGGGAGAATAGACTGTGCCAGCATTGTGACCAGGAGGCCCTGGAAGATGAGGTCCACTTCCTCCTACAGTGCCCCAAGCACTCAGCACTGAGGGACACCCACTCTCCGCTCTCATCCTGGACTTCACCTCTATAGAAGAGACAAGGAAACTCCACATCATACTGGGAGAAGAGGAGCCGGCGGTGAAAATATCTGCCCAATACGTCACAGAATGTCACAGCCTGAGAGGAACATGAGAGATCCCGGACTTATAAATCCCCAACACGGACTCGCCCCCATCCCCCTTCACATTATCCCTTACCCCTGATAATGTCCATGGACTTGCCCATTCCCCCCATTTATGTCCCACTACCCCCCCTCCACCCCATATAACCCCCCCATATGCTTTGGCAATGCTAAAATGTATTTGGTTCTGCCAATAAAGCTTGATTTGATTTGATTTGATCTGATTGGCCATACAATTCAACCATTGCTTTGAGCCCTTAACTACGGCACTACCAAGTTATTTCCATAAAACTATTTCCAGGTCCCAGTGCATTTATGAAAAACAACTTTCCATTAAAAACAGTGAAAAATGTACATACATTTATAAAATACATATTAGATACATTGTAGAGACAATAAGCTTATTTGACAGGCAGAGACTCCCCCTGCTGGCCTAAAATGTGCAACTACATGCATAATTATATGGCTGGAGCTCTGTGTTTCTGTAAAAGAAAACAAATCTTCAAACAGCTTCAGCACCTTGGATGACATGTCCAAAGTGCTGAAAATGTGTGTGGGGGGGCACATTCTGGAGCCCATTTGTAAAATAAAATAAAAAAAATTTGCATTGAAAAAAGAAATTCAATTGCATTGCTCAGGAGTTTATTTATTTATTTATAAAGTATTTTACCAGGAAGGATACATTGAGATTTCTCTAGTTTTCAAGTATGTCCTGGGTTCAACAACATTAAATTGTTACAGTTGTTACAGAAATACAAATTAATAAAATGCAAGATATTAAAAAAATAGCACAAATATACAGATTAACACAGAAAATAAATGTATTCACTATATCTATATCTATACTGAAAATCAGCGTACAGTTACCTTTCTTGGCCATTCAGCTATTCAAAGGGCAGGCAATACGCCAAATCCTGTTCGAGGGCAGTGAAATCCCCATAAAAAAGCACTGCTTCCGCTATTCAGAGAACACAAACCAGCAGTGAAAGGTTCCCGAAATGCCCTGCCATTCGGTGGTTTAATTCGACGGGTTTATTCAGGAGAATCCCATAGGCTTCAATGTTAAAAATATTCCCGTTTTAATTCAATATCTAATAAACCGTTCATTATAAAATTATACAGTAAAGAGTCTCTTTATTTATAGATTTTTAGGATATTTTAAGCATTTTTTTTTCTTTCTTAAAAAGTCTGTGTTTTTTTTTTTTTTTTTTAACTTTACTTATTTTTTCTGTAACAGCCCTCTTTATTATCATTCCCTGGACCTCATATGTCAGACATTTTCGCTCAGTAGCTTCTTTGCAAACAGCGTTTCACTTTTCAATCATTCATGCAAACTGTTTTGCTAATTTATTCACTCCATTCGAATGCGAATGCTTTTTCAGGAGGCTTCGCTGTGTGTGATCGGCTCCTGCTCGGGATTTTCCGGCGTCTTCGACGGGTTAACCACTTGGCTGCTATGGACGCGCTCAGCCAAGTGGTTCTCCTGTGCTACGGACGCGTTCAGCGCGTCCGAGCACAGGAGGCAGCAATCCGCCGGATTCCGGCGGATTGCTGCGCCCCCCCGGTGCGGGCTGACATCTTGGATGTCAGCCCAGCACTCGGGAGCCCGGCGGGGACATTAGGTGTCATCGCGGCGACGCGATGACACCTAATTCAGGCGCCCCCCCCGCATGTGCGGAGGAGGCGCCTGAAAGGGAGGGGGGGGAGGTCCTTCGGACCTCTCTCCCTCCCGATCGGCGGCTTTGCAGGGGTTAACCCAGGCACCATTTGGAAGGGCATAGCCTGCCCTTCCAAATGGTACCTGGCATTAACCCCTTGGGTGCCGGATCACGAATCGGCGCTGAAAAGCGCCGGTTCGTGATCCTTTCCCGGAGCTGGCCGACATCTTGGATGTCGGCCAAGCCTCCGGGAACTCCCCCTGAGGACTGGCGTCATCTATGTTACATGTTTACAGGTGCATTCTGTATATAGTCACTATGTTACATGTTTACAGGTGCATTCTGTATATAGTCATTATGTTACATGTTTACAGGTGCATTCTGTATATAGTCACTATGTTACATGTTTACATGTGTATTCTGTATATAGTCACTATGTTACATGTTTACAGGTGTATTCTGTATATAGTCATTATGTTACATGTTTACAGGTGCATTCTGTATATAGTCATTATGTTACATGTTTACAGGTGTATTCTGTATATAGTCACTATGTTACATGTTTACAGGTGCATTCTGTATATAGTCATTATGTTACATGTTTACAGGTGCATTCTGTATATAGTCACTATGTTACATGTTTACAGGTGTATTCTGTATATAGTCACTATGTTACATGTTTACAGGTGCATACTGTATATAGTCATTATGTTACATGTTTACAGGTGCATTCTGTATATAGTCATTATGTTACATGTTTACAGGTGCATTCTGTATATAGTCACTATGTTACATGTTTATAGGTGCATTCTGTATATAGTCACTATGTTACATGTTTACAGGTGTATTCTGTATATAGTCACTATGTTACATGTTTACAGGTGCATTCTGTATATAGTCACTATGTTACATGTTTATAGGTGCATTCTGTATATAGTCACTATGTTACATGTTTACAGGTGTATTCTGTATATAGTCACTATGTTACATGTTTACAGGTGCATTCTGTATATAGTCACTATGTTACATGTTTACAGGTGCATTCTGTATATAGTCATTATGTTATATGTTTACAGGTTCATTCTGTATATAGTCACTGTTACATGTTTACAGGTGCATTGTGTATTGAGGTATATTATTAGAGATCTCTTAAGTGACTTTAGACTGGGGAAGATTTGATGGCGTCTGGGAGGTTATTCCACAATTGTGGTGCTCGGTAGGAAAATCTGTGAATTGTTCTTGCAGCACAGCCTCCAGCAAGTTAACCCAATGTTGAGCACATGCAGGAGCTTTAGAACATCGAGTTAACTCGCCCCTGTAAGTGAAGGGGTTAATAGGGTGAATCCATTTAATTATGTTTCTTTGCTTTTAATTTTCTTTCTTTATTTTTATTCCTATATTCATGTATGCATTTGTCCGCATATATATTTATATATATAGTGTAAATTTGGTAAGCCGTGTTAGTGTAGAGGCCAAAAGCACCAGAGTATAGCAGTAAGTAGTGAATGTGATACCTTTTTTATTGGAATAACATTACATTGAAAATACAAGCTTTTGAGAGTATACATCTCGAAGAGGAGAGGTATACTCTCGAAAGCTTGTCTTTAAAATGTAATTTTAGAGCAATAAAAAAGGTATCACTACGTAATGCTATACTATGGTGATTTATATTCAGTATATATAGAATACAGGTGTTCCAAACACAGGATCTATTTAACCTTGAACTGCAGGGAGCTCCAGAAACGACTCAGTCCTCAGTGAGTTGATCCCATAACAGTAGTCATTAGGTGATAAGGATAGGACCTGTCAAAAGGTGGAATACATTGGCGTTGTTGGCAGGCTTAAGCAATATATAGCCATATATTGTGAACTAAATTTCCACTATTTTCAACAGAGCTTAGTAGACTTGTAGAAAGTCTTGAATGAGTTAAAAACTGTTGTATTCCTGAAAGGAGTACGAGTTGTTGGAAGCTTTGAAGGGTTAAAATCTGGTACAATCTTTAAATGTTTAAATGTATAAGCTGCTGTTGAAGTCTGTGAATGTGTTAACTAGAGTGCTCTCTTCCTGGTTTGTTACAGTTTGTTACAGTCCCTTAGGTTTACTAGTAGAGATGTAATCCCTTCCCTTCACATGCATAATTATTCAGTCTCTCCTTTTTCTCATAGGCATTGTTCTACAATTCATCGCCAATTATTGTATGTTAATAAGCATCGTATATATAATTACTAAAGTTAATATGTTAATTGATGTATTCAATTGTAGACTATTGTTTTTAATTGTTGGATTGGCATACACGGACTGGTTGCAATTATTGTTTGATTGCTTAACCAGTCTGTGGTGCTATTTATTTCCTGTTCTGTCATTGTGTTTTAGGCTTGACAAAGACCAGTCATGGTCGAAACGTTGCCTTTTTTTCTGTTGTTGGATTAAATCCATTGAAATCTATCGTGGACTCTGGAGCTTCTTTATTCATTTCGTGATTGTTGGGGCTGTGGAGCAAGAGACCCCCACTCCATTTATCCACTTTGGGTTCTGCATTCGGGCACAACTTTTCACGTATATCCCTGCTTGCTTCGATACTTGAATGCAACCCTTTCCCATTATGGAATCGACTCCAACACCATGTACCTTTGCCTATGATGAGACTGAAGCTTTGAGGATTCTGGCCCAGGCCGGTAAGGACAATACTTTTTTGAGTACCTCTATCCATGATTGTGGGAAAAAAGATCTTTTAAAATCGAATCGTAAATTGATCGGATGTCAACTCCATTCGATTACTTTGGCTGAATATTATCGTGCACTACGAATACCACGTGGCCTAAGAGTGGGGCTTCAGCCGATCTTCTATAAAGATAATCCTGACTATGTGGAGAAATTCGAAAAAATTCTGAACAAATGTTCGATGGATGTCATGCTACTTACGATCGACTTTTTATCGAAGGAAATTGCACAATGCCAGGAAGCTATCGAAAACTTGGAAAAATCGTTTCGAGACAACAATTCCGAATTGGAACTCATGGCGTTGCGTTCCACGATGGCACCGCAACTGGACCACTTCCGGAAGGAAGTGGAATCAAGGAAAAGACGGAAGTTCCAACGTGATTTGGATGACTATGTACAGGGTCATGTTTATTCCTGGCAAAAAGGTTATTCCAGGACACCAACTACGATGCGAAGAGGACCTGGTCGTAAATATACGAAAAAATCTATTCGTTTCACAGAGGACTCTATGTCTGGGACAGGTACTGATACATCCGAAGACCTCGGTGTAGTCCGATCGAACGACCAAGCGTCTTTTTTAGATCAGCGCCAAGGGCGACAATCGCCCGGAGGGAATGTACAGGAACAAGCTCAGAAGAGTGTTACGAAAAAACCTCCGATGAGAAACAACCAGTCCCTATACAAGAGACGCTAGTCTTTAATCTATCGGACATTTCATTAACGGCCGATGAAATTAAGCTTCTTTCGAGGGGCTTATCGTACTGTCCGAGCGAACGCATCGATCCGTTCGATGTTAAAGTCGATCTTTTTCGATTTTTTCGTACGATTCGATTGAAATGTTTATTTTCAGGTCAACCCGAGATTGATTTACCGCTTGCACCCTTTAATTCTAAAAACCTTGGTTTGAGAGAGAAAAGTAAATTTATGCCTCAGAATGTTGAACATGCTGTTGAGACGTATGTCAAAATTGTAGAGAGGGAAATGTCCCAAGTATATTCTAGGCGTCATTTCACCAGAGCATCCCCTAATATGTCCGCCATTGATTCTGGGATTTTAAAGAAATTACGTGACAACCCCTCAATTGTGATAAAGCCGGCGGACAAAGGGGGTGCTCTGGTGATCATGAATAGTGGCGACTATGTGGCTGAGATCCAGCGCCAGCTTGGTGACGTCGAGACGTATAAAAGATTGGATGGTGACCCCACGGCAGCGATTGCCAGTAGAATTTCCACCTTGATACATGATGCCCTTGAGAACCAGATTATTGATAAGGGTCTGTCGAAATTCCTTGTGAAAAAACATCCTTTAATACCTGTTTTGTATGTCTTGCCCAAGATCCACAAGTCTCTCATTGCGCCTCCTGGGAGGCCTATTGTATCTGCTGTGGATTCGGTCTTCAGCCCCCTGTCCATTTTTTTGGACAGGGTGGCTCGACCCTATCTACAGCGGATTCCATCATTTATTTTGGACACCGGTGATTTTCTTACCAAATTTCGTGGACTTGCTGTGGGTGATCACAGTATTTTGGTCAGTCTTGACGTCACCAGCCTGTATACGTCTATACAGAACTCTGAGGGTATAAATGCTATGAAACATGCTCTTGTTGAACTGGGTTATTCTGATAATCAATTACAATTTCTTTTGGATCTGTTAGATGTGGTGTTGGGTGGCAGCTTTTTTCTCTTTGATCGAGTATTTTATACTCAAATACGGGGGACATCTATGGGTACTAACGTAGCACCCACCTATGCCAATATCTTCATGTCTGAATTTGAGGAAAATGTAGTCTATAAATGCGACCTTTTTCAATATGTCCATCATTGGTTTCGCTATATAGACGATATTATTTTTGTATGGGAGGGTACTAGAGATACATTAGATGAATTTCTCAGTATACTTAATAACGGATCTACCTCCATTAAGTTCACTATGTCATGCAGTCTTACACAAATCAATTTTTTGGATACCTTGGTGGTTAAAAGGAATGGCAAATTAATGACAGATCTTTACAGAAAACCTACCGATAAGAACTCCCTGTTAAGATATGACAGTGCGCATCCACCTACACTACTCAACTCTCTCCCACGGAGTCAACTCGTGCGCGTTGATAGAGTAGTTGATTTGCCTGAAAGCAGGGACAAGAGGCTCGAGGAGATGACCGATAGGTTTAGAGCCAGGGGTTACCCGAGACAACTTCTGAGTAGAGAAAGTACCAGAATTAATCAACCTATAATTCCTCAGAGACGCCAAAGCTGTGGCAGGATTCCATTTGTTTCCAAATATGGAACCCATACTTCACAAGTGAAAAATATTTTATGTAAATACTGGTACATCCTAAGGGATGCATACCCTGATATTTCAGAGTTTCAGACCATCCCACTTATGTCATACAAGAAGGGGAGATCTTTTCGACAGATGTTGGTTAAAGCAGAGTTTGGACAAGACACAGGCAGAACACCCTTTTTTGGTAAACCCAGGAATGGAACTTTTCCATGTCTAAATTGTTCTTGCTGCAATGCAGTTATACGGGGTGATTCCTTTGTCCATCCACACTCTGGGAGGAAGTCCAAAATCAAAGGTTATTTTACCTGTAATTCTGCATACGTGGTGTATCTATTGAAATGCCCGTGTGGGTTGATATATGTGGGCGAGACTACTCAGAAAGTTAAAAATCGATTCATCAAACATAGGTCTGATATTAGGACTAAAAAGATTGAATTCCCAGTCCCTGAACATTTTATACGTTGTGGACATGATATTTCACAGTTACGTTATCAGGTGATCGATGAGGTGCCTAAGTTAACAAGAGGTGGGGACAGAGAAAAATTATTTAAAAGGAGGGAATTATATTGGATCCATCATCTCAACACTCTCTTCCCACATGGTCTTAATAGAGAATCAGATCTCTCACCCTTTCTATAAATATGTTACGTTAGCATCTCTCTATGATAGATAGATCTGTTCCTTTCTCTCCCTTAGGTTTACTAGTAGAGATGTAATCCCTTCCCTTCACATGCATAATTATTCAGTCTCTCCTTTTTCTCATAGGCATTGTTCTACAATTCATCGCCAATTATTGTATGTTAATAAGCATCGTATATATAATTACTAAAGTTAATATGTTAATTGATGTATTCAATTGTAGACTATTGTTTTTAATTGTTGGATTGGCATACACGGACTGGTTGCAATTATTGTTTGATTGCTTAACCAGTCTGTGGTGCTATTTATTTCCTGTTCTGTCATTGTGTTTTAGGCTTGACAAAGACCAGTCATGGTCGAAACGTTGCCTTTTTTTCTGTTGTTGGATTAAATCCATTGAAATCTATCGTGGACTCTGGAGCTTCTTTATTCATTTCGTATATATATATATTGGCAGATTTTTCCCCCTCAATAGTACCTTTCATTGTGTGGCCCCTGTGTTTAGTCATATCTATACCGATTTTATAACAACAACAGAGCTGGCAAAGATAACAAAGTTTGATATTTTTCCCAGCTTTTACAACCCTAGCCTAAATTTAGCAGCCGATTTGCTTCGGTTTCTTTTTATAAACAATCCTAAACTTTTTTTTTAATTTTTATTGTATTTTGTGTAGTTTATTTATTGTATTTTATTCATTCGGTTTCATTTTGAGATTTAATGTAAGCATTTCTATGGTTGGCATGCTTATTCCATGCACAGAAGCGTAGTTAAACCCTTAAGGACGCAGGGGTAGCGCCCTTAAGGGGTTGATTTCGCCGGCGAGGCGTACAGATACGCCGACAGGTGCCGTCGCGCAGCACTGATTCAGAGCCCTCCCCGCAGCCGGCGTGCAGTGCGCGTCATTGGCTGCAGGGGATGGCTTGATTTCAGGCCGTCCCTCTGCAGCCAAAGATGCGCGCCACGCGTCAGCGCAAGCAGGCTTTGGGGAGGGGCCGAGGCAGTCCCATTGAAGACAGCGGGGCGTACATGTACGCCCCGTGTCTTCAAACCCCGCCCGCCCGCCGCCAGGATGTCATGGAACGTCCTGCGGCGTTAGCGGGTTAAAATGGAATTATCATTGCCAAAATCTTTCCACAACACCAAAGTTAGTTAAAACTCTTTTTAACTCATTTACTCTTTTGTTTTATTAATACAATTTCCTATAGCCCTTTTATTTCACACTCGACGTTCATCCCACTGTTTTCTATCCATGTGTTTATATTGTGGCAAACTTAATTGCCAAAAGTCAGATGATGAAAAACTAGAGGAGGTATTAGGCTGGGGTCAGACGCGCGTAGTGTTAACGTCCGTGATTGTGCCTAAAAGTACGTCCGTGATAGCATGACAGGAAGCCCATTGGAGCCCGTTACACGAAGTACGTCCGCACTGAACTGCAGACGCACAACGGCCGCGGCAAACGGACGCAAGGCAGGCAAGAACGTACAACCACTAGAACGGCCGCACAAAGTGCGCTGCGTCCGCAACGTCCGCATAGCTTTGTGTGTGAGTGATGGAACGTGGTCAGACGGAATGCATTTATACGTCCAGCATTTTTCACGGACAAAATGGTTTTGCTTTTTAATTTATTTTCCCTCCTACATCCGTCAAAATATATACGTCAGTGAAAAAAACGGACTGTGTGGCCACTACTGTGTCTTCCGTACTGACGTACGTCCGTGTGCACAGACGTACAGTCCGTAGAAATCACGCTCGTCTGACCCTAGCCCTAGTCGATTATCCAGAGAAAAATTTAAGATTTTAACCATTACTTTTTAAGGTATACCTGGCGTCTTCCTCTTTTCCCTGTTCCTAAAATTTTAGAAGTGGATCTTCTTGCGTACTAGCCCTATTAAGGAGAAAATCAGTGTTTGCGTCAATGATGATCCATTAACCCTCTTGAGGCATTGCTCTACTCCGTGCCATCTGCCTGCCGTAATGCAAGCTGTTTCCTTGACTGACTTATGTACCTGTTTAATAACACCCTCCTGCAGAACAGGAAGAACATGACATTGTTCCTCACATAGCTGCCCTTGGCACAGTTTGCATAGGTGAGAAATAAATATATACTTCACTATTTACTCCACTGCAAATATATAGCATGATTCACAAAGTGTTGATAAATAAAAATATTTATTAGAAGGAAATAGTTTGGAAAAACAATACACTGACTATGTATTTTTTTATGAGTAAATACACAAAAAAGTGGCACTTGTGTTTATATTATGTATTGGATTGTAATTAATATTCGGGAATAAACCATTGCAATGGTTCGTGATAGCAGACCATAATACTTGTTGTAATAAGTTTTAACAAACTTTTATTCCGGTGTCTAACGCAACCTTTTTTCCTTGTTACAAAGTCATTTTTTGCTTTATTGTTATCCAGTCTCAATATGGTAGCACGGAAAACTCTTGGCACCATCGCGCGCTGCTCGCTAAAACGGGATGCTAAAGGGAAAAACTAGCGATCGCTAATTCCCCCCTTTGTGTCCTGGTTTCACCAGCAGATTATGGGGCAGGTACTGAGTCCTGAGCAGTGGGTTCCCACTCACTCATGTTTGGCAACAGCTGCCTTTTCGACCACCGGCACTTCGATCTGCGTACTGGCCAGCCATTTATGTCATCAGAAGCACCGGCCCCAGTTGATGACGCACCAGGGCTCACCGATGACAGAGAGTGACGCACTCCAACTGGTGTAAAAGAAGACAACGGAGGGTGAGTCTTCGCTCAAATATTCTCCTCTCATCGGAGGGTGAGTCTTCGCTTAAATATTCTCCTCTCATGAGCTCACTTGCAGGGTTATTCAGAGAAAGGTGAAAACCAGGAGAATAGCAGGAGAAGAGAACAATCTAGACCAAATAGCTGATTTGGAAAGTGAGATAAATGGGAGAATTTTTCTGGTTTTGCTATTTTGACCTAGATTTTTCATTTCTCCAGTCATTCTCCTGGTTTTCACTTTCCTCTGTTATACCTGTGTACTGACCTTGTATATTGACCAAGGCCTGCCGCTCTCTGTATTCCAACCTTGACTTGCAATCGGACTACGCTGCTCGCTCCTACCCTAGACCTCTTCCTATAACCCTGACTACGCTTTTTGGATTTCGACTTTGTACCACGCACCTGATATTCTTCCCGGCAATACGACCACCCTTAGACTGTGCTATATAATATATATATATATATATATATATATATATAACACCACAAATGTGCACTCCACACCAATGATCACCTTCTTCCATCATTTTCTGTGGCAAAAAAACACAGTTTTAAAAATGTTCAAAAACCTGACTGAGGGAATAAATGACAGGGATTAACCTGATATTCTTCCTGGCAATACGACTACCTGTAGGCTAGGGTCAGACGAATGCATTTTTCGCGTCGTCCGTGAAAAAGTGCGTTCGAACGAATGGACGTATTTTTTTACGGAATACGCGATAGCGGTCATACGATGCGCATTTTCGTCCGTGATTTTGTATGGATCATCAATAAAACACTTTTTGCGTCTGGAAGTTATGTTGGCCGGACATTAGCAGCGTCTGACGTCTCCTAATCACGCACACACGCCTCTAGCGGACGCAGCGCACTCTGTAAGTCAGTACTAGCGGTATCAAGTTCTCTAAAAAATGCATTTGTTTGCCGCTTGCATTGCGCAGAGGCACTTTTGTGCGGCTGTACTTCGTATATTGCCTGTCATTGGCCATCATTTGCTGCTACTACGGCCGTGATAAAGTGCGGCTGCACGCGTGTTCGCACTGCATTCGTCTGACCCCAGCCTTAAACTGTGATATATATATATATATATCGTCCCAGCTGGTCATTAGTGTTTGCATTGCACAGGTTGCTAGCCTGCATCATCGAGGTTCCTCTAAAGGTACGACTGACCTGACAACTGCCCAGCCTTGAATGCAGAACTAGTAGTGGGGCCATCATCAGCTGAGACCATTGTGCCATTTAGGGGGTCCGATGAACAGAATGGCTGCTGAAGGCTAAAGTAAATATCCTGCAAGTCACTAATACAAGAAAAAAAGTTTCCGGATAGGAATTAATGAACTGAGTTTAATGATTGAGATCATGAACTTTCGGGATCGCGTGGTTTGGCCGTTGTTAAAAGTTTATACATCACAAACGAACATCACGCATGCTAACAGCTACAGTGTCTGTTTATTTTACATGACTGCGTGTAACAAAGTAAAAGCATCTTGAATAACCCTTCAGAGATAGTGATTAATCACTCCCACTGAGTAACTTGCAGGTAATGACTAGATCAACATTAGACTTTTATTCTTCACTATGTCCCCAAGAGAAATTCAAACGTCCCAGACTGTCAAGTGTTGATCATGTGGAGTAAATGTCAGTCATTGAAAGCTAAGTTTAGCATTGTTGGGTGTATGGATTTTATTGATGTCTCATTCAGCTCTGGTGACTTTACTTCCTATTTATAGACCAAGTCCCTGTGTCCATGTTGCTGACAGTATTTATATCTTTGCAGAAATACATATATATATATTAGGCTTTCGGATTTTTAAACTTTTCGATTCGGCTCGTTTCGACCGATTTCGGTTTCGATTCGATTCGGTTCGGCCCGTTTTTCGGGTACTTTTTTTTTCGGAATATCGACCATTTTTCGTATTTTCGTGTCACTGCGCTCGGTTTTTGTATCGACTTTTCGTAATTTTGGAAATTTTTACAAAATTTTCGTTTTTCGGAAAATTTTCGTTTTTCGGAAAAGTTTCGTTTTTCGGAACATCTGTTCTCCTCGTTTGACACATTTCAAGTCCATTCGAAAAATCCGAAAATATTTCGTTTCGGCTCGGAAAACATTTCGGATCTGAAATCTTCGGATCTAAAATTTTTCGGAAATTCGGCCGCGTCTGAAAACACGAATCGGGAAATTTCGTGAAAATTCCGAAATTCCGAAACCCGAAACGCACATCCCTAATATATATATATTTTCTGTGTAAATGTTTGGAAGGATAATACATGCAGGCAGCAGAACACAGAAGCAATGATAAAGTGTAAAACTTCCATAACTGAAAATAATTACAGTGTATTTTTTTTTCAAATTTTTGTCACAAGTTTTTTTTTTCTAATTCTAACTATTTGTTTTCAAGATACTTTCTTGTCTAGAGTTAGGCTAGGGTCAGACGAACGCATTTTTATGTTGTCTGTGAAAAAGTGCGTTCGAACGAATGGACGCATTTTTTCACAGAATACGTGATAGTGGTCATACTATGCGCATTTTCGTCCGTGATTTTGTACGGATCATCAATAAAACACTTTTTGTGTCTGGACATTATGTTGGCCGGACATTAGCAGCGTCTGACGTCTCCTAATCACACACACACACCGCTAGCAGACGCAGCGCACTCTGTACGTCAGTACCTGCGGTTTCACGTTCTCAAAAAAATGCGTTCATTTTCCACTTGCGTTGCGCAGCCGGACTTTTGTGCGACCGTACTTCATATTGGCCGTCATTGCCCGGCATCTGCTGCTAGTGCGGCCGTGATTAAGTGCGGCTGCACGCGCGTTCGCACTGCCTCAGTCTGACCCTAGCCTTACTCTGATTGTAAAAGAATATATATATATATATATATATATATATATTTTAAAAAAACAGGGCGAGAGCACTACCAACATGTTCAAAAACCAACAACAACAGCTTCATGCATGGGTACATTATACCAGATTTTACCACATGTTGAAAAAATCTTATATCTAAGCTTTGTTGAATAAAATGGTGGAAATTTAGTTTGTAATGAACGTCCGTGAATTGCTTAAGCCTGCCGACCCCTCCCTGGTTTGTTTGTATTTTATTTTTGAGACACACCCGCACTGAAAGATTAGTTCAGGTTGAGTGCTACCCCTCCCCATGTTTATATATATATATATATAGTGTGTTTATTATTGCAGAAGCCACCTGCACATCACAGCAATATGATGAATTGCATCCCAGATCTCCTGTACCACATTCCCCATATGCAGCAAGGAATTCTGGGTAGGATATGCAAGTGACAAAATGTCTCACTTTTTTGCATCCTGGATCTGTTATTACACAGAACTCTAAAATCAATGCTATGTCACACCATGGCTTTGTAGCAGAGATAAGGTTCTGGAACTGGTCAAAGCCACTCCTAGGACAGCGCTGTTTCGGGTTTGTTGGACCCTCATCAGCTAGGAGCTAGGCAAAAAAGTGAGACAGATGTCATTTGCATATCCTACCCAGAATTCCTTGCTGCATATGGGGAATGTGGCACAGGAGCTCTGGGATGCAATTCATCGAATTGCTGTGATGTGCAAGTGGCTTCTGCATTAACCCTTTCGCTGTTGAGGCTTTTCCCGCCCCTATGCTGAGGTCATTTTTACCTATTTTGCGCATCATGTTTAAACGTGTTTTGAAGGCTTATTTTAGTATATGACCCAGACATATTATATATCGTTCTTTCCGTCAGACTCGGTAGATTCATAATATGTCATTATTATATGTATACGTTATGTCATGTCTGTATATTATAACAAAAAATGCAATAAAATATGTATTTTCAATAATTTACAATGTGTAAAGTGTTTTTTTCCACATTTTAACATGCGAGCAATTGCGGTTATATTTTGTATGGGGTGCGCTTGTTAAAATAATTAGAGATGGGGTCTCGTTACATTTTGTTTTGGGGAAAATGACACTATTTTTAACAAACGCACCGCATACAAAAATCGTTAGTGCAGCATCATTGTTCACATTATAATTGAAATGGGAACAATATTGCTGCATTAACAAACCAAAAAAAATAAAAAAAAAGTGTTTATTTTTTTTTTTAATTTTTTTTTTTAATTTTTTTTTATTTTTATTTTTCATTTTTATTTTTTTTTACAAAATTTTTCACTTTCATGTTTGGTATCGTTGGAACGGCCATGCTCTGGCTGATCCAACGATACCAAAATTTAACCCCTAGCTGCCACGGATCGGGAGATAGGGAGTTCATTGGAACTCCTATCTCCACAGTTGGTGGCAGTTAGGGGTTAACTCTAGGACTGGCGTCATCGTGCTACGCACGATGACGCCAGTCCTCTGGGGGAGTTCCCGGAGGCTTGGCCGCCATCCAAGATGTCGGCCAGCTCCGGGAAAGGATCGCGAACCGGCGCTTTCCAGCGCCGATTCGCGATCCAGCTCCCCAGGGGTTAATGCCAGGCATCATTTGGAAGGGCAGGCTGTGCCCTTCCAAATGATGCCTGGGTTAACCCCCGCAGAGCCGCCGATCGGGAGGGAGAGAGGTCCGAAGGACCTCCCCCCTCCTTTCAGGCGCCTCCTCCGCACATGCGGGGGGGGGCGCCTGAATTAGGTGTCATCGCGCCCCCGCGATGACACCTAATTCTGGTGGCTGCTGGTCCGGATGCCGGGCTGACATCCAGGATGTCAGCCCGCACCGGAGGGGCCAGCGATCGGCCGGAACCCGGCCGAACGCTGACCCCAATGGGAGGACGCGCTCAGCGCGTCCTCAGCACACCAGCGGGACTGCTGAGGACGCGCTGAGCGCGTCCTCAGCAGCGAAGTGGTTAATAAACACACTTATTATAGTGTGGAGGCTTTTTATCTCACTTTTTGTCCTCCACCACAACTGTTGTAGATACTGACTTGCCCTACGGGTCCCAAGCATCCACTGCAACTGGTCATCATGCCTAGCTCCTAGCTGACGAGTGTCCAACAAACCTGAAACAGCGCTGTCCTTGGAGTGGCTTTGACCAGTCGTCTTAATAACCTTATCTCTGCTACAAAGCCACGGTGTGGTACGGCATTGATTTTAGGGTTCTGTGTGATAACAGATCCAGGATGCAAAAAAGTGAGACAGATATTATTTGCATCTCCTATCCAGAATTCCTTGCTGCATATGGGGAATGTGGCACAGGAACTCTGGGATGCAATTCATTGAATTGCTGTGATGTGCAAGTGGCTTCTGCAATAATAAACACACTTATTATAGTGTGGAGGCTTTTTATCTCCCTTTTTGTTCTCCACCACAACTGTTTTGTATATATATATTAATGTACCGGCTGGATGGAGTAGAGGTAACATCACTGCTCTATAACTGTGGAATCACAGGTTTGATCCTGGCCAGAGCACCTCTCCAGTAAGTGTACCTTGGGCAAGACACCTGACGGTACATACTCACCACCCACACAATATCGGCTGTGGAGTCCAGTGGTAACATCTATACCCTTTGACGCAAGTCAAGGTCCCGTTCGGCACATACCTCCAGTACAACTGTGGAGAAGTCTCGACTTTACTTGAAGTGGTTTCAACCTAACCACCAGGTTTCTGATTATCGCTACAATCATGGAAAGACAACTCAATCCCGCTCACAAGACGCCACCAGCAAGTGTCCTTGGGCAAGACACCTAACGATATGGATGAGCCTACCTCACAAAATACTTGTATGTCTCATAGATTGTAAATTCCCTTGGGAACAGGGTCCCCCTGAATCAGGCCGTATCATCCATGTGTGGTATTCCAATGTATCAACCCCTTGTACACTGAACTTGTAAAGCGCTGCGGAATATGTGTAGCGCTATATAAATAAAGGATAATAATAATAATAATATACATTTAAGTAATGGTGGAGGGCAAAAAGTGAGATTAAAAGCCTCCACAAATTAAATAATAATGTTTATAATTGTAGAAGTCATTTACACATCCCAGCAATTCAGAGAACTGCTTCACAGAGCTCATGTGCTACATTCACCATATGCAGCAAAGAACTCTGGGTAGGACATTCAAATAAAGTCTTCAATCTTTCACCTTTTTGCATTTTGGGTCTGTTTTAACACAGGACTCTCCTTGCCTGTGCAATGCCCTGCAATGACGGTTCTGTGTTAAAACAGACCCAGGATGCAAAAAGGTGAAAGTTTGGGGACTTCATTTGCATGAAAAATGCTATTGTTCTGCTGTATTTCTATTACAAATCTCAATGAAATCATCTTTCTTACTTGTAACTAGTTACATCTATTTATCATTTCTTGTAATGCTTTCCATGTTTATCAAGGGCCTTCTTTGTGATATTTATAAAAAATAAAGGAACAAAACCAGTTGTGTTTCAAGTCCTTCCCAACTCAAAATGACTCTTGACCTCGCTCGGTTTGCACTGGTTTTCTTTAACTCTTTAAAAACAAAGGGCTAAATTACATTCTTCACGCAAAAAGCCTTGCGCAAAGCGAAAATCTTTATTCCACGCGTTAAACTTTTGCGCGCAAATCACCGCTGGAATTACAATCCTCGCGGCATTTTTCTTCCTCCGATTAATGGCGCACGCAAACAGGAAGTGCACAAATGCACGCACAGTACCGTCTCGCACAAAAATCTTTGTGCGCGCAGTCTTTTTTTCGAGATTCCGACAATCAGAATTAGGAACCACACCTGTCTCACATTAACAAATTGCGTCTGCCACCGTCAATCCGAGCATCTATGCTGCAGCAATAATACATGCACACACAACTTCATCCATTGTATTGGTTTGGTACGAGTTGAATGGGCCACTGTGCTTTGGTGCATTCCTTTTTATGGGCTTGGATATTTGGGGTTAGCCAGGTTGTTCAAATTTGCCATTAGCACCAGCTTTTAGGAGTTGCTAAAATTATGGTAATTACCGCAAAATAGATTGTAATACCATACTCGTACCAGCGCACATTCACATTTGCACTCACAATGTTAAGTATAGGACGCCCGAAGTACAGTAAGCTCGTGCAGTGTTCGCGCAGGTTCTCCCGCGCTAGACGATTGCGCGCGGTTGTTGCTCTGACTATGTAATACAAGATTCGGCGCAAATGGTTTTACCCCACGCATTAATAGTTATTTGCGCCAGCGCAAGCGTTTGCGTGAAGATTGCAATTTAGCCCAAAGTATACAAGTTTTTTTACATAACCATTCAATTATTGATAATTGTATTTTATACATAATTTCACTTTCTACACTTTTTATTGTGTGTCTATAGTTTATCTTTAACCCGTTCACTGCCAAGATTGAGTATATTCGATCTTCAAAAGCCTGTCTTTATGTCGAGTATACTCAATCCGGCCTAATCCTGAACCAATGCAAAAGCATTTTGCTTACTGCAAACGAAATGCGTTTACAAATTTACAGGATATGCCCCTGATATTTCAACATGTCGAACAAGACTGCTCATGTGTTAAATTATTTGAAAAGCTTCGAGAGATGTTTTTCCAGCACAGAAACGCGTAGCTCAAACACTAATGTAATTGCAGTATTGCCTTTTGGCCAGAAGAGGAAGTCCTCTTCTTGTCAAATAGGGCTTACCTACAGTGAACATATACAGAAGGCCATTTTTGTAAATATTTACAGTGTAGGTAATGGAAAATCATTTTCCATGAAACCACTGGGTCCTGCCGGTGGTTCTAAGGAAAATCCATTGGTATTAACGTGGTCAAAAGTGGACAGATTATTCCAAGGGTTGTAACAAAGTATTATGCAAGGGCATTTATAGACTATAGAAGGACTATAGAAGGACATTTTTGTAAATATTTACAGTGTATGTAATGGAAAATCATTTTCCATGAAACCACTGGGTCCTGCCGGTGGTTCTAAGGAAAATCCATTGGTATTAACGTGGTCAAAAGTGGACAGATTATTCCAAGGGTTGTAACAAAGTATTATGCAAAGAAGTGTAATATTTCACATGTTCTTAGGCTTTTAAATGTATTCCTACTTTTTATCAGAATGTTAAAAGCTGTTGAGTTATTCCTGTTTGGTTATAGACCGTTACATGAGGGGTTTAAGTAGTCTGAGGCTCGGGTCAGACGAGAGCATTCTGTGCGGACTGTGCGTCTGTGCACAAAGGACGTACTTTCCGACTGACGACAAGGTAGTGGCCACACAGTCCGTTTTTGTGACTGACTTTTTTTTGACTGATGTAGAAGGGAAAATAAATTAATATGAAAAACATTTTGGACGTCAAAATGCTGGACGTCAAAAATGCAGTCCGTCTGACTTCGTTCATCACTCACACACAAAGCTATGTGGACGTTGCGGACGCAGCGCACTCTGTGCGTCCGTTCTAGCGGATTTCCGCTCTTGCCTAACCTACGTCCATTCGCCACGTCTGTTGTGCTTCCGCACTTCTGTGCGGTTGTACTTCATGTGTGGTCTCTATTGATCATAATTGTATGCTACCACGGACGTCAAAATGTGCGGCAACACGGATGTGAACACTTCGCTTGTCTGACCCGAGCCTAAATCAAAACTGCATGCCCTGCTTCACATTTTGTCACAGAATTTGTGCTCCACTGACGAGCAGTACAAGAATAACTATACCTACTTTATAATTCGGTCAGTCTAATTTACTTTGCCCTCCTCATTAACAGTGCCTATTAATAACATGGAAAGAGACACTCACCGGTTGCAATTACTGTCCCTTGTACATTAAGTCAAATCACCTTTCATGCCTCATCTTAATGTATCATTGATTTGAATATAATGAGGATTAAAGTAATATTACAGTAAAATAATGATTGCGGAATGATGGTGCATTAAAATAATGTGAACACTTCAAAATAGGTGACAACCGGGTTTTCATAACTCAGCGTGCAATTTTATATCTGTTTCTTTTAATTTATCATCTGAATCCAGGCACCGCTTACAATATGTGACATCCACTAATATGACTTTGTCACAGGTTTTAGACCTCCTGCCGATGTGTCAAACCTTCGGATATCTAGAAACCAGAGTTCCAAAAAGGTGCAAATATTTGATAGAGGAAGTAAAGGCATTCACACTCCATCTAGCAACTTGTGTCATTTCCTAATGAAATCTAGGAATGCTTAGGTATTCAGATATAAAGAATAAAAAATGTTGAATGATATGCTTTAGACTGAATCTATAACAAAAACTGACTCTTAGAAGGGGAAAAGAATTCATTGTGAAATGACAAGTCAAATATATCGCCGAACGCAGCCAAGTTCTGAAGTGTCCGTTAATAATTATACAGTCTAAATGACTTCAGTCACTACAAATAGCACCATGAAAAGTACCGTGTCATCATTTTTGTCCACCGATTTCTTATATATGTTGAATAATGGTAAAAAATAAAAAGGATGCTTGGAATGAAGAAAGTGCAGTCATGAGTAATAATAAGGGGGTGGAAAAGAGAAAGAGGGAGGGAGGAGAGAGGATTAGGAACATATTTAAAATGAATATAATGCGGAACTTCCTCATGTAAATAGAACATATTGCAGAAAATCAGAAAATCTCCAACCATCCCAAATGAGTATTAAAGGGATACTCTACTAAAAATACAACTCTCTTCTTCTTGCCCTTAAATAATTGGGCACATGCTGCTGACAGCTTCTGACCAATTATTTTTCTTTATGTTTTGTTATATCTTAATTGATTTTACTTACCATTTGTCCCTCAGCAGGCGCTGCTCTTCCTTTTCAGCTTAGGGGCACACGGATGCCCCTGCAGCTTTTCAATGCAATTTGTTTGGCTTTGTAACTTGCGTAGCGTAGGAACCAAAAACTGCAGTCTGCTATGGACTTGCGCACTTCACATAGCGAGTTCTGTAGCAGACCAATGGATCGGAGCTACGTGCGCAGAACGGATCCATCGGCTGCCTCTCAGAGATTGGTCATTATTGCAGGCGGTCTTAGAGTAGGTGATGTCGGCACGCTCTTTGCTTGCTGACATCACTGGTGATGGATCTGGTGACTGGCAGCCGGGGAATTCAAAATGCCAGCTGCTGGTGATGTTGAGTGGGTTGGAGGAAATTCTGACTTCACTAGAACTTTCACATGCATGTAGAATGGGGGGGCACTCTTTGCATCCTGGCCACTTTGAAAAGCTACCATGGTCAGGATTTGTAGAGTGTTCCTTTAACAAAATCAGTTCTAATGGCAGAAAAATATTTATTTGTTGAACATTCACTTCCTTGTTATCTTTGTAAATTAGTTGATGCGTTAACTGACGCTTACTGACAGTAGCACCAACTGAGGAAGCTGTGTATGCGAAACGCGTTTTGGTGTACTGTATATATTTTACTATTAATAAAATTTGCCTTGTTTTACACCTATCCTTGGTCCTGGATGCTTTAATTTGCCGAGGAGGTGGCTGAGGCTGATAGGTGATCCGGTGCACCTTCTGAAGTCACTGGCTGCCTGCAAATCTGTTGTCTGATCGATGAGACACCAGCAAATGTGAGTAGAACATTATTCTCCTTATTTGCACTCCATTTTATGCAATATTGCTCCTTATGAGTCATTTTGTGTTTTGAGGGCCACGGAGGAAGTTAACCCCATAAGGAATCGCACTTTTGAGCCCCGGAGCGCATTATAAGGAACCACCAAGGGCAAGCAGTGCCAACTCCAGCACATCTTTCTTCTATAATTAGTACTTGAGCTTCATGGGTGATGAGATTCGGAAACCTCTGGAGGGCCAAGGAGCTTATTGACCACTTCCATAGATTAATAATAATGGTATATAATATATACTCTGTAGTCCCAGAGGGATTGGAGATACTACCTGCCAAAAACATGAAATGACATTTGAAAGTGAAACTTACAATATTGTAGTCCCATAGTTTGCGTAATTACTTTTGTGTACACATTAGCTATCCATTTCAGCAGTAACATTTTGAGTTGTAGTATGCTTACAATGTTTTAAGGTTACCTTTGAGGTTTGTCAATGCTGATAAAATTAGTACCAGTACCAGTGACACTAACTAAGGTGATGGTGACATTTATACCTAAAACTGTACCAGAAAAATATGAAACGCTAAATTTATCTTTCTTCGTTGAACTACTTGATACTGTTCCGCACAAGAGAGACTTTGATACTTTTGATGTGTGTGGCTACAGAGTGCTGACACAATTAATTAACAAAAGATTTAGCATTTTTATTAATTTCCTGAAAAAAAGATATAGCTGATAAAAACATGGACAAATCTTTTTGCTTTGCTATAGCAGTTCAACACATTTGACAAGGTGTAGCGTAAGGGCATCCTTTGCGTGACTCTACTCATGTTAATTAACTGTTAGGTAGGCTAATTATGATAATCCCCTGTAGACTTGTTTCAGGAACCTATAGCTTTTGATGAGATTCATTTAATTAATTTAGATATTTTTGTACTATACCATACTTTAAAGTTTAGGTTAAAGGAGAGAATTTGTCACTGTTTGATATCTAATAATCTCTTAAAGGGACCCTGTAGCCAATATGACCCTTCAGCCTTATCTAGGTTTATGTTGATAGGACTCTGTCTCCCCTCCTACACAACCACTGTCCTTAGCTAAAATAAAGCTCTTCCATATTGCCAACAGACAGGTATTTTGCAAAGAGGAACAGGGTTTTATAGTAAAATGCAATATTTTGGTCCTATCCAAGGGCCTTCATCAAACATCTTGATGAAGGTCTTTGGATAGGAACGAAACAATGGATTTTCCATGAAATCACTGCTCCTACTGGCAACAGATCTGTATGATAGCACCGTTTTTTTTATTTGGTTGTAAGGATTCAATGAGCTGGCTACCTACAGACCTTGATGCACTCACTCTAGGTGAAAGCTAGTGGCATGTGCGTCTCTTTTTCTATTTAATAGCTCTTCCAAGCATAGTGCCTACCTCCACCTTGAAGGATTACAACCACTGGCTATGAGATGGGTATTGTTTGAGGAGGAGACAGAAATAGCGCTCAAATAGCCTACTAGTAAGGCTAGCTTATGCTTTTGGTGTTTTCTGTTGCTGGGAGTCTAGCACCGAAAGATGGAGTAGATGCACCATTGACAATAAGGAGGCTACGTACACAAAATATTGCCTGTTTTAATATTTTAGAAAATAAAACCCTCTGCTTCCATTTAGGTGAAAACTCAATGAAGCACTTTATGGCCCGCGAAAAAAATACATCATAAAGTTCTCAAATATGAGTGTAACTAACTAATTAAAGCAGCAAACCCCCAACTATTGTCTATTGCACCGGTCAATTAACCAGTTTGGTCATTTTTAAAAAAATCAGAAACAGAAACACTGAGTTCACTAATACAGAACACTGGGTAATCGATCTATATAAACACGAAAGTCCTGACTGACTGATTGACTGACGGACTGACTCATCAACGCCCAGCTGAAACCGTTTAACCTAGAAGCGTGAAATTTTGAAGGTGCACTGTTTTTATGATGTAGGCACCCACTACGGAAGGATTTTTGGAAACTCCGCCCCTAAGAGGGTGAAAAAGGGGGTTGAATATTTTAAACAGGATACCTATAGCTCAAAAACAGAAGATGTTACAGATGTGAAAATCGGTATTTAGATTCGTCTTGAAAAATAAAAAAACACATATTTTACCGTTTTTGAAAAATTCAACTGGGGGAAAAAGGGGGTTGAATATTTTAAATATTTTAAACAGGATACCTATAGCTCAAAAACAGATGATGTTACAGATGTGAAAATCGGTATTAAGATTCATCTTGACAAATAAAAAAACACGTATTATACCATTTTCTGAAAATTCCTTGGGGGGGCAAAAAGGGGGGTTGATACTTTTATCATAAACACGAAAGTCCTGACTGACGATTTACTCATCAACGCCCAGCTGAAACCGTTTAAACTAGGAACGTGAAATTTTGAAGGTGTACTGTTTTTATGATGTAGGCACCCACTAAGGAAGGATTTTTGGAAAATCCACCCATAAGGGGGTGAAACAGGGGGTTGAATATTTTAAACAGGATAACTATAGCTCAAAAACAGAAGAAGCTACAGATGAGAAAATCGGAATTTAGATTCGTCTTGAAAAATAAAAAACACATATTTTACCGCTTTTCAAAAATCCAAATGGGGGGGCGAAAAAAGGGGGTTGAATATTTTAAATATTTTAAACAGGAGACCTGTATCTCCAAAACAGAAGATGTTACAGACCTGAAAATTGGTATTTAGATTTGTCTTGAAAAATAAAACAACACGTATTTTACCATGTTCTGAAAATTCCTTGGGGGAGGTAAAAAGGGGGGTTGAATACTTTTATCAGTATACCTATGTTTCAAAAACCAAAGATGTTACGGGTGTGAAATTTGGTATTTACAATCTTCGTGAAAAAAACCAAACATGTTCTTTGCCATTTTCCACAAATCCAATTGGGGGGGCAGGGGAAAGGGGTCTGAATATTTTTATCATTATACCTATATTTCAAAAACCAAATGTTTCAAAAATCAATGTTACAGATGTGACATTTGATATTTACAATCTTCTTGAAAAATAAAAACAGGTGTTTTACCATTTTCCAAAAATCCCAAGTGGGGAGGTGAAAAAAAGGGGGGCTGAATACTTTTAAACAGGATACCTATATCTCAAAAACAGAAGATGTTACATACGTGAAAACTGGTATTTAGATTCGTCTTGAGTAACAAAAAAACATCTATTTTACCATTTTCCAAAAATTCTGTGGGAGGGGGCGAAAAGGGGGTTGGATACTTTTATCAGTATACCTATATTTCAAAAAACAAAGATGTAACAGGTGTGAAATTTGGTATTTACAATCTTCGTGAAAAAAAACAAACATGTGTTTTGCCATTTTCCACAACTCCAAAGGTCGAGGGAAAGGGGTCTGAATACTTTTATCAGTATATCTATATTTCTAAAACCAAGATGTTACAGGTGTGAAGTTTGGTAATTACAATCTTTTAAAAATAAAGAAACACGTGTTTTACCATTTTCCAAAAATCCATTGGGAGGGGGAAAAAAGGGGGGTTGAATACTTTTATCAGTATACCTACTGTATATTTCCAAAAACCAAAGATGTTACAGGTGTGAAATCTGGCACTTACAATCTTCTTGAAAAATAAAAACACACATGTTTTACCATTTTTCAAGAATCTCACGTGGTGGGTGAAGAAAGGGGGGGGGTGAATACTTTTCAACAGGATACCTATATCTCAAAAACAGAAGATGTTACAGACGTGAAAATTGGTATTTAGATTCGTCTTGAAAATAAAACAACACGTATTTTACCATTTTCTGAAAATCCAGTTAAGGGGGGTGGGGGAAAGGTGAATACTTTTATCAGTATACCTATATTTCAAAAACCAAAGATGTTACAGGTGTGAAATTTGGCACTCACATTCTTCTTGAAAAATAAAAAAAACACTTGTTTTACAATTTTCCAAAAATCCCAAGTGGGGGTCAAAGGGGGGTTCTACCAAAAAAACCTCAAGTTTCTTTTAAAAAACAATTTAAACAAATCCTAAAATCCACGCGAGCTAAGCCGTGGGCAAAAGCTACTACATAAATAAATAACAAAAAAATCTCAAAGCATTTGCAATATGTTATAGGTTAATAATAAGCACATATTGTGTTTTATGATCGACACATGAATATCATTGTATTTGGTTGGATATTTGGGAGAGTTGGGGTCACATTTGCAATGTTATGTTGACTGGAACACATTTTCCAGTTAGTCACTCGCTATTACTGTCTTCAACAGAATAGAGACCACAGCTGGAAATATTTGGTGTGGGCAGATCATCTCTGGAATACTTTTACTTAAAGGGTCACTCTACACAGTGTGAACACTCAATCTAATCTGAATGGTCAAACTGCTGTGAGCTCTCTCCTCCTTCTCAAACTCTTTGAGGTGGAAATTGGAAGGCTGATTCAGTCATCCAAAAGCAGGGGCTTAGCCCTGGCCAGAACCTCAGTTCAGGGAGCCCTCAGGTTTTAGAACTTGGAGACCGTTAGGAACTAGTCCCATTCATTAGTAGGAAAACCTTCCAGGATTGAGAGCACCTTTGGATTGGCTGGAGCGCCCAGCCCCCCTGTGATCATGTGGCATCTTGAGCTGCAAGCACGTCATATCCTGCAGAGATCATAGAGAGACCAGGGTTGGATTCAGATGCGTTTTAAAGGACACTAAAGGCTTAAAATAGGAAGAGGAAGCGTGGAGGGGGTCGGGAGAGGTTCATATTTAACCGCTCCATTTCCTACGCCCTCCTGTTTTAACCCAATAGTATCCCTTTAATGAAGCTTTTGTCTGCCTCTATTTATCTATTATAATACTAATAAAAAAAATTTAGATTGCACACACTAAATATTACATCTGTTACTATAGATAAGGACTAACAAACGGTAGTGTGTAGATCATCGAATCAGTGACTATTGCAGAGCCATCATTGCAAATATCCCCCCTTTCCCTACAGAAAAGCACAGTCCTTACGGGCAACAATGACTATATCAATAATAATGGATGTAATGCACACTGGTAATGACTATATGTCATTTTGTAATACAATAATACATACAGGGTTATTCAGAGAGTGTGAAAAGCAGGAGAATGACTGGAGAATGAAAAATTCTAGGTCAAAATAGCCAAACCAGAAAAATTCTCCCTTTCATCTCACTTTCCAAATCGGCTATTTTGACCTAGAATTTTTCATTCTCCAGTCATTCTCCTGCTTTTCACGCTCTCTGAATAACCCTGTAAGACTCTATATATCTCTTTGATCTGATTGCCTGTGCACTTTTCTCATTGGTTGAAAGTTAATCCTCCCAGTATGTGCCCTCTTGGTCCTTACATAGTTCTTAATGCATACCAATTATTTTGCAAACAAACTTATTGGAGGATGCTCAGTTGCGAACTAAAACAATCATATGCACTGCTAATGACTATTTCTTGACTAAATTCTGAATACTTTCCACATTTTTGAGACACACGCACACACACACACACTACTTTTGCAGGGGGATTGAAATTCATCAATTTTTTCACCCCCCCTCCAGATTGGATTTGACAAGAACAGATTTAAATGAATCGTATGAAGCTTTCCTTGAAAACATGCAAAAATCGCAGTTGTACATGAGCTCTATTAAGAGCCTGTTCAATAGTTTGCTGATATTCAGACAATATTGAAACATTCCCAAATGAACTTCGTAGAAAGACATTTTCATTTGCCGACTCCCTCCTCATGCATATTAACCAACGCTATGCAAGGCCTCATTTAATTCACTGATTTTACATTCCGATCACTTTCTCCTTTACAGCTATTTTTACTGGGCTTCATTAATCTTTGTTGAATACAATGGCATACATCTTTAATGCGGCCGCTGTCAAGTTATATTTCGGTTAGAGCTGCAAACTGAATGACAGGAAGCAATATTAATAAATTTAACATAGACTATATCAATTTTTAACAAAATGAATGTGGAAAGGAAAATTTATTATTTTTCATTTAAATCATTTGGTTTATTGCCAACTAAATAGCAAAAGATTTTTTTTCTTTACCCCTTTTTTTCGGAAACTTGTGACGTTCTGTACAAATAGATTTACATCTCATTAATAAGTAAATTAGTAAAATGCCTTTCAAGTTCAGACAAGTACATAACTGTAATCTCCATATTAAAGGAGCAGTCTTTGATAAATCACAAAGGAATTGCAGCAGCCAGCTATGTGACATGTTGCCAAAGACTCAACTCTTACACATCCCCTTCCCCACCTATAATTACGCCGGCTTTATTGCTAAAGAGATAAGTGTCTGTCCAGTTAAAACTGTAAAATTGAACAACATACAGAAACCTCCCAAATCATTTATTTTGTCTTCATCTGGGAAAATCAGTAACAAGTGCAAAAAAAAAAATATCACCTTTTACAACGCCGAAAGACGAAGTCTAAAATTAATTAATACATTATTTATTTTTTAATATTTTTTTTTTCTCAATTTTCTCAAAAAATATTCAATCTTACATTAGAAAATTTAATTCAAATATTAAAAATCTATATTAGGCATTCAATTACTAGAGAGGACAAAACGAAAAAAAAATAAGGGAAAAAACATCCTGAAAATAAATAAAAAATAATATATCCTTTGCACAGTCCCAAAAGAGATAATTTGCTGTAAAATTTAAACCCATGGAGAACTTGCCTGTCTGAGTTAAATAAAAAAAGTTCCGGTTGGTAGGAGACATGTTTTGCAGTAGCTTTCGCTATTATAGGAAATTACATGCAAAGCCAGAGTTCTGATCCTAAGTTAATTTATAATTGGAAAAAAACGTATTAATTAGCTATGTCGTTCTAATTAAGTATTAGAGTTGCATGTATTGTACAGTCAGTCAAACTTCCAGCAACATTAAATTATACCTAAATGGCAGAAGGAATACTGGATCTCTCTATTGATGTATATTTTAGCCTGTCATGCATCAAATAGGTTTTGGTTACAATCGTTATAAAGTTATTATTTCCTAGTGCTCCTCAGATTTAAATTCAATGGCTGGAAAATATAAGAGAAAATCCCTATGCAGAAATTATTCATAATGTTTGGGCATACAAATTCATGGCGTGCATGAAAAAGTAAGCAAGAAGAAATGCTCCATGTCTAAAAACAAATGGCACATTTTTTTCCTGCTGAGGTTGTTCAAGTGATCTCTATGGCATTAAATACTGATGGTCCAATAGAGAACCATATAATCTATCTATCTATCTATCTATCTATCTATCTATCTATCTATCTATCTATCTATCTATCTATCTATCTATCTATCTATCTATCTATCCTTATTATGCCTTGAGGTAACAAGCCACAAGGTAATATATTAATATCCAAGATGTATAGTGATGGGTTCAAAATCTTTAGAAAATTAGAGAAATGTGAATTGTTGATATACCAAATAATAAATAGTTGATAGCTATAGCACACACACAATTGCAATCCACCAAAGAAATGAAGGAAAAAGTCAAACCCGCAATCAGATTAAACATCCATTTTCATGTACAGCAAAAATGGGAAAGAAACAGAAATATAGTGCAGTCAGTGGAGGCTCATCTATAGAGGCAACTGGGGCAGTGCCCTATCATTTTCTTAACATGAAAAATAAAAAATGTATACTATCAGGGTTATTCAAAGAAAGCCGATCTGGCCCCGAAATATAACCGGACACTGAAATTCAGCGTACGGCTACATTTCCTGGCTATTCAGAGAGCAGGCAGTTCGCCAAATGTTGGCGAATTGCCTGTACGTACAGTGCCTGTTCGAGGGCAGTGAAATCCCCCATAGAGAAGCAATCAGGGAAAAGTTGCCGAATTGCCCTGCTGTTCGGTGGTTTCATTCGACAGGTTTATTCAGCATCCCATAAGTTTCAATGTTAAAAAATTTCCCATTTTAATTCAATATCTAATAAACCGTTTATTATTTTATTCCGCAGTAAAAAGTCTCTTTATTTATAGATTTTTTAGGATCTTTTAGGCATTTTTTGGAAAAAAAATTTGCAAACTTTTTTCTGTTTTTTTTTAAATCGTTTTTTCTTTTTTCTGTAACAGACCTTTTTATTATCATCTCAGACATTTTCAATCAGTAGTTTTTTTGCAAACAGCGTTTCAAATTTCAAAGTTTTAAATGTATTTTTTTTTTCCACCTCGTTGGTCTGCGTGTCAGGTTTTTCCGGCAGCTGCTCTGCACTGTGATCGGCGGCTAGTCGGGTGTCTCCGGTGTGGTTAATCCAGCTGTTTCTGTGGGTTTCGGTGAGTGTTCGGTGGGTTTACGGTGAGTGTTCAGTGTGTTTGCGGTGAGTTTTCCCTGCACTACGGTGGGCACCTGCGGTGCTTGCTGAATACACCGCAGGGTCGGCGAACTAGGATCGCCGAATTGCCCCGAAGTGCGGGGAATGAAAAATCACCGAACCTGCGGTGACTTTTCAAATCTCTTTGATTAACCCTGTATGTAATTCCTTTTTTTATTTTGTTTTTTGGGTCATGTGTCTGATTGAAAAATGTGCTATGCCCCTTTATTAGCACAATAGCTGGTTTTCTTATTCTCCTTTACTGTTGCTAGGCAGAGTAAAAAAATCAAAACCCTATCAATTCGTTCTGGACGCTGTACCAGTAATCTGATAAGGACTCTATGGGAGGTAAGTGAGTGCAGTACCTCTGATACAGTCTCAAAAATATTGAAATTGCAAGTGGTAATGCGCACTTGCAAAGTTCTGAGACCTTTAGTGAATGGCTCTCATATTTCTACTTTGATCCACTAAGGTGGGTCCTCCCTTTTTTAAATTCACTTCATATTCAGATTCGACGCGTATGAGAAAAAGAAGAAACAAACGCTCATAGCATGAAAAAGTCATGCATGATTCCACCACCTTTAGCACCAATATTAAGAACTCTACTTACATGCTAATGAGCAATCATAACGACTCTATATTGGATCACAGATTTATATTGGTTTTCCATTATAAATCCGCGGTTAAGTATAAATCAACTGGGACGTTATTGTACATCGGCATCCCTTTCGCAAATGCAGCTCTATTTGACATTAGAAAAGTACAAGGCAGCTTGTTTTATGTTTTTCTCTTTTCGTTGCATGTTTCAGTTTTTCACCTATGTTGGATTTAATACCTCCTTTTGAAACTGTACACAATCACAGCAAGCATAGGTAACAGCTTCAAAAACATTTTGCTATCAGAGCCAAAGTAGAATGTACAGAGGACATTCCCAATATCAAATTTTAGTAGGCCCATTTAAAAATGTCTTCTTTCCGATAGTTAAAGTCTTTCTACATATGCAGACAATACACCACTAACTAATTAATTGCAGTCTAGAGCATTAAGGTTTAATATATCTTGTCAGCCTTTAAATGAGACAGAAATAGAAAATACAATGTCATACTTCTTCTTATACAAAACCCTCCAGTGATAATTTTCTCACTTTTAATTCACAACCAGGCTTCAAGAAAGTGGAGCCGTATATCCAACTTACAGGTGCTCTTTCTTTCCTTCTTTCTCTTTTTTTTTGTCGGCAGGCAAACATAAAAGTCAAGAGAAGGTCACTTAGGTTGAAGGACATGCGGCACTCAGCCATCTGTGAGACATCTGCCCATTTACAATATTAGAACATTATGAAAGTTCACTTGTAATAGATTCTCTTCTTGGAAAGTAGGATAGTCCTCATTGGCTCATAATGCTAATGCAGGCCACAAAAGAAAACATTCTGCGTGTGGGTAATGGACCCTCAATAACACAGAGAAACCAGAAAAACATATTTTAATTGACAGCATTTTTTTATAGATAATATTAGAATGACATTTATTGAAAACCTAACATGAAATAATAAGCCATTATATATATATATATATATATATATATATACTGTATATATATATTTTAATTATTCACATTAATTCTGTTTTAACATTTATATTTCAATTTATTTCAAGTTTTTGTTTACCCATTCCCAGGTATACTGCTGAAACCAATGTTTTATATAACAATAATGAGCCCTATTCCGCTTTTTTTGCTAAAAGGAAGCAACTAAAGGAAAAAAATCGTTGTGATTTTGTGATCGTTGTGATCGTTGTGAGGGCAGGAGCCATGGATGAAGTGAGGAGGGAAACTGGAAACTATTTGTTTCCAGTTTCCCCCTGCTCACAACGAGAGAAAGCGGTGTATGGCGCTGCCCTCATCACTTGTGGGATGAGACTCGAGTAAGTGACCTCTTGGTGCTTTTATTTTAGTGTGTTAAATGAGTTTGGAAAAGTAAAATCACATAACGCCATGTTTTATGAGTCGGTATTTCTTTGAGAATTACCGGCTCCAAAAAAGATTGAGCTGCCATGGAACAGCTTATTCTACTAATTCCACGTGCAAATGAATGCCTCCTATGCAAGGTATAGGAGACATTAATTTACAGCATGGAGGTCCTGTGATCGTACGCCAAGCAAAGCTGTAGCAAATCCGTATATTGGCTCCAGCCTATTTTGAACGGCAAGAGTGGAGTAGAGTCCAATGCCCTTTATCTTAGAACATATTTTACAATAGTCAGGAATATAGTTATAAAGGAGAAAAATGCACTAATGCTATCTAATGCTAAAGTAATTATAGGCAATATGTGGATGGCATTTGCAGCAAAATATGAAGAAATGAAGAAAACAATAAGCACTTAGGGCCATATTAAAGTTGGTGCTAACTCAACCAGAGCTCTTGTAAACTTACCAGAGCCATTATAGTCTATGGGGTTGTTGAGTTTACAACAGCTCTAGTTAAGTTAACACCAAGTTTGTAATACTTCCCATCAGGGTCGGCCTAAGCCACTGTGCTGCCTGAAGCAATGGAGGAAAAGCTGCCCCCCCAAAAAAAAACATGTGACATGTTGAGTGTATCACCGATCTCCACAGCAATAAAACTCACAGTAATGTGCAGTGTGTATGAGCGTATCACAGAGCTCCACAGCTCATGGAGCTAGAGTCAGGGGAGGAGGGGAAGAGAGGAAAACGTTTGTCACCCGGTTTTGGAGTATGTTTCAACATAGACTTGTCTCCAGGTTTTTTGTTTGACTTCCCAGCAGTAAGAAATTTCTCCATTTTCAAAGTGGGGATGGAACTATTAGGCAAAGGAGTAATATTGTGATGGGCACAGCAGAGAGACAGGCTCCTAAATCCAGGCACAACAGGCCAGTCGGTGTATCATTGGGTGACCCTGAGATGAATACAGCTTTGAGGGAGACTTAAGGTCCTGAGTCGGAGAGGCAAAAATTAAGATGGGCACATGGGACTAAAAATTTGAAAAGAGCAAAAGAGACCTGGGGCAAAAAAAATTAGGACACGGTCTGTCTAAAAGTAAGGAAAAGTGAAAAAAGGGAAAGGTATCCCAGACGAGGGTAGGGTAGAAAAATTAGTCTGTAGTCCCACACTGGGTAGGTGCTTTGGAGCCAATGAGAAGCCTCTGGGTGTCCCGGGGCTGTAACCATTAGGGGGAGCCGTTCACTGACCTTCTACCTCTTACCTCTGGTAATATTAGGGGTCCCGAAGTAGATTCCGGGCTGTCACACAGCCCACTAATGCGTGACCAGGCAGTCTGCACTAGCAGTCCTCAAGGAGAGAAGATGGCATCCGTGGGAGAAGGCCTGCACACCACCCGCCTTCTCTGGTCTCTCAGCGGCCCCAAGCCATCATCCACCACGCGTCTTGATCCCGTGCTCCAGTGTGGACACGACACCTGCGTGTGGGGTGGGCGCAGTCAGCGGCGGCGTCACTCGATGTATCCATGCGCCGCCGCCGGCCGCAAAATTTAGGTGCTGCAGGCGCTGACAACAAATAGTGAAGCGGCCACGGCGTCTGCGGCACAAAAATTTGCCACTGTCAAATTTTTTCTGCCTGGCGCAAGCGCTCCACACTGCTCCATGGACGGGCCGGCCCTGCTGCCCTTAACCCCTTAATGCCGCAGGACGTCCAATTACGTCCTGCATTAGGCGGGCTGTGATGCCGCAGGATGTAATTGTACGTCCTCAGCGTTTTCAGCCCCCCCGGCAGATACTCACCTCCTCCGGCGGCTCCCTCGCTGATCTGAGTCCCACGGAGTCAGATCAGCAGGGTTTCCTCCTCCAGCGCACTGACGTCATCGCGCCGGGGGCTGAGAAAATGGGTTCCCAAGTCTACCCCATAGAATATAATCGCAAAGGATCGGATATTAAAATGCGAAAAAAATATACTTTACACACTGTGGATGATTGAAATTTTATTAAAAATTCTCATTTTTTTTACATTTATTGTTATAGCATTCTGGCAGGACATGACGTATACATATAATAATGATATATTATTAATCTGCCGAGTCTGCCGGAAAGAACAATATATAATTTGTCTGGGTGGTATAATAATACGTGACTTAAAACCGCGTTTAAACATGATGAGCAAAAACTTCAGCAAACTTCACTTCCGAAAGAGCGCTGAAGTTGTAAAATTACTCCCGTCCTTAAGGGGTTAAGGTATCTGACGTATACTGGATTTACCAGTTTTTGTATAGCAACCTGCCTGTTATCCTTATAACGTACAGAGTTACAACAGTGCTGTTTACCTCATATCCGTTTGTCAGAAGGCATCAATAAAGTTTGTTGAAAGTTCCTTTCAGTGAAGTAGGAACAAGGGAGCTGGGTAAACAAGAAAGTCACAATGAATGAAATGCTGCAAGGTCTATCAGGCCTTGATAAAGTCTCACAAGGAGCCGAAACGTCGGCCTTTTATTATAAATCAATAAAGCTTACATTTTAAGAATTTTCTCTTTGAGTTCATCCCCAATCAATGAAGATTAAATATATTCTGTCTGTGTGTATATATATATATATATATATATAAAACATATTTTTTTTCTGCTACAACAGTGAGGTGAACACACTTTTTTCTTTATATATGTATATATATATACATATATACAGCTTTGTGGGTTTAAATGTATTTACTGCAATTTCCAAACTTTACACGACACAAGCGCTACCAATGTATTTTATTCTATAGTTTTCAGTCCAGAGAACCAACATTAACTAAGCTTCTCTTTTAAAATGCAACAATGTAAAGGTCACCGAGGAGGAGAAGAAAGTAGACACTGTAATAAGGAAAGAGAAATAAAAAATAATGACAGAAATAAATTGTCATAAGAGGGGACACAGTTATGATTTATTGTGATATTCTACAAATTTGGAGGTGATTAAAAGGCACCTAAAATTCACATTAACAAGTTCCATAAAAATGGAATTAAACTAGTGGGCATAATATGGCAGGGAATAAAGAAAAATCATGACAGAAATAAATTGACGGAAGAATGATACTATTCAGCTTTTTACTCCGTCGTGTCACTCTGACAGGAGTGCTAGTGTTTTAATTTCAGAGTTGTGGTTGAGTTTTTGGAGTTCATTAAAGACCCATATTAAGGATCTCGTAAAAAAAGAAAAAAAAAAAAAAAAGGAAGAAGAAATTAGTGACCATAATGTGGCAGAGGAAATAAAGAAACAATAATGACAGGAATAAATTGACAGAAGAATGATACACTTAATGCCTCGCTCTGACACCCTCCTATTATTAGGGCCGCTGGAAGCTGGAGCAAATGTCATTCATATTTTAGCCAAACTATTTCGCTAATTAGACCTGCTTTCTGCATTTGAATTAAATTTGAGAGATCCCTCACCTTTTAGAGTGGAATCATTTGAATTCTAAAGAAAAGAGCTGGTGACAGAAAAAAAAAAAAAAAAACTTTCTACTCGGGCCTTTCTAATGAGATAAAATTTCCCCATCTTCCCATTTCCCAGATATAATTGCTGATTATGTTGTTACATGGTAGCGGCTCTCTCCTCTCTCCTCCCAATCATTATGATTTAGTCTGGCATATCAGGATGCTTCAAACGCAGACTGAAGTATATAGAGTCTAATTTTTGCACTCATTTAGGCCGCAGGTACCAAACCAAGGTAAACACTGAATTGTTATAATTAATTACCCCTTAGGCCTAGCCAGGCCGTCTTTGTTTCAGCTGACCCTTATAATAATAAGGCTTAGGGGCATATTGTATTTCTTTTGACAGATTAATTAGAAATTCAGCCGTGGAGGTACAAAGCAACTCTGTCATGAATATTTAAATGGCCTGACACAGAAAATCATGAAAGGGTTGCTGAACTACATGACAGACAGGGGATATTAGGCAAGTGATTCTAATCAATAATCTCTTGATCTCTTACATATTAATACACTGCCTGCTGTTATTAAGCTCCATAATAAGGAAAGGGAGAGAAAGTTAGTGTAGCTCTGCTGTAGGCCTTTCTCGGCCCCTGGTGAATACGCTAACTGACTGAGAAAATGCACAGAGGAGCCAATCCTCAGCCTCTTCAATCTAATCCAATCTTAAGGAATGGCAGCTCTGAGCATCACTGGCTGGATAATTATTGGCCCTGACAAGGTGAAGGCGTTTGCAGGCAAATGAGATAGGAAGTGGGATAAGTCCCCAGACCACCCAGCGCAGGGCACGATTAAAACCAACCACGCAGTTCTGCTCTCAGTTGTATTTGCTTAAAGAGGGGGATACGCCAAACGCGGGCGCTTTTTTTTTTTGAGTCACGCTGACGGGTCAGTGACGGTTGATTTCTGGATCCGCACGTCAAGTTACCTTGGTTAGAGTTAACATTAACACAGAGTCTTCTGGATTCACAAGAGGCCCCTTTCACTCGTTTACAATTTCAAGGTTTGAACTCGACTCTGACATATTAAATACAAGAAATACTAGACGAGCGTTATGAATTCCGAACGCTCCAGCTCTGCACAAATAGGAAAAGAAGGTGCAATTTATATTCCTATAATATATCATAGTTTATATATTCATTATAATTTTTTCATATATTTATTTATTATTATTTAGTAATAACATGTTTTCAACTTATCAGTACCAAGTGGGCACATATATATACAATATATATATATATAATTTATTTTGTGTGGGCGAGTATGTTTCTTGCTCTTTTTTTTTTTTTTTTTTCCTCTTGATATTAAATTGATATTTATCATTTTGTAGAAGCTGCAAAAGGCAAAAGAAGCTGCTAAAGTGCCTCAGTTAAGTTTATTGAGAGGATTTAGATTGGTTAATGTTATGACGCTACTTAATAATATTAATTAATACTAATTTAAAGAATTAGGAAGATGCTGCTTACTTGTGAAAAATGAGGATTGTTTAAATATATGATATATATATATATATATATATGTATATATATTTAAAACGCTTCATATGGATGTACTCAGGAACTTAATTTAAAACCATAACTTTTATTTGGTCACGTTAAAAAAATAGTCCAAAATTGTGGCTTATATTGAGCCTTTATCCTGCACAAAGTTTATCCTGGTTTAGCTGTTTTTTGCTCTAATGCGCTAAGGGAAGGAATCACATATATATATATATATATATTATTATTGCAGAAGCCATTTGCACATCTGTACTGGCTTTGTACTGTGATGCAGTTATTTGAATTGCTGTATTCAAATAACTGCAGCACAGTACTACCAACTATATATATGGGATACTGGGATATATATATATATATTTATAGATATATATATAATTGCTTTGATGTGCAAGTGGCTTCTGCAATAACAAACACACTTATTATAGTGTGGAGGCTTTTTATTTCACTTTTTGTCCTCCACCACAACTGTTGTATATATATACAACAGTTGTGGTGGAGGACAAAAAGTGAGATAAAAAGCCTCCACACTATAATAAGTGTGTTTATTATTGCAGAAGCCACTTGCACATCACAGCAATTCGATGAATTGCATCCCCCAGAATTCCTTGCTGCATATGGGGAATGTGGCACAGGAGTTCTGGGATGCAATTCATCGAATTGCTGTGATGTGCAAGTGGCTTCTGCAATAATAAACACACTATATATATATACAAACAATCACTGATTTTATATATATACAGTATATATATAATATTAATAGTAATAATTTGTTTTCCCAAAAGGTGCATGCAATTGATTTAAAAAAAAAAAAGGTTGGAACCACTCCAATACAGTAGATCCTTTAAAGCCTTCATTGGACTAGCTTAGTATATTATTATTGTGTTGTTTCAAAAATTATTTTAATATCCAATCACATTTTTGATGTCCCCAAAATATGGTCCATGTTGATTCTACAAACACACTTAATACTGTTTCTGTTCAGCATTGCTATTTCTATGCAAATTGACTGTCTTTAAAGATGAGGGAGGCTTCATTTTCATGCACGATTCCAAACAAATACATTATTTTGATAGAGTTCTTTTTTTACCATAAGGGGTATGTTCGATAGGTAAAAAAAAATTCTAAACTGGTTAACTATTAAATGCTTAACTTTACTACCAAAAAGTCTTGAGAATACTTTTTTAACAAAACCAAGTAGTGTTTCTATGAGATCTATGGGAAATCATAATGGCACTTGGATGCAAATGCCTATTGCCCAAATCCACAGAGACAAGGCAGTGATTTTATCATCAGGATGTTGGCAAGTGCACTGCAGCGACAGGAAAATGGTTGTCATTGGCACTCATGCGCTTCCTCAACAAACACGATGCTAACTGCATGGAAAACCATCCACAGAATAAAAAGCCTCAAAAGAATCAAAAGATGCACAAAAAAACCCCTGTAATAAGTTGACACTCGTTAACCCCTTCACTACCAATATCGAGATATCTCGGGTTTCAAAGGCACCATCTGGTGCCCCGATATCGAGTTATCTTGATGTACTGTTCTGCAGCCCAAAAGGAAATTAAATTTGTCTGCTGCAAACGAATTTTGTTAGCTTCTGGGCTGCAGAAGTTGCCCCCAATGTTTTAGCCTTTGGGCATAATGCCGAAAGAGCTAAAATTGTAAAATCTGCAGCTGATAGCTCTGAAATATCGGGCTTTCAGACTGTCAGCAGCCGATGCAGGAGAAATAGAAGAAAATAGATCTTCTGGCAAAACCTCTGTAACTCACTCTGCCATCTAGTGGCCAAATAGGTTATTACAGTAATATATATATATTAGTGTACAATTTATTATTTTTTTTTTTTTTTTTTTTAAAAACACACTGGTTTCTAACATTGTTTCTTTGGAAAATCAGTTGGTAATGAAAGGGTTAAGTGATTAGAGAGTGTATAACCTCAAATGTGCACACAGTGTTACCAACAGAATAAGGAAAATACATACATAGCTTATTACAGTAATAGAGATATATATTACTGTATAATTTATTAAAATGTTTTTTCAAAAAACACCGGTTTCTGACATTGTTTTTTTTGGAAAATCAATTGGTAGTGAAGGGGTTAAGTGATTAGAGAGTGTATAACCTCACATGTGCACACACTGTTACCAACAGAATAAGGAAAATACATACAATGGTGTTACACTAAGAATAATGCTTTTAAATATCAAATACCAAAACAATATGTAAGTAACGTGTTTAATAAACAGTGGAATGTAACACAGTCTTGAAAGAACTGTGGAGTATGATACCAAATGTTGTTAGCAGTTTCATTCATTGAAAAACATGAATGAAACCATTGCCCACACTGATGTTCAGTGCTACAAACTTACCAATAGTTCTGTATTGTATTTCTATTTATTAAGTTGTTTTTTTTAGCACACCCGTATCTTACCAAACCGATTATCTATTGCATTTCGTTTTGTAATTCTATGAGAAAATGTTTATGTCTGGAAACAATTAAGGATGAGTGAAGACAACCGAGTTCCGTAATAGGCTGCTGTGCGTCTGCAGAATCTGATTTTCTCTTGGTATTTTCAGAAGGTTTACTTTCTGTAACTAGGCAACGCATATTTGTTGTCAGTGAAGTTTTAAATAAAATGAATATTTTCTGGCAAGAAAGTGCAGAGAAAAGGGATGGAACTGATTAACAGACAGCCCATGAAATGATGGTTTAAATAGGACCACTGCAGGATTTTAAGGTCCCATGACAACACTCAATTGTCAAATTCAGCTGAAGTGTCCTGGATGCTACTTAAGTAAAGCCAGAAATTCCTAGATATAAATATATATATAAATATATGTTTCTTCTACAGCACAGAACAGGAAATGCCAGTAAGCTGTGAGAATTGATGAGAGGAAAAAGCTAAAAATCGATGGGACGGCTTAAAAAAACGTTTATGACAGTTTTCCCATTAACTATCCAACAAATGTCTTTCGCGTACACACATGATAAAGAGGCAATGTGGGACTTTAATTGGAGTTTTGACTTTCCTCCATTTGATTTAAAACTAGGTAGAATTTCAAACAATAACATTGAAACACCTGGTTAACTCGTCAGTTGATATGTAGAGTTGAGCATTGTGAATTTAATAGGAGCTCACGTGGGGGTTTAAAAGGTCCCATTGTTCCTACTTTGCAACTAGTTCATGAACTACTTGGGAATATAAGTAGCTCTCATGATTTCAATATGGCTTAAAAATGTAATTTGATAATTCGACCAAACGTGTTGCCAAATGTTGTAGAGCAGAAAAATGTGCTTTTTTATTGCACTAAGTCAATCTGCACAACAGGAATGGTTCCTAAATCCCTGCAATTATTAGACATGTTTTGATTTTTTCCTTAAATATTTCAAATAGATAAAATATGTCTTGTAACAGTTTTTTTTTACAGTTTTTTTTACATAGAGAAATTTTAAAAAACTGTGTATTTTTTTATATTTCCTTTCCAGGTGATCTTTTTATATAAAATATATATATATAAAAAATCAAAAATAAGAAAGTAACGTAACACTACAGTGATATGAAATTTAATATTAATTGAGTGGGTTTTATTCAACCATATATGATTTATTGTGCGCTGTCAAAGAAATTAATACTCCTTTCTTATATACAGTATATACGCATATATATATATGATAATATAAGTTAGCATTCATCCTGCACTATCTATAACAGGTGGCTGCTTCTCAAAGCAAATAAATACAAAAATTATTATTGATATTATAAAATTTATATAGTTACATAGGCTGAAAAAAGACATGCGTCCATCAGGTTAAGTGTTTATTATATATTTCTTTATTGTCTTTCTAGTTTGTAGCCGGGCAACATTATATATTTTTATACTGAAGAAAAAAGTATTAAGTTCTTAGATAACACATAACATATCAGTTATGCTAAAATATAACCTTCTCCATTAACCCCAGAGCGACCAGGCACTTTTTTACATTTCTGCGCTGTTTGTGTTTAGCTCTAATTTTCCTCTTACTCATTTATGGAACCCACCCATATTACGTACCATTTTTCTCGCCATTAAATGGACTTTCTAAAGATACCATTATTTTCATCATATCCTATAATTTACTTTAAAAAATGTTTTGAAATATTATGAAAATAATGGAAAAAACACACTTTTTAAAACTTTGATCACGACTAAATAGTTTCAAAATTTTGTCCTGAGCTTAGAAATACCCAACTTTTCCATGTTTTTGCTTTTTAACCCCTTCACTGCTGAACCATTTCACCTCTCTGTGCTGAGCTCATTTTGACCATTTTATGCTCATCATGTTTAAACATAATTTGAATTCCTATTTTATTATACAACCCAGGCAAATTTTTTTAAAAAAGAAACAATTTTTTATGTTTTTAGTTTTTATTTTATAAATATATATTTATTTATTTTTACACCAAACATGGGCATGCTCTGGTCTTTCTAATGACACCAAACATGACCCTCTAGCTGCTACCTATAGGGAGAACCTGGGGTCCAAAGGACCCCCTATCTCCACTTGGCAGCTAGGGGTTAACTGTCCAACTGATGTCATCGTGCATATGGCGATGATGTCAGTGGGCGGGGGAGGCCCTAGAGGCTTGGCTAAGATTCAAGATGTCAGCCATCTTTAGGAGAGGACCGCTATCCGGCGCCGATTAGCACTGAATCTTGACCAGACAGCTAAGGTACCACTGGAAAGGGCAGAAAAAATGGCTTCAGCTGTTCTGGAGGGAGAGGGATCCAAAGGATCACCCCTTTCAGGCTCTCACCTGGCAGGTGCCAGGGGGCGCCTGATACTGATGTCATCCGGCCCGGCGATGACGTCAGTGCAACGGCTTGGGCCCATAAAGCCGTTGGTCTGACTTAAGCAAAGTCAGACCAACGTGGGACCCTGGACAGAGAGGTGAGTATAGGGAGGGGGTTAAAGGACCCCCACATGCATGGTACGTCCTTGGACTTTAACAGGAGTTTTTCCCAGGATGTACCATGTACATCATTGGTCCTCAAGGGTTTAATATTAGGTTTCATATCACTGCATTATGCTACTTTTCATGTGTTTTTTATATGTTAGAAAGCAGGATCTTGCCTATTTAAATCAAGTGTTTCCTGTAGATTCATGCCCATAGACTGCAATATATAGGGGGTTATTGACGTACGACCAGTGTTGGTCGTAGCTGCAAACACTGACAAAATTTGGTGTTGCAACTTTGATAAGGCCAGCATTCTTAAAACATTAGGGAAAGTGGGGTTTGTGAGGGTCCTGAGAACGAGCAACAGCACTAGTGGCCTGCTCTATGGTGGGGCCCGCTCAGGTCTCACAAGGTTTTAGCTTGCTGGTGCTATTACAGGGATGAATGCTCCATATGCAAATCAGTTTGCTCTCACCCAAAGAGGGTAGCCAGTACTGATTGCCAAGGACGTTTTCCCTGCACAAGAGGTGCAGCAACCCCCGACGATCGTTTTGGCCTTGTTAGGCCTCATCAGGAGGGTATAGCTGACACCACTCTAGGCACATCAAGCAAGGGGTCCACGTCTGGATGACCCTGTAACTTCAAACTTTAAAGCCCAACGAGTGTCAGGGGAAGCTGCACTGTGACATCTCTCCTGCAGTTATTGATTAACCCCCCGCCCCCCAAGTACTTCTCCCATTATAGTACACTTTAATTTTATTAAGGATATTATGTTTAACACAGGGAGCATTACTCTAAATATTACTGAAATTCTAATGGGGCACCTTTTTACTTGGAATTTGTATGTGGAGGAGAAAATAAGGATAGCTGTGTCCTTTTTATTTTATATTTTAGTTTATACTACTTTATATTATTTGAAAATTTTGGGTGACAGATTTACCGGAGTCACAGTCTTGTCTTGTATTCTAGGAAACACAAAAATGAGTGGTATGCCCTATAGTTCAAGATAAATTAGTTCAAAACGTAATGTTACATTTTTACTAACACTTTCTATCCAGCATTTATGATTCGCATTCCATCAGAATCCTTTTAATGTTTATCAGCTGATACACAATTAATTTTCAGTTCAGTGGAAAAAAAACACACTTGTGGTGGATGAAAAGTGTTGAATTATAATAATTATTAGCAGCTGTTCATTTGCAGGCACCTCTGGCCTACATGGGAAATGCTGTGTGTTGCCTCTCCTCTCTGTAGCCCACCTCATTAGGCTTGACCTTCCCAACTGGGAATTTTATTGTATTTTCATTCTTTGCAATAGGCTGGTTTACTGCAAAATACAACACCTTATGAATGCTACGACCTGTTTTTTTATATAAATAAATTTATAGGGCACACTGCACAATTGCTTTGACAGGGACGCACTGTACAATGTTTATTAATTTATCTTGCTTATATTTATTATATGTAATGAAAGCATTTTGTCATTTATATCACACTGGTGGAAACGTATCAGTGACGTTTGAAGTATCTAGTATTAAGAATTCTTTAATCCCTTATTGACACAAGATTTTTTGTAGTCATTGCTGTTGCAATATTCTTTTTTAAAAGTATTTTCTCTTTTTCTGTTTTGGCGAACCCACACATGTTATATATTGGGTGTTTTTAAAAGAAGAAACAAGACTTTTTTGTGGTGGCCTGAATTTTTAAATCTAATTATTCAGTATCAAAATGTATAATTATAAGTGATTTTTTTATATATAAAAACAAAATTGCTGAACAATTAAAAACTGATGGATACGTGTACAGAAATAAACAAGTAAACGTATCTTAGTAGTGCTCCTTCGGATGGCTCCTCCTCTCCATCCAAAGAAAGCAAATAGTAAAAGAAATAAGGTGCACTGCTCCTCACCTGCTTCTCTGGAGGAGCAGGTGAGGAGCAGTGCACCTTATTTCTTTTACTATATTTTTATACATATATTCACAGTGAAGCTTCTCCTTCCGTTGTTTTGATTATTCTTTTGGGAAACTCCTGGAGTTGTTGAAGTTGCAACATCCGTGATTTATTTACATACAGAAAAAACGTTGTCGCACCTATTCCCTACCAGCTGCAGCAACCAGAAGTATTCAGCCCAGTTCATGTATAAAGGATTCCTGTTAAAGAAGGTGCGGGGGGTACCTCATGTTCCCTATGCCTATCTAATAGAGCCATTTGGGGCTCTGGAGCATGTGAGTTTAAACTCCTTTGATTTTATAGAATAATATCCATTGTACAATATCACACTAGGGATATCCCTGGTATATGTTCACAGCTCTACTGTAGGAGAACCTCTACGAGGACTAAGAGGATTGTCCGAGGTCGATGGGCACCTGAAGTGGCAAATATAAGTCCCATAAAGCAGCATACACTAGAGCCGGGTTGGGCTCTAAAAAATGTGAGTTGACCATTTATGTGAACATATATCCAGGTGGAATTATATACTGTGCAATCTGGTTTCCTTTTGTTCTGCAGTGGGATAAAGATCTACCCAGAAAGAAAAAGAAATAAGGAATTTATTGACATGGACTGCATATAATTCAACCAACCATTTAGTTTCCCATTGGCGCTACGTGGTTTTCTATTTTATTCATGTATAAACCATAACAAAAAAATCTGTGATTTCTTTGCCTGCGGTTACAACTTTGCCAAACACCCACAATTATAGAATAGCCCCCTTAAATGTCCCATTAATGTTCTTCAAAGTATACACAATTTCTTGGAAGGAAAATATCTTTCCAGCACCTTCTGGTGGAAAACAAAATGTTTTGTTCCGTGTTCCACATCCCCTAATATTTCTTATTCGCAATAAAACATTATATAATATTGAAAGTATTGAAAACAAAACTTTATGCGATTTGGCGTCCATGGTCATCAAACCTTCACTCAATTAAGGTGCCGGAGAGGTTATTGGAGGAGGAGAATTCGGTCTCTTAGAAAAGTCGGTCTGTTGTTGGGGGTTAAAAAGGGATTACAACCCGAGTCCGGTTCTACTTTGATTCGATGATGTGCCACTCTGGTACTATCTTCGCTACTGTTTAATTAATAATAAGATGATCACCTTTTTTTTTAGTTAGGGTTATTTTATTGTTCGTTACTTGTTGTATTATAAAAATTTGGCAATGTCTATGGCCTAGAGGCATTTTGATTGGTTTCTGCATCAATGTGATTTCTTCATTATTGTCTCTTATTTGATTTGTACTTTATACTATGCCAATAAAAATATTTTACACAAAAAAAAGGAAAACAAAACTGAAGTCCTGAAGGTTTCCTTCTCCCTGTCATTAAACAGTCACGTAAAATTTAAATACAAGGAGGGAAGGATCAGATTTCCCCATATTCCACCTCCAACAACACACACACACAAGCACGCATTGCAACAACACATTAAAAATATCAAGTTACCTCATTTGCTTTGAGACTAATGAAGGCAATCTTACACAATTAGCCTCTATTGTTTTTATTTTGTCAAGGGAGACCAAAATGTAAGTGACTTGGGATTACGTTAGTTATCCTTTTACCTGTGTTCATTTGCCCAAATTACTATGGTTACATCTAGGGCAAATTGTTTACTGTCTGAGTGTTCGGAAGCCCTTTATAGCTATTAATGACCTTTTCGACTCATTCAATAATATCAAAATAAACCAAGCAGGATGCCCAGACTATTAAAGTCAATTGCCTCTCTAGAACTGAGGAACTCTTGCTTTCCCTCATTTATTTTCTCTCGTCTGATGTAACTCGCATGCCACTTTCTTGTCTTTAAAAAAAAGAAGAAAACTGTGGATTATTGATTTGCTTCTGAACAGAAGACCAACCTAAAAGCCCCAATGAATTGTCACTCATTATTGAAATTACTGAACACTAATTAAACTGGCAGCTCAAATCCCAGCAGGCCATGTTCGGCTGAAGCTGAAATTCAGACACTTGGACAGAAGAAGCTTCAGCAACCATCAGGGTTTTAATACGTTTTACATTAATCTTTATATCTTAGGGAGCATGTTAGGTTTTTAGTCCACAGCAAGCAAGTGTGTCGGAAGGCTGTAGTACGATTAACAAAGCAGTAGCATAGTAGTTTACAAGTCCCATACACATGGCTTTATTATAGGATACATTAAAATAACCCTTTACTACGCTAGTCGTCAATAAAATTATTTAAAAAAAAAAAAGAAACACTAAAAAAAAAAAATCACACGTTAGCTAAATAAAGGAAATAGAATAAAAAATGGCGGAAGTTGAAAAATCGATATTGTTTTCAATTATACATACAGTAAAATAATACAAATTAAAATTTATTAATACTCACCAAAATGTACTTTTATTGACAAAATGTTTTAATATGTGATGGAAAAAGAGACCCGAAACCCAGAAAAGAAATTCTACCAACTCTAGTTACCCTTACTTTTATACTAACAGGGTTATTCAAAGAGAATCGAAAAGCCACCCCACGTTCGGTGACTTTTCGTTCTCTTCAATTCGGTTTGATTTGGCGATCCCATTTCGGCGACCCTGCGATGTATTCAGCAAGCACCACAGGGTCCCCGAATTGCAGGGAAAAGTCGCCGAAAACTCACTGCAAAACCAGGGCGAACGCACACCGAAACCCGCCAAAACATCTGGATTAACCTGCCGAAAACGCTGGAAAAATCCGAGCAGGAGCCGATCACACGCAGCACAGCCGCCGGAAAAAGCCGACACCGCAGATGAATGCAGTGAATAAATTAGAAAAACTATTTTCTTGAATATTTGAAAAGTGAAACACTGTTTGCAAAGAAACTAATGAGCGAAAAAGTCTGAAATTTACATATGAGATCCAATGAATGATAATAAAAAGGGCTGTTACAGAAAAAATAAGTTAAGTTAAAAAAACCAAAAAACGGATTTTTGAAAAAAAAAAAAATCCACAAAAATATCCTAAAAAATCTATAAATAAAGAGACTCTTTACTGCAGAATATTATAATAAACGGTTTCTTAGATATTGTATTAAAATGGGAATATTTTTAACACTGAAGCCTATGGGATTCGCCTGATTAAACCTGCCGAATTAAACCACCGAATAACAGGGCATCTCGGGAACCTTTCACTGCTGGTTTGTGTTCTCTGAATAGCCGAAGCAGTGCTTTTTCATGGGGATTTCACTGCCCTCGAACAGGCACCGTATGTGCAGACAATTCGCCAAGATTTGGCGAATTGCCTGCTCTCTGGATAGCCGAATGGCCAACAAACGGTAACCGAACGCAGATTTTCAGCGTTCAGTTCCCTTTCGACAGCCAATCGAATCTCTTTGAATAACCCTGTGAGACACCAGTTACATCAAGATTGGATACTGTCAGAGTGTTTGGGGATATTTGAGGCAGTAATAATAACCCAAGGAATTATGGAAATATTTGGAAAGGAGAAAAATTTGTTGAAAGGTGTTCTGGTCCTCCAGCAAAGGGGTACTAAAATGTCAAAATATCACTGTAACTATCTTCTGTTTTATAATGGTTTGCAGATCATGGGTTGGTGTACCAGTTGTTTGTTCTTGCACCTATAACCCAAACAAGGTATTCATGCATAAATTCCTCTACATTACATTTTCGTGAGGACCAGTGAGGCCATGCAGTGGCATATATCTAAATGTATTATACACCTTAATCTGAAGAATTGAATATATATTGAAAGGACACTCTACTCATCCTGACCACTTTAGCTTCTTACAGTGGTCAGGATGTGATGAGTCTCCCCCCCCCCTTTCCCCGATCTGGTTTTAACACTGGGTGAAGTGGAGGAGTTTTGTCCACTGGCATCCCCAGGATTTTTTAATATCCTGGCTGCCGGTCACTTGGTCGGTCACTAGTGACGTCAACATGCAGAGAGCATGCTGATCTCACTCTGTCTGAGACCAACTGTTGTAGCAAGTGATCTCAGAGAGGCAGCCAATGGATCAGATCTGTGCATGAGTGCAGCTCCAATCCATAGTTCTCCGCAGGTGCTACGGAACTTACATACAAAAAGTACGCAAGTCCAGTTTCGGTGAGCTACGCTGCGCAATGTGCGAAGGAGAGCCAATTGCGTTAGATAGCTTCAGGGACTTCTGGGTTCGGGTATCCCTGAGTCAAAGAGGAGGAGCTGCGCACATCAAGGGACAAAAGGTGAGTAAAAAGCCTTAAAAGAAAGAGAAAAAAAAAAAAAAAAAATTGAGCAGAGGCTGTCAACGCAACCTCTGCCCAATTATTTAAGGGTAAAGAAAAGGGAACTCCATTTTTAATAGCATTTCCCTTTATCAATAAGAGTAATGTGGTCTTGTTATTTTATTATCATTGATTGTAATCCTCAGCCACTTATGGAAAATTTAGACAGATTGCACTTCACATTTCATGTATTCACACTTCTGATATTTTTGCACTAATGTAGTAGGAAGAAGAAAACTGTCACCAAACCTCTTGGCCTTTTACCCCTTCACTCCCGAGAATTCTGGTCTTCAAAGGACCGTTATCGAGTTATCTTGATCTGCAGCTGAGCAGAACAAAACCAAGTGAAATTTCGAGCAAAGGAACTTTGTTTGCATTTGGGCTCCAGTCAAGCCCCAAAGTTTTAGCACCGTGGGGATGATGTCTGTGGTCCTAAGACTTTTTAAAACCAGCTGGAAACTGTCTAAAACAGACTTTTCCCCCAGCTGATCCTGCATGGAGCTCACAGCTGCAGTAACTTCATTTGGCCAGCAGATGGTGAATTCTACCTGCCAAATAGGTTATTACAGTAACAAATACATTGAGAATATTCCCAATTATTTCTTACTGTATAATTAATTAAATGATTTCCCAAAAAAATCACTGGTTCCTGAAACTGTTTTTTTTTTGGAAAAATCACTTTGTAGTAAAGTGTTCAAAATACCCATGATTACTTGTTCTTAGCTGCTCTTACTCAGCATTCTGACATTTACTGATATAATTCAAGACAACGATTGGCTTTCAGTCTTAACTGGACGTTGGCATTATGATAATTTATATTGCCATACATATCAAATATCTATTTGGTGAATCTACTTGTATAGTTATAGGTTTGTAAACTGTGTGTATACTTTCACAATTATGACACATAGTCACATAGTTACATAGGCTGAAAAAAGTCATGCGTCCATCAAGTTCAGCCTTTCACACATCACCTACTGCTGTTGAACCAAAGAAGGCAAAAAATCCAGTTGGAAGCGTTCGCCAATATGCAACATACTGGGAAAAAATTCCTTCTTGACCCCAGAATGGCGTCAGATTTCTCCTTGGATCAAGAAGCTTTCACCCACACCTGATTAATTCATTCTTCTTTTTATATACAATGATTATGGGTCAGTGGCGTAGCGTGGGTTGTAAGCGCCCGGGGCAAGGCAAGAATTGTGCGCCCCCAAACTGTGGACACAGTAACACACCATGATTCCCTTCCACCAGTAGAGTATTGATGCAGGACAGGACCAGAATTTTCTGTCCTAGTCCTCCCTTCTGGAGGCTGAGTGCTAAGTCACCGCCGGCATGGCAAAACTGGCGGACACCTTGCTGATCCCTGCTGGAAAATATTACTGGTTCAAATTTCTTTTGAAATTTTGCACCCCTTAAGAAAATTGCACCCGGGGCGATCCCCCCGAGCCCCCCCCCCACGCTACACCACTGTTATGGGTTGGATCTCAAGAAAACCTTTGAGTGTTAAAATTGTTTTAATATGTGTTCTCAGAGCAAAAACCTCAGATAAAGAGTTTCATATATATATATATATATATATAAATATATGAGAGAGAGTATATTGGATTAATATATATATATTTATATTTTTTGAAAACATCATTTTACAAGGGTAAACTTTTGCCAAGGTAAAACACAAACTCAAGTACTCTCGAAGGCCAAGCTGCTCGCTTTATAGTTTACTTGTGCAGATGTTCTCTATACAGATGTATCTTGCATTATTGAGACCACTGATGTGAATCAAAGGGTCCCAAAGCTGTCACTGTAATGCAAGGACATGGCATTGTCCAGCAACCATAGTATTTCTGGCAGGCTTTCACTTCATTATCATGTGAACAAAAAGGCACTTCTCTGTTGCCCTCGTGTGCTCATTTGTATGTGTTCTTTATAGGCAATGGATACCTCTACTGCAAGGAAAAGAAAAGATAAATTCTGCTGTCTAAATATTTGAACGAATAAAGAAGAATCTGCTAGAAATGCTATCAACCATTACATAGAGGATACTTAAAGTGGTAAATCTCATTAATATGTGTCATGTAAAGGTAATAAATGGTATCTAGAGAATGTGACATAAGATGAATGAGGCCCGTTTCACACAACAGGTAGGTGTGATGGAAGTTGAGTGACAAGCCATAAATTGCCCAATAAAGGTACGTACAACTGTTGTGCGGGATGCTTCATGTGTGCGGCATGCATTGAGTTCTTAGGCTTCCCTGAGCATCTGATCACATGGGCATCATGTGCAAGCAATTAATCTTTGCATCCTCTTTAAAGGATAGTCAACATAGCTACAGTAGCTCCGAAATGTCTACCATTACTGCTACACTACTCTACTTAGAGTGACAAGGCGACAGTAAGGGGACATGATGCTCTTGCATCCCAGCATTAAGGATTGGCTAATTACCTTATACACTATGGGCGCTATTCCATAGTGAACGCTAACGTTAGCGTTTGGATATGTAAGCGTTACTGCCAGGATAAGTGACTTTAACTCAAGCCCCCATATTACCTTCATGACGCTAAACCTGTGAAAACTCTGTTAGCGCATCGGTGATTTGGTTAGTTTCCGCGGGCTTACTGTACTTTGCGCGTCCTATACTTAACATGGCGAGCACAATCACTAATTAGTCTTTGATAAGTAAGGTATTACAAAATGCGAGCGTTAATTACTGCAGCGATGTGCAAGCCAAATTTTAGCAACACCTAAAAGCTACTGGTAAATGATTCTGCTTTTGCAAAATCATTTAGCATCCCCCTAAACCCCCCCAATAAATCCCTTTCTCACCTCCCATCCTACCTCGAGAATGATGACTCGATCCACAGCTTCTTGTCGGCGTTAGCAGACTGAGACTGCGGACAAATAGTTCCTAGTCTCCCTCCGCGATCACTCCATGACCCTGCGTGATCTTGCGGGAGCTAGATTGCACAGGGCTCGTGGCCTGGAATCGCAACCCTCTATGGAGTCCTATGAACTCCAGAAGGTTATACCCATGGCAGCGCTACCACGAGCATCCCGGCGGTTTGCGCTGTGTTCTGTGGTGCTGTTCCGAGGTAGCGCCTGCCATGGAATCTCATGCTAAAATGGGGACGCTATGGGGAAATCTGCAGGCACAGATTTTTCTTGTTAGTGCCCCCATGGCGTTATCTAGGGAATAGGGCGCCATGTATAGAAAGTGTTAACTATGGATCACCTGGAAAATAACAAAGGAATCCATGGTTACTCTGTTTTAAAGGGACATTTCGCTGATATATTGTAAGAACTATCTCGCTAGTCATTAAAGTTTGCATTAGGCTGGGAAAGGCTTTTTTCCCCCTATTTTGATCCTCTCACATTTGAAGGTGGTCTCAGACCTAACATTTGGCTTGCCCACCTGGAATACTTTTAAAATTTTTAAAAATTATTGCTGTGTTGCCAAAGGGGTTTGGTTACACTGAAAGATTCAAAATGGCTGCTTTAAACTCCCTGACGGTTTTCCTGAGTTGTTCTGTCCTGCGCTCCCTCGCTGATCCCCGCAGTCTCCTCCAGCCGCTTGCAACGTGACACTGCCTGGTTCTCTTCTCGCGAGGAGTGAACCAGGAAGTGTGACCTCGCGATCGGCTGCAGTGTGATTGCGGGGACAGCGAGGGAGCACAGGACATGTAAGTATCGGCCCTAGTGTGGCTTGGGATACCGCTTTCAGTATTGAAAGTTAACCCCCGAGCCACACTTATACCGCTAGGGGGCCATAATAAATTGGACCGATACTGACATATAAAATATGTCAGAATCGGACCGCCAGGGAGGTTAATACATGCAAGGAAATGCAACATTTCGGTTTGAGTCAAGAGCCTTTATTAAGTATCGTGTATCGATCTGAAAAGGTTGTATTTCCTTTTTTCTATAACAGCAGCCATATCATATCCTGCAGTGTGACCAGCATTTCTTTTGACTATGAATATTTGGGGACTAATATCCTTCCTTATCCTGTTGTGTGGAACCTGTGATGATTGATTCCTTGTTAGGTGCTTCCACTAACCTTTGCATAGGAGTTTGGGGACATTAAGAGGGTGTTCAGGAGTTTTAAAAGCTTATTTTTCCTGCACAAAGTTTTTATCATAATTTTTTCCAAAATTTAAGACCTTAGGTAAAGGAAACCCTATACCAATAATGTATGATATAGAGCAGGTACATTAGAGGGCTTAATCAAAGCAAATTTGGTGATTTTCTTGCAGTGATGTAGCTGTGATATATTGCAAGGGACGCCTTTCGCAAAATGTAACCCTTTAGTAAATCCAGCCCGTAGGCAGACAACGAATTTTGCACGACAGAATAATTTTTAAAAAGAGTCCTAAAATATATTAAATGCAATAAACACTATCTTAAGGTCTATATAGTTATCCATAAACTCCATACTATTCCATAATTGATGTGAGGCTTTATATCAAAGCATAGTCCATTCAATGCATGTTACACATATTGTAAAATATATCAATTTATTTTCTTAACGCCTAAATAGAATTTGTATTTTTACCAATAATTTATTTTATTTGTTAAAATATTCACCATATAAATGGCAAAACTGAATGAACCATAAAAATGCAATAAATTCATGGCTGGTTAAATGCAACTAAATTTACGCACTTTTATAAAGAGAAGAAATATAATTTCGAAAGTGTAAACTCTGAAATGACATTTATTCTGCTCCAGCATCACTCAATAAAATGATATTAAATGGTTTCAAACTTGTACGTCAAAATATCCACTTATATATATTTTTTCTGGGAGTGTGGAGTACAATACGTAGGCCAAACCTCAGGAGCCTTGTGGAAAGAGAAAACAGTGTAAGAACATTTTGGCTTAGAACTACATGTTTCACAATGTTTCTCAACAATAAAATATTTGTTCTCATTTTTTGGCAAAAATAGAGCAGAGAAAGTAATGAAAGATGCACGTCTTAAAATATTCAGATGATCTTTGGCCTTAAGAGAATATATTCTTCATATGTCATGCGTTCCTGTGTTTGAAGTATGAGAAGTACTGGTCGTGTATTGGCATTGGTATAGCACTTTGATAAAATAAAAAATAATAATCTATAAAATAAGTATTTTTAAAAGGTTACCCAATATTATGTCCTTATTTTTTTAAATAGATTATACATATTTTGTGACTTAATTTCATTAGTAAAGAGGGATACATCTACTAGTTACATTTTACAGACACCGGTGTGCAAACATATATTTCACCTCAACACAGCTATCACCAATTGATCTTGTATGAATGATTATTACTATTATTTGAAGATTTTAGCAGTTATTGGCTAGAACAGATCTTATGATCAGGACTGAATAATTATTTTTACCTGTAGATTGACAGTCTTGAATAAGAAACAGAATGAACCCAAATGAATTTACAGGAATTTGCCAGTGTACTATGTTAAAAGTGGTGATCGCATTAATCATGTGAAGAATATTGACAGAGGACAGGATTTTACTACATTAAAACTTAGCGAGGGCTGGGGGAATGGTCTTGATGCATAACACTGTGGATAGACATTTAACTGATCAGTAGACTTGGTCACGGTGAATACATTTGTTTCACTCAAATCATTTGATAAAACCTGTTACCTTTTGAATCACTAAAATAAATTCTGACAAAGTGGTTAAAGAAATTAATTTAGTTGGAACGGTTTGGACGAGTGGCGCCGTGGTGTTTTTTGCCCTCTTTTTTTATCATAGTTATTAACCAAATTAAATAACTTACTGCTAGGACTAAACTATATCATTAAACAAACTTGAAACTAATTAAAAAACAACAATAGTTAATTTTTATTATATTTATTCTATTTTAATATATTTTATTCATATAATTTTTGTTTATATCCTATTTATTTTTAATACATAAAACTATTATAACATTTATTTTATGTGATAAATGGTTAATTAACCCCTTAGTGACCGGGCGGTTTTACACAAATCCGTCTTTTAGTGACCGCTGCTGTTTTTACGTTTCTGCGCTGTTAGTGTTTAGGTCAAATTTTCCTCTTAGGCTAGGGTCAGACGAGCATGATTTCTACGGATTGTACGTCCGTGCAGTACGGACATCGTCAGTACGGATGACGCAGTAGTGGCCACACAGTCTGTTTTTTCACTGAAATTATTTTTGACAGATGTAGGAGGGAAAAATAAATTACAATGAAAAAACATTCTGTCCGTCAAAAATGCTGGACGTATAAATGCAGTCCGTCTGACCATGCTCCATCACTCACACACAAAGCTATGCAGACGTTATGGACGTGGCGCACTCCGCACGTCCGTTCTAGCAGTATTACGTTCTTGCCTAACCTGCGTCCGTTTGCAGCGTCCGTCATGCGTCCGCAGTTCAGTGCGGACGTACTTCATGTGTCAGGCTCCAATGGACTTTCTTTCATGCTATCACGGACGTACTTTTAGGCGCAATCACGGACGTGAACACTACGCTCGTCTGACAGCAGCCTTACTCGTTTATTCAACCCACACATATTATACACCCTTTTTCCCGCCATTAAATGGACTTTCTAGAAATACCATTATTTCCATCATATTGAATAATTTACTATAAAAAAAAATATGAAATATGAGGAAAAAAATGGTAAAAACACACTTTTTTGTAATTTAATCCCCAAAATCTACAACCACCCAAAACGACCCCAGCTAAATAGGTTTAAAATTTTGTCCCGAGACTAGAAATACCCAATTTTTACATGCGTTTGCTTTTTAACCCCATCACTGCTGAGACAGTTCAGCTATGTGCGCTGCGCTCATTCTGACCATTTTGTGCTATTTATTTTTAGATGACAGCCTAGGTCCTATTTAATTAAACTCCCCCCAGACAAAAAAACTTTTTAAAAAAAACACATTTTTTTATTTTATTTAATTTTTTTATTATTTTTTCTTTATTAAATTTTTATTTTTTATTTTTTTTTAAAACCAAACCTGGTCATGTTTGGTATCATTTGAAAGGCCATAATCAGGCCTTTCAAATTATGGCAAATATGACCATCTAGCTGCCATGGATCGGGAGATAAAGGGATCCTTAGGATCCCCTTATCTCTACATGGCAGCTAGAGGGTTAACTGGCCCACTGACATCCTCACACATATGGTGAGGTTGTCAGTGGGTAGGGGGGACCTGGAGGCTTGGCTGACATCCAAGATGTCAGCCCCCCTCCAGGTTTGAATCGCGTTTTGGCGCCAATTGGCGCCGCAACGTGATCCGGCGGCGAAATGGTTAATGCCATACACCTCTGGAAAGGGGAGGCTCTCCCCTCTCCAGCGGTGCAAACGGCATCTCCCTAGCTTCAATGGTTGGGGAGATAGAGGGCTCCAAGATGTCAGCCCCCCTCCAGGTTTTGAACCGCGTTTTGGCGCCAATTGGCGCCGCAACGTGATCCGGCAGCGAAATGGTTAATGTTATACACCGCTGGAAAGGGGAGGCTCTCCCCTCTCCAGCGGTGCAAACGGCATCTCCCTAGCTTCAATGGTTGGGGAGATAGAGGGCTCCGAAGGAGCCCCCCCTCCTCTCCATTGAAAAGCATGGGGACGCCTGCTGATGACGTCACCACGCAGCGTGGCGACGTCATCAGCCTCGCCTGCCCATGTAAATCACATGGGCAGGCTTCCTCCCTGCTAGATCGCCGTGGGATCCGGCGAGGGAGGTGAGTATCGGGCGGGAGGGGGATTAGGCGCCGCTCTCTAAGGGAGACCCGAGTACAGGACGTACAGGGTACGTCAGAGGTCCTTAAGGGGTTAAATAATTATAAAACATTTTATAAAATATTTTTAATTTACATTTTTATTTACATTTTTAAATTTTTCATTCGTTAAATAAGTTTTATTATATAGGGTTGTCTTTACGTGACATAAGAATTGGCACTTACATTGCAGAAAAAGATAAAGTATGATAGGGCACACACATTAGTCAAACCTCAGTCAGCGCAGTATTTAAATAATGTAATTTGTTGACCAGTAAAAGCAGCAAACTGATTCAGTCTTCTCCCCTCTTTTCGTGACTGATGGAGGCCTGAGCCAGTCCTGGCAGTCCTCTCCACTTCTTCCATGGGATGGTGTTTGTCACGATACTATGCGCGCTGCTGCTCAAAGACGCCGGGTTAAGCCGCTCACTATCTATCTATCCTAGACCCAGATAATCACGCACGCTTATCTACCCGTCCCGGCCACACTTTCTCTCACAACAGGCACGTAGAGCGCGATATACTGATCCCAGGATTGCAACGCAGTACAAATCTTCTCTTGAAGCGGGTAATGACTATGTCTCCCACAATCCCTGAGCTCACTTTCTTATTCTATTAGTAACGCTGCCACCAGTCCTCATGAACACTACGCGCGTCGCAACAGGAGACGCATGGCTTAGCAGCCGCACTATCTGCCTACCCTAGACTCTGACAGTGACTACAGATCCCACAATCCCTGCCGTCTGACGACCGCAACTCGCAATTTCTTATATATAACCGAGCTTAAAGCAAATAGCAATACTCCCAATCTCTTAGTTAGCGTGGATCTCATCAGCCAGAGTCAAAACTTAAATACTTTTTGTTTATTTATGATATATAAAAATCACAGTGCTTTGTTACAGAAAAAATTATAACTAGAATAAATCAATTAATTACACACTACACAGCAAATAAAAGAAAAGGGGTAAATCCCACAGAGCCTTACTTAAGACGGACTAATCAGTAAGCTAGCATCGGTGCCTCCTGGAGCCTGGAGATAGCATGGACAGATCAGTCATCTTTCGAATGTACCCCAAGTGATCAGCCAAAGCACATGGCCAGTTTTCAGAATTTATACACTTCCTGATCCTTCCAACCCACCCACAAATGGCCCAGCCGCCTGTACTACATATCCCAGAGTGCCCTTCTCGAGCGCACTCAGTATGCTTGTCAATTAATCTTTAATTGCCCAAAGGTGTCCATCTCTCCCCCCAGACCCCCCTTAGAGATCAAGGATGTGCTTCCTGTCTTTGAAGATAGGGTCTAAATCTTGGTGCCTGGCTGGCTCCCAAGGTGTGATTTACTATGTCAGTGTACAAAAGCCATTCCATTTTACAGTTACGTGTTATATCCTCCCCCAAGGGAGAAAGCTAACCATTTTAATTCAATTTTAGCAGGTCTTCCTCACCAGCTGTGGACACAGGGATACGCTTCCCAAATGGTCAGACACCAATATGAATACGACGATATGGAGGATATATATATATATATATAGGCACTTAGACACATATACACAGGCAGACCCTGATATATATAGAAATACAGATCTAGTCTGCCACAGTGTTGGTCTGTGTTTATCCTCTCTGCTTCCAAAGGATGGCTGATGAATTTGGTTGGAGACATTTTTTTTTTGTAAAGTCCAAAGGAAAGGTAAGCGGGCAATTTGTCACACCCATAGCCATTACACTATCAGCAGCACTTGGTTGACTCTGGTGGAAGATGTTGTAGAGGTGCTTGCATGGACCTACTTGTGCCACTGGTAACGGACATTTTACCATTGTCCACATTATCAGAAGGTTTGCTGTCAATACCACTAGAAGAAGAAGGACCAAGAGAATGAGGAGTAGGAGGAGATACAGGAGAATAGTGGACAATAGCAGCTGGAAAGACTGGAGTTGACTGTTGCCTGTCCTTGCCTTACCATTGACTACCTTCACTGCCTACTCTAGTTTATAGTCTAGTTCCTCATGGGGCAAAATAATAGCAATCTCTATTGTATTGGGGGAAACATCATCCTCACCAAGACCAGACATTGGGGGCACTAGTTCAGTAGCCTGCACTGTACTCCTAATTTCAGTAAACTAGATTAAGATTCCTGAATTTTCCCTGCTCTCTCCCTTTGGTCCATCTTGGAGTACCTAAATGACAAAGAGACAGGTAGGTCACGTGGGCAAAAGCAACAACTATGCTGACTACTACAACTACTTCTAAAAGTGACGGCATGGGCGGCAGTCCTTATAATCAAAGGAGAGGCACAGAAAGGATAAGTGGCCATGACTAAACTGCTACTGGTGGTAGTGGTGCTGCTTGTGGTGCTACGTGTTGTATTGCTCTGTGGAAGATGACATGTGGTCCCCTCATTTCCTTACATCGACAGGAAACTATTGTTGGGGTTGTTTTTATATAAATGGAATAAAGGCTTATGCATGCGTTTCAAACTCTAACAATTTTATTGTTTGTGTTGTTGTTTTTTAAGTTTGCATTTGATGCTTACTTTTCAGGCTGGGGTCAGACGAGCGTGATTTCTACGGATTGTACGTCCGTGCAGTACGGACATCGTCAGTACGGATGACGCAGTAGTGGTCACACAGTCCGTTTTTTCACTGAAGTTATTTTTTGACGGATGTAGGAGGGGAAAATAAATTACAATGAAAAAACATTCTGTCCGTCAAAAATGCTGGACGTATAAATGCAGTCCGTCTGACCATGCTCCATCACTCACACACAAAGCTATGCAGACGTTGTGGATGTGGCGCACTCCGCACGTCCGTTCTAGCAGTATTACGTTCTTGCCTAACCTGCGTCCGTTTGCAGCGTCCGTCATGCGTCCGCAGTTCAGTGCGGACGTACTTCATGTGTCAGGCTCCAATGGACTTTCTTTCATGCTATCACGGACGTACTTTTAGGCGCAATCACGGACGTGAACACTACGCTCGTCTGACACCAGCCTAAAGGGTATTGATACCCCCAGCCATTTACTGACGGTCTGGAAAAAGAAATATAAAAAGAACAAAATAGATAAATAAAACAAAAACTGTTTTGTTCTTTTATTAACTTTTGTTAAAAATTGAATTAAAACTACACTTTCAATAACCAACACTTATGCCACACTGCAAGGTGTGAATATGAATAATTTAAAAGGAATAGCCTTTTCCTTCACAACCTGTGTTAAAACTTATACATAAAAGCAAAATAACAACTACTCTGACAGTGCGTCACCACAATCTCATCTCTAACTGACTGTCACTGAACTAAAGCAACTGCTGGATTATAATACAGCAATCTTTTAATTACACTGTTGAGGGAACTTTCAGTAGGCAGCAGATCTCCTGAATACCAGGAGTTGACCTATAGTCAAACCTTTTCTTATGGCTTAGGGGCTATCATCTATGTTTTCTCAGCTGTTCTAAGAATGAGGTCTACAGCTGTCTACACACATAGTGCAAGAATGATTTGACAATGAAAAGTTCCAATTTGAGGTTATACTTCAGTTCAGCATTGAAAGGTCACAATTTACTAAATCACAGTTTGGGTAGATTTATACCATACCAAGTACCGATGATAAGGACTAGGGATGAGCTGTTCTGGTTCGGACGGTTCGGGGTTTGACCCGAACTTAGCCTGTTCGCGCAGATCGCGAACCCCGAACATTTCCGGGTGTTCGCCGCATGTTCGACCACAATGGACCACAATGCATTTTCCCACTGCCTGAAGCTCGTAATTGGCTACAGCCTTGCACCTGACCACAGGTCTGGTGCAAGACTGGTTGAACAAAATGCCAATCACCGCTCAGAGTCCTGATTGGGCAAATTTTGCCCAATCATGGGCTCACAGAGCTAAGTCCCGCAGCACACTATATAAGGTTTCAACGCAGCGCTTCTGCACGCATTTCAGAGGAGATTTCAAAGAAGATAGTTGTGTGTGTTGTTACTGCCGGTCTGCCACGCTACTGGGGGGGTCTGAGGGGTCTCAGTTCGACCAAATATCAGGGAATTTAGGTGATGTGTGTCTTGTCACTGTGCCAGCAAGTTTTTTTGGGGTTTACAACTTTATTTAAAACATTTGTGTATTTAGGTGATTTTCTGGGTCTTGTCACACTGTGCCAGCAAGTCTTTTTGGGTCTCATTTATACCAAATATATGGGAATTTAGGTGATGTGTGTCTTGTCACTGTGCCAGCAAGTTTTTTTGGGGTTTACAACTTTATTTAAAACATTTGTGAATTGAGGTGATTTTCTGGGTCTTGTCACTGTGCCAGCAAGTCTTTTTGGGTCTCATTTATACCAAATATCATTGAATTTAGGTGATGTGTGTCTTGTCACTGTGCCAGCAAGTTTTTTTGGGGTTTACAACTTTATTTAAAACATTTGTGAATTGAGGTGATTTTCTGGGTCTTGTCACTGTGCCAGCAAATCTTTTTGGGGTTCACTAATTTCTTTAAAACACTTGTGAATTAAGGTGATCTGTGTCTCATCATACAAAAAGTACCACGCTGTATTTTGGGGCTCACTAATTTCTTTAAAACACTTGGGAATTGAGGTGATCTGTGTCTCGTCATACAAAAAGTACCACGCTGTATTTTGGGGCTCACTAATTTCTTTAAAACACTTGGGAATTAAGGTGATCTCCTGTGTCTCGTCACACAGCCAGCAATTTTTTTTGGGGCTCACTAATTTCTTTAAAACACTTGGGAATTAAGGTGATCTGTGTCTCGTCATACAAAAAGTACCACGCTGTATTTTGGGGCTCACTAATTTCTTTAAAACACTTGGGAATTAAGGTGATCTGTGTCTCGTCATACAAAAAGTACACGCTTTATTTTGGGGCTCACTAATTTCTTTAAAACACTTGGGAATTAAGGTGATCTGTGTCTCGTCATACAAAAAGTACCACGCTGTATTTTGGGGCTCACTAATTTCTTTAAAACATTTGTGAATTGAGGTGATCTGTCTCTTGTCACTGGCTGCTAGCTATCAGTGTGTCTCACTGAGTTATACCAGAGTTATTTAAATCTTTATACCAGAGTTGAATCAGAGTTCTGTATATATTAATCTATATATCACTCACCATGTCTGAAAGAACAAAAAGGACTGGCAGACGCTCCCAGACACAGATAAGAGGGCAAGCAGCCCCTGTGTCGGGAGGCTGTGCCTCTGGTCGTGGTGGACGTGGTGCATCCTCTGCAGGGGCACGCTTGTCCTTTCTAACTGGTGCTGGCCGTTTAAGCAGCAGCAGCAACATACAGAGGACTTGGTGGATTGGCTAACCAGGCCATCCTCATCCTCCGAGTCCTCTGCCAGCCAGGCTTCTAGTGCTTTACAGTCCACCTCAGCTGCCAAAGCATCTAATGCAGCCTCCATGTCCACAACTACTCCTGCCGTAGCCTCGCTATCACACACGGAGGAGTCAGCTGAATTGTTTGACTACAATGAGAGTGACATGCTGCTTGAGGATGCACAGCAAGTGCAGTGCTCTGATTCAATCTCTGAGGTTGAGCAAGGGAGTATAATGAACCTAGAGGAAGGGGGTGCCAGTGATGACACACAAATAACTGGCACTCATGTTGCCCCAGCAGCTGCAGCATACTGCCAAGTTGGCTCCAGTGACGAGGAGATAGGGGGTGAAGATGACATTGATGATGATGAGGTCACTGACTCCACCTGGGTGCCAGATCGAACTGAGGAATCAAGTGAGGAGGAGGGGGAGGAGGAGGAGGAGGCACAGCAAACACGAGGCACAACATCCTCTGTGACCAACCGTAGCACTAGCCAGTCCAAGGCATCACATGTCAGAGCTGCTCTGGTGCAGAGTGCTGTTGTCTCAAAGAACACATGCAGGAACTCTGCTGTCTGGGAGTTCTTAAAGAAATGTGCAGCAGACCCCACCGTTGCTATTTGTAATCTATGTCAGAGGAGGCTGAAGTGTGGGATAAACACCGGACACTTGGGTACCACGTGCTTGAGGCGACATATGAACAAGTGCCACACATCCCGTTGGGTCAAAACTTTGCATAGGTCCTCCTCCTCCTCATCTGTCTCTACCCACACAGTATGTCCTGCCATGAAATTGCCTAGAACCTCCACCAACAGGGATGATGCTACAGTAATGGATGTATCAGCAGGTCCTTCCTCACAATGTGACATCATCCCAGTAGCTGAAGATTTACGCAGTCAGATTACGTTGCCGCAGCCGCTGCAGCGAAAGAAAAAATATAGTCCAAACCATCCCCAAGCACAGCGTCTAAATGCCAGCTTAGCAAAATTACTCGCATTGCAGCTGCTGCCTTTCCAGCTGGTGGACTCTGCTCCCTTCCGTGAATTTGCTGAATGCACTGTATCACAGTGGCAGGTTCCAAAACGCCATTACTTTTCACGCAAGGCCATTCCAGCACTATACCAGCACGTGGAAGACAATGTTATCCAGTCATTGGGAAAGGCAGTCAGCAGCAAGGTGCATGTCACTTTAGACACGTGGTCCAGCAAGCATGGACAGGGTCGTTACATTTCCTTCACGGCACACTGGGTAACTCTGATTGCAGCTGGGAGGGATCCAAGACGGGGCTCTGTGCTGGAGCTTGTTCATCCACCACGCCTCCAGAAAGCTGCTTGTATGAGGTCTGTCTGCTCCACCACCACCACCTCTTCCTCCTCCTCCTCCTTCTCTGTCTCTGGCGAAAGTGGCAGTTAAACCCACGCCTGACAGGGTCTACGCAATGGCTCAAGCAAAAAGATGCCATACTGTGCTTGAGCTGGTTTGTTTAGGGGACAGGAGCCACACCGGGACAGAAATTTTGTCAGCTCTGCAGGGGCAGGTGCAGAGATGGTTTACACCACACCAGCTTGAGCTGGGAATGATCGTCTGCAATAATGGCAGCAACCTTCTCTCTGCCCTACGCAAGGGTAAATTGACGCATGTACCATGCCTAGCACACGTCCTAAATCTGGTGGTACGGCGTTTCCTAACCAAGTACCCAGGGCTGCCAGAGCTTCTCATCCAGGACATAAAAGTCTGCAGCCACTTCAGACGGTCATTCCCAGCAAGCGTTCGCCTGGCAGAAATTCAAAGAGAATTCCACCTTCCCACAAACCGTCTGATCTGTGACATGCCCACCAGGTGGAATTCGACATTAGCAATGCTGCAGCGTCTGCACAAGCAGCAGAGGGCCATCAACGAGTACCTGTGTGAGTATGGCACAAGGACAGGTTCAGGTCAACTTGTTTTTTTCCCCCCGCAGTGGCTGATGATCAAGGATGCATGCACTGTACTGTCACCATTTGAGGAGGCAACGAGGATGGTGAGCAGGGACAGTGCATGCATCAGTGACAATTCCTTTAGTGTTCCTGCTGGAGCACACTCTGCGGGGAATTATAGATGTGGCTCTAGAGGCAGAGCAGCGGGAGGAAGAGGAGGCCTTCCCTAGCTCTCAAGTCCCCAGTCTTTCCGCAGACAGCATTCCAGTGGGTCCTACTCAGATCAGACAGGAGGAGGATGAGGAGGAGGAGGACTATTTAAGTAGTGGGGGCATTGAAAGTGGGGATTCCTCAAGGCAGGGTTTTGTGTGCCCAGAAACAGAAGGGCTTGTACGTGGCTGGGAGGAGGAAGTGCACGATACGGTCATCCTCATTGACCAGCAAGACTTGGCAGCTAATGCCACCTCCAACCTACGCTGCATGGGCTCCCTAATGATGCAAAGACTGCTAAAGGACCCCAGGATTCGTGCTATCAAGGAGAGGGATCATTACTGGTTGGCAACCCTTCTTGATCCACGATACAAGGGGAAAGTTGCAGAGCTCATCCTGCCCGCACAGAGGGAGCACAGGATGACACAACTTGAGGACGCTCTAAAGCGAAACTTGTGTAACACCTTTCCAGGCACTGTTAGATTACCAAGTGCTGACACACGTGCTTCTGAGGCTGCAGGTGATCAGAGGAATAGCGGTGAAGGCCAGGGCCGCTTGACTAATGCATTTTTAAATTTTTTTAGTTCTCGACGCCCAGGGACGTCAAATGTAGGCACCCATTGCCAGCGTCTTCACCATATGGTGCAGGACTACCTAGGGGCAAGGGCAGACCTGGATACCTTTCCAGCAGATGATCCACTGGCTTACTGGGTGTTGAGATTGGATCACTGGCCAGAACTTAGCCAATATGCTATGCAGCTACTAGGTTGCTCTTCATCTAGCGTGCTTTCCGAAAGGACGTTCAGTGCCGCTGGAGGTTTTGTCACAGTCAAAAGAGTGCATCTGTCCACCGACTCTGTAGACCGGCTGACAGTTATAAAAATGAATCAGTCCTGGATCAGCAGCTATCAATCCCCTGATGCCGAAGTAACGGAATAGATCGGGTATGTCTTCTGCATGCACAAAATCTCCAGCACTGAACTCTTCCACAATACCACAAAAGGGTTACGGTGTGAATGCACTTGCTGCCATGAAAGGCACAATATTTGGCTGCACTGACGCCTGTCCCAGATTTATATAATTTTAATTTTTTGAACAGCAGGGTCCAACCCTGCACTCTTCCACAATACCACAGAGGGGTTACTGTATGATGATACTTGCTGGCCTGGCACCAAAGGCACAATATCTGGGTGCACTGACGCCCATTACCAGATCAAAAACTTTTCAATGTAGGACCACATGGTCCACCCCTGCACTCTTCCACCATAACACAGAGGGGTTACTGTATGATGATACTTGATGGCCTGCCATTAAAGGCACAATATCTGGGTGCACTGACGCCCATTAACAGATAAAAACAATTTTTCAATATTGGACCAACCACATGGTCCACCCCTGAACTCTTCCACAATGCTACAGAGGGGTTACTGTATGATGATACTTGATGGCCTGCCATTAAAGGATTTTACCAGGAAGGATACATTGAGATTTCTCTCGTTTTCAATGGCCTGCCATTAAAGGCACAATAACTGGGTGCACTGACGCCCATTAACAGATAAAAAAAAATTCAATATAGGACCAACCACATGGTCCACCCCTGAACTCTTCCACAATACTACAGAGGGGTTACTGTATGATGATACTTGATGGCCTGCCATTAAAGGCACAATATCTGGGTGCACTGACGCCCATTAACAGATAAAAACAATTTTTCAATATTGGACCAACCACATGGTTCACCCCTGAACTCTTCCACAATGCTACAGAGGGGTTACTGTATGATGATACTTGATGGCCTGCCATTAAAGGATTTTACCAGGAAGGATACATTGAGATTTCTCTCGTTTTCAATGGCCTGCCATTAAAGGCACAATAACTGGGTGCACTGACGCCCATTAACAGATAAAAAAAAATTCAATATAGGACCAACCACATGGTCCACCCCTGAACTCTTCCACAATACTACAGAGGGGTTACTTTATGATGATACTTGCTGGCCTGGCATTAAAGGCACAATATCTGGGTGCACTGACGCCCATTACCAGATTAAAAACTTTTCAATATAGAACCACATGGTCCATCCCTGCACTCTTCCTCCATACCACAGAGGGGTTACTGTATGATGATACTTGCTGGCCTGGCAGTCTTGCACCAAAGGCAGAATATCTGGGTGCACTGACGCCCATTCCTAGATTCATATCTTTTTAATATAGGACTGCATGGTCCACCCCTGCACTCTTCCACAATACCACAGAGGGGTTACTGTATGATAGTACTTGCATGCCTGGCACTAAAGGCACAATATCTGGGTGCACTGCCATTGACGCCTGTATCAGATTCATATCCTCAGAGGGGTTACGGTGTGACGGCACTGTTGCCGACGCTAAAAGCCCAATTTTAAAGCACCTATTGTTACTTTCATCCAAAGCCTGCATAAGTTTCACAATAATTTAGCCAAAAAAAACACTAAACTTTTTCTGCGCGTCCTAAAATGTCTTTTCATACAGGCTGCCGCCCCAAGCAGTTGTTTATGGATAGATTAAAGGAAAAGCATTTACCGTCATATAAACGTCATTTTTCTATGTGTTTCTCTGTGTTTCTATACATCCTAGAAATCCGCCACTTCACGGGCAGGTTATGGGGACCTCCTAGGCACGGTATTTGAAGGAATTTTTGGTTTTTATTTTTAACCCTTATTTCATGGAAAACTCACTGTCCCTTTAAAAACTTTTTTTAAACTTTTTGTCCTTGTTTCCTGTCCCCCAGGGCACTACCCGGACCCCCATACACCTTTTATGGCAAATATGTAGCATATATACCCTCTTGGAGGGCACTCTAAAAAAACGAATTTTCAGCCCCATTGACTTGCATGGGGGTTCGGGTTCGGGTTCGGTCCCGAACAAATGGGATGTTCGGGCTCGAACCGAACTCGGGGAGTGTTCGGCTCATCCCTAATAAGGACACACAGCCACAAAAACTCTTGAGCATCACGATTCACCTTAGGGGTTTGGGGCAATATGATCACGAATCGACTCTAACCTGTTGGCCGTTGACTTTATTCTGTGGTTTCTGCATACCATGTTGACGCTGTGCTTCTTGAGTCCTCGGCTCTTTGTGCTGATATTGATACTGACACTGCTGCCTTGTGGGTCACTCTTGCTTGGAACTTAATCACTTATAAGGTTATTCAAAGTCACGTTCGGTGACTTTTCCTTCTCTTCAATTCCGTTAGATTTAGCGATCCCATTTCGGCAACCCTGCGGTATATTCAGCAAGCACCACAGGGTCCCCGAATTGCAGGGAAGAGTCACCGCAAACCCGCCGACAACGCACCGCAAAACCCGGTGAAGGCACACAGAATACCCGCAAAAACATCTGGATTAACGCGCTGAAAACGCCGGAAAATGCCGAGCAGGAGCCGATCACACGCAGCACAGCCGCCGGAAAGAGCCGACACCGCAGATGAATGGAATGAATAAATTAAAAAAACAGTTCGCTTGAATATTTGAAAAGTGAAACGCTGTTTGCAAAGAAACTACTGAGGGAAAATGTCTGAAATTTACATATGAGGTCCAATGAATGATAATAAAAAGGGCTGTTACATAAAAAATAAGTAAAGGTAAAAAAAAAAAATCGGAATTTTCCAGAAAAATGCTTAACCCTTTCGCTGCTGAGGCTTTTCCCGCCCCTGTGCTGAGGTCATTTTTTACCTGTTTTGCGCATCATGTTTAAACCTGTTTTGAAGGCTTATTTTAGTATATGACATCGACATATTATATATCGTTCTTTCCGTCAGACTCGGTAGATTCATAATATGTCATTATTATATGTATACGTTATGTCATGTTTTATATTATAACAAAAAATGCAATAAAATATGTATTTTCAATAATTTACAGCGTGTAAAGTGTTTTTTTCCACATTTTAACATGCGAGCAATTGCGGTTATATTTTGTATGGGGTGCGCTTGTTAAAAAAATTAGAGATGGGGTCTCGTTACATTTTTTTTTGGGGAAAATGACACCATTTTTAACAAACGCACCGCATACAAAAATCGTTAATGCAGCATTATTGTTCACATTATAATTGAAATGGGAACAATATTGCTGCATTAACAAAACAAAAAACAAAAAAAAAAAGTGTTTTTTTTTTTTTTTAATTTTTTTTTTAATTTTTTTTATTTTTATTTTTATTTTTATTTTTTTTTACATTTTTTTTACTTTCATGTTTGGTATCGTTGGAACGGCCATGCTCTGGCCGATCCAACGATATCAAAATTTAACCCCTAACTGCCACGGATCGGGAGATAGGGAGTTCATTGGAACTCCCTATCTCCACACTTCGTGGCAGTTAGGGGTTAATGCTAGGACTGGCGTCATCGTGCTGCGCACGATGACGCCAGTCCTCTGGGGGAGTTCCCGGAAGCTTGGCCGACATCCAAGATGTCGGCCAGCTCCCGGGAAGGATCGCAAATCGGCGCTTTTCAGCGCCGATTTGCGATCCAGCTCCCCAGGGGTTAATGCCAGGCATCATTTGGAAGGGCAGGCTGTGCCCTTCCAAATGATGCCTGGGTTAAGCCCCTGTGAGCCGCCGATCGGGAGGAGAGAGGTCCGAAGGACCTCCCCCCCTCCCTTTCAGGCGCCTCCTCCGCACATGCGGGGGGGGCGCTGAATTATGTGTCATCGCGGGGGCGCGATGACACATAACAATGGCGGCCACTGCTCCGGATGCCGGGCTGACATCCAGGATGTCAGCCCGCACCGGAGGGGCCAGCGATCGGCCGGTACCCGGCCGAACGCTGACCCCAATGCGAGGACGCGCTCAGCGCGTCCTCCGCATACCAGGGGCAATGCTGAGGACGCGCTGAGCGCGTCCTTAGCATTGAAGTGGTTAAAATATCCTAAAAAAACTATAAATAAAGTGACTTTTTACTGCAGAATATTATAACCAACGGTTTATTAGATATTGAATTAAAACGGGAATATTTTTAACATTGAAGCCTATGGGATTCGCCTGAATAAATATGCCGAATTAAATCATCGAATGGCAGGGCATTTCGGGAACCTTTCACTGCTGGTTTGTGTTCAATGAATAGCCGAAGCATTGCTTCTCTATGGGGATTTCACTGCTCTCGAACAGGCACCGAACAGGCACCGTATGTGCAGGCAATTCGCCAAGATTTGGCGAATTGCCTGCTCTCTGGATAGCCGAATGGCCAAGAAAGGTAACCGTACGCTGATTTGCAACATTTGGTTCCCTTTCGGCAACCATTCGGATCCCTTCGAATAACCCTGTATGTATCATTCTCAGGCACCCATGTCCTTGCACCAGCGTTGCTCCAGAGTGTTCTGGCAGAGGATTAGTGATGCTACCCTATCAGAGCAGTGCTTGTTCTATGTATTTCTGCTCCTCTTCTTGTGTGTTGCCTTCTCCTGATCTATTACTCAAGAGTGCATCATTTATGGTTGTTGCTGTCTTTACTGTGTAACGACTCTGATTTGCCTCGTCCTCGCTGATATTCTACTGTCTCGAGCCCCACGTCAAATTATTCTCCATTATTCTGTCTTTTGTCACAGACCTAAATGTATAACTGTTGTGCTTTTACTTCCCAAGTCTCCCTTCCCTTAACGGGTTTCAGTCCAGCCGTTCTAAGTATTCCATTACATTTAGGTTGCCTCTGCAGGCTGGGGTCAATAGAGAATGCGACAGCTAGTAAGTTCAGGTAAATAGGTAACCGGCCCTGCAATAATATCTAGACAAAAACGAAATGACAGACTCTTGGTTAAGGAAGCTTGAGCTTTTTTAATAATAAAAGAAAATCTGACCATGAATAATACTATCAATAAACTATCAAGAAGCATTAACAGAGGTTTCTAAATAATGTGACAAGGCATCTGCTTTGGACTTCTCAGATCCTAGCAGGTATGCAGACATGTCACTAACACGTTCAGAGGTTTTTGACCTTGCATATTGTGGTTAGACAATCAAACAAGCCTTTATGAAAATAGCTATAGATTGATAAAAGCTGTTAGGCAGGCACAGTGGTAAATGTTCTGGGACTTTGATGATAATGTAAGTCGTTTAGCCGAAAACAGGAAAAATTAAAACAAATGCAAGTGTTTAATTGGGGAACTACTATACTTTATTAATATGCATTATTACATGCAGATTACACGATCACATCTCTGAAGTTAGGATTTTATTCCACTTTATCCTGCTGAGATTCAGAAAATAAGTAACAATGGAATTGTATAATAACATGAAAAAAAATCGAAATGTATCATTCTTGATGTAAACTCTTAAACGTTTTAAATCAATATTGCAATGGGCTAAATTTCACGATTCTGTAAACAACTCCCAATCTTCTTTATCAGTCCTTTGCTTCTTTTAACACCTCGGTGAGTGTTTGTCAAACTCCAGTATAACCATTTATATACAGTATTTCAATGCTTTCTTTTCTATTTTTCATGTCCTCAAATATCAAAATTATCCAGATATTCATGTCCATTTGGAGGAGAACGTAGGAGCGTCAATTGGAGTGTCATGCCAAAAGATTTCTTTACGTTTAGGGGGATATTCACTAACCACAGTTAACCTTTGTTGCAAACAAATACTTACAATGTATAGGAGTCATTAACAATGGGCCAGAAGGGACTAGCGAGCTATTCCCTGGTAGTTCATGTCACGACCACTACGCGCGCTGCTGCGAAAGACGCCGGGTTAAGCCGTTCACTATCTATCTATCCTAGACCCAGATAATCACGAGCGCTTATCTACCCGTCCCGGCCACAATTTCTCTCATAACAGGCACGTAGAGCGCGATTCAAAGATCCCAAGATTGCAACTCAGTACAAGTCTTCTCCTGAAGACCCATGTCCCATGACCCATGTCCTTGCACCAGCGTTGCTCCAGAGTGTTCTGGCAGAGGATTAGTGATGCTACCCTATCAGAGCAGTGCTTGTTCTATGTATTTCTGCTCCTCTTCTTGTGTGTTGCCTTCTCCTGATCTATTACTCAAGAGTGCATCATTTATGGTTGTTGCTGTCTTTACTGTGTAACGACTCTGATTTGCCTCGTCCTCGCTGATATTCTACTGTCTCGAGCCCCACGTCAAATTATTCTCCATTATTCTGTCTTTTGTCACAGACCTAAATGTATAACTGTTGTGCTTTTACTTCCCAAGTCTCCCTTCCCTTAACGGGTTTCAGTCCAGCCGTTCTAAGTATTCCCATTACATTTAGGTTGCCTCTGCAGGCTGGGGTCAATAGAGAATGCGACAGCTAGTAAGTTCAGGTAAATAGGTAACCGGCCCTGCAATAATATCTAGACAAAAACGAAATGACAGACTCTTGGTTAAGGAAGCTTGAGCTTTTTTAATAATAAAAGAAAATCTGACCATGAATAATACTATCAATAAACTATCAAGAAGCATTAACAGAGGTTTCTAAATAATGTGACAAGGCATCTGCTTTGGACTTCTCAGATCCTAGCAGGTATGCAGACATGTCACTAACACGTTCAGAGGTTTTTGACCTTGCATATTGTGGTTAGACAATCAAACAAGCCTTTATGAAAATAGCTATAGATTGATAAAAGCTGTTAGGCAGGCACAGTGGTAAATGTTCTGGGACTTTGATGATAATGTAAGTCGTTTAGCCGAAAACAGGAAAAATTAAAACAAATGCAAGTGTTTAATTGGGGAACTACTATACTTTATTAATATGCATTATTACATGCAGATTACACGATCACATCTCTGAAGTTAGGATTTTATTCCACTTTATCCTGCTGAGATTCAGAAAATAAGTAACAATGGAATTGTATAATAACATGAAAAAAAATCGAAATGTATCATTCTTGATGTAAACTCTTAAACGTTTTAAATCAATATTGCAATGGGCTAAATTTCACGATTCTGTAAACAACTCCCAATCTTCTTTATCAGTCCTTTGCTTCTTTTAACACCTCGGTGAGTGTTTGTCAAACTCCAGTATAACCATTTATATACAGTATTTCAATGCTTTCTTTTCTATTTTTCATGTCCTCAAATATCAAAATTATCCAGATATTCATGTCCATTTGGAGGAGAACGTAGGAGCGTCAATTGGAGTGTCATGCCAAAAGATTTCTTTACGTTTAGGGGGATATTCACTAACCACAGTTAACCTTTGTTGCAAACAAATACTTACAATGTATAGGAGTCATTAACAATGGGCCAGAAGGGACTAGCGAGCTATTCCCTGGTAGTTCATGTCACGACCACTACGCGCGCTGCTGCGAAAGACGCCGGGTTAAGCCGTTCACTATCTATCTATCCTAGACCCAGATAATCACGAGCGCTTATCTACCCGTCCCGGCCACAATTTCTCTCATAACAGGCACGTAGAGCGCGATTCAAAGATCCCAAGATTGCAACTCAGTACAAGTCTTCTCCTGAAGCGCGTACTAACTACGTCTCCCACAATCCCTGGGTTCACTTTCCTATTCTATTAGTTACGCTGCCACTAGTCCTCATGGACACTACGCGCGTCGCAACGGGAGACGCAGGGCTTTAGCGACCGCACTATCTGCCTACCCTAGACTCGGACAGTGACTACAGATCCCACAATCCCCTGCTGTCTCCTGACGACCGCAACTCGCAATTTCTTATATATAACCGAGCTTAAAGCAAATAGCAATACTCCCAATCTCTTAGTTAGCGTGGATCTCATCAACCAGAAGCAGGAACTTAAATACGATCTGTTTATTTATGATATAGAGAAATCACAGTGCATTGTTACAGGAAAAATTATAACTAGAATAAATTAATTAATTACACACTACACAGCAAATAAAAGAAAAGGGTTAACCACCGAGCAATTACTTACGAAGAGCTACTCATTAAGCTAGCATCGATGGTCTCCTGGAGCCTGGAGATAAGAACATGGACCGATCAGTCATCTTTCGAATGCACCCCAAGTGATCAGCCCCAGCACATGGCCAGTTGTCAGAATTTATACACTTCTTGTTCCTTGCAATCCCCACCCCCAAATGGCCCAGCCTCCAGCACTACATATCCCAGAGTGCCCTTATACCGAGCGTGCTCAGTACGCTTGTCAATTAATCTTCAATTGCCCAAAGGTGTCCATCTCTCCCCCAGGGATCAAGGATGTGCTTCCTGTCTTTGAAGATAGGGCCTAAATCTTGGTGACGGGTCGGCTCCCAAGGTGTGATTACTGTGTCAGTGTACAAAAGCCATTCCATTTTACAGCTACGTGTTATATCCTCACCCCCAGGGGAGAAAGCTAACCATTTTAATTACATTTTAGTAGGTCTTCCTCACCAGCTGTGGACACAGGGATATGCTTCCCCCAAATGGTCAGACACAACTATGAATATGACTCTATATGGAGGAAATATGTATAAACAGGCAGATAGACACATATATACAGGCATACCCTTATATAGCTAGAAATACAGATCTAATCTGTCACAGTTCATCATTCTCGCCTTGAGCGGCCATTCTGAAATGAATACCAGCTGGGAAGCCATGGAGTTAAGTGATTTTGCTTTTGCAAAAATACATATACTAAAAAATCCATTACTTACCACCTTCTCTGGCCATATGCAGTTCCCACTGTCCTTCCACTGTTCCATTGCAACCCTCCTTAAACAATGTCATGTTTGTCTTTATGGATTCCAGTAGCCAACACCAGTGGTGGCACATGGTGTCTCTGCCAGTATCATTTAGAAGCTCCTTGTTACTATGCGCAGAACTTCTAATACAACAGGTCAATGTTAACCGAGCAGGGAATCACAGAGGGTTATCGGCTCACACTGACATTTTGCCTTAGCAGTTTCTGGTTACAGCTACGTTTGAATAGGACTTAGTGTGTGCCATGGAAGATATTGTGGATACAGTAGAGCAAACAATAGAACATCATCTTCCCATGTGTAACTACTGGATGACTTACATCCCCTTTGCTTCCTGCAGGAGACAATAGATTCTATCTGTACCTGGAACTTAACGTCTCTACTCATTTCTTAGCCCTATACAACTCACCATTGGATTTTTAAGGGCTTATTCAAAGAGAGCCGAACTGTCTGCCAAACTGCACCGAACACCGTACGATACAATTTCGTGGCCATTTGGCTATTCAGACACCTTAAAGTTCTCCAAAATATGGAGAAATGTTGGTGAAAGACGGTTCAGCTCGACGCAGTGTGGCGGAGTTCGGCGAATCGCTGGCTTTTCCTGGAAGCATTCGGAGGATAGTTGGCTTTTCCCAGAAGTGTTCAGAGGATCTTTGACTTTTTCCAGAGATTTTCGGCGGATTTTTGCCAATTTGCCGCGGCGTTCGGCTGAATGTCAACAACTTGCCGTCACATTTGGCGGATTGTCGGAAAGCTGATGCGGCATTTGGCGGGCTATTTACCAGGTTGTTCAACGTCTTTCTTCGCCTCTTGTTCAGCACATTGCAAGAACCCAACAATGTAACCTGAATACAACGCAGGGGCGGCAAACTTATAATTGCTGAATCGCCCTGAAGTGCGAGGAACGAAAGAGCACCGGTGGAATTTTGGTGGTCTTTGAATAACCCCTTTAGTCTTCTTTGCTGATGAGCTGTAGAATCCTTCAGGTCTTCTCCACTTGTTCTTTTTTCTGACTCCATCCTCTGCATCTCCTTCCCCTCTCTCCATTATGGGAGTTTCATCCTCTCTCAGTCCACGCATCTATACCCTCTTCACCTATTTTGCTCTTTCCTTACATGCTCCCACACACTTGTCCTCTCTCCAATTTCTTTCTCCTTCTGTTGCCCCTTATCAGTCACACTTGTACCTCCCCTTCTTCAACCCGATGATACAAAACTTAATGACCTATTTTAAATTATCTGTAACCCAAATGCAATAATTTTAATATAGATCTCTGACTTTCGCTATTTTATTTATGTTATACTCTCTCTGCTTATTATGACCTACCTATTCAATATAAATAATGCATATTAACAACTTTGTATTTACGTTGTTTTTTTGTGAGCGCCGTTCTATACGTTTATTATGTTTGTTGGTAATATTCATTTTTCCGCAAATACATAAAATGCATGTATTCTAAAACCTGCACTGACATCTTTAGAAATCCTGGATTGATAACTTTGATATCTGTACAGGTTGAGTACCCCTTATCCGGAACTCTATTATCTGGATCCAAAATCCAGAATCTTCGGAGCAAGATTCTGGATTGGAGGAGCTCCGGTCATACACTGCCGCTCGGGAACTCAGCTACAGAGCACTGCAGCAGACAGTGGCACATGTTGGGAGCCCCTGGACAACCCCAGCATCTGACATGCTGCTCGGAGTCTTGCTGTCTCCAGCCAGCATGTCTGCAAAGAAAGGCTGCAGAGCGTTCCCAGCAGCAGCTGAAAGGGGATCATGGATCCTACTTTACTTAAACACCATTTGGTAGAGTAGCATGAAAAGAAGGCTGCAGAAGGTCAGCACAGTTTTCACTCAATTTCTTTTTTGAGGAAGTATATTACCAGGAAGGATACATTGAGATTTCTCTCTTTCAAGTATGTCCTGTGTGGCGAGTATATACCGTTAGGTGTCTTGCCCAAGGACACTTACTGGAGAGGTGCTCTTGCAAGAATTCAGACCTGTGTCTCCACGGTCATAGAGCAGTGATGTTACCTCTACTCCATAATTAATTCAGGGACCATTATTGTATAGTGTCCATAAATTACACTTTGTCCACCATTAATAAAACACTCAATGCACTTCTTGGAACACCCCACACTTTAGGATGTAGACTTTGTTTGCTTGACCTATTACAGTCTCTCTTTTTTTAAAAGCATAACAAAGCTTTGAACAAAGGAAGAAGGCACGAAAAGAAAACTCTGAACAGAGGATCTAGAAAGCACTTCTGCTTAGCACAGGATATTTTATTTTGGTTTTATCATATTGGACTTTGATAACATGCAGAAACCACAGCACGCCTCCAGAAAATGTACAATATATCTTTCATCTTAAATTTGACAAAATGCTGATGTCCTATATGCCCTCAAAATATGAATCAAGGTCTACTGAGAGTAGGAAGATTGTAAGAAATGCAAAAGACAAATTCTTTAAAGTATTTCTTCCAGCGAAATGGAACAACCAAAGTAGCCTCTCACCCCCACCAAGGAGTCTTCCCTTTGCCTCAGTTTGGCACAAGTCCACTTTTATTATAGTTGTTGACTTTCAGGATTTTTTTTTATTTCTTTTTCTTTTCTTTTTTTATTTTTTTTGTGTAAATCAACAAACACAGCACCAGCCAGCATGTGCCTCATTTTATCAAATAGTACACAGCTTGGTAATGGCCTCCCAAGATAATTTGAACTAATCTATGGTGATGACCAGGGGGACAGCAATGATTGTCATGTTA